>JARHVA010001601.1:2842500-3276827 GCA_037957365.1 Torreya grandis | reverse complement strand
AAATTTTCAAAATTAAGAATTGTGATTACACCAGAAATATTTTTTATATTGGATTTTAATGCTTTCTTGAATGAACACAATAGAGTAGAAAATAGATTAAAATTTGTTTGAGCACAAACTCATGCAAATGGGAAATCAGAGGAAATATTTTGTTACTTTTCATAGAAGGGATAAGATTTTTTTATTTTAATCAAACAATATTTCAAAAGGGTATAAAATATCACATGAATTTTTTTGACTAAAATAAGAATTATAACCTCCATAAACATTCAAATAACTTACATACACAGGGATTTCTCAGACAAGAAAGGCAATTCTTTAATTATTTTTCATTTTCCAAGTTATAGCATGTAGAAAATACATTCAAAAAAGTATAATAATAGTAATAATATCAAAAATATAGATTAGGATATGGTTTCTTGCCCATCTTTATACAAAAGGTCTCATAAATGAGATGTAGTTATCAGAAAATTCAATGCCTAGTATAAGAATAATATAAATCAGGAATTCATGAAAAAAGTGGCATGATCTTTAGATTATGGCATCCTTGGCTTGGTAAAATAGTTTGGAAGAGAGCATGCAATATTTGGGTGTAACCCTCAACTTAGTGTGGCATGGATAGAAATTTAAAACTCTTCATTCAATTCCTTTGGTCCTCTTCATTTAGCTGCAAATGGCTCTTCATGTGAATAGGGCACCAAAGTGAAACTCATTTTTTTAACAAAATATAACTAAGAAATAACTCAAGTTACTTTTTTTTTAAACCCTAATTTGAAATTTACATGTGAGACTTTTACAACTTTCAAGTCATACAACTTTGTCAAAACTAGAAATGCAATTTCCAATATGTGTTTTTGCAACTTAAGTAGTTATAACTTGTCAAAATGAAAAGTGTAATTTGCAAGTCTACTTTTTTACAATTTACAACTTGTTAAAATAGAAAGTGTAAAATACCATGGCTCTTCCTCAAAAAGAGTTATCAAAAGATAGATGCAATTTATAAGATATGTATTTTTTTAACTTTACAATATTTTTACAATAATGAAAATATAATATATGAGAATGTTTTTAATAGAAAGAATTAATCTATTTATATCACTTCTTTTACCTCTTTATATTTCTTGGCCTATAATTTCTAAACATATGCATCAAAATCCTTGAAAATATCCTACAGTACCTCTTCATCTTCACTAAAAGAGTAGAGATTTGTAATCTCATAATTTGATGTTGTGTTGAAAAGTTCCCTCCTCAAAGTCCTGATTTCTTGTATATCTTTACCCATCTGATCCAATGTGTTATGATATTTGATGTAGTAGTGGATATATCTCAAGGTAAAGATTGTATCTTTCGCAAATTCCTTTTCTATTACTTCTTTGAATTTATTGACCAATTCTCTCAATGTGGCCCTTATTTCCCTTAGAACTACATAGTGGTCCATTATTATATAAATAATTATATTGCCTTTGGAAATGAGTTCCTCTGACCATTCGTTAGTATCCCTTCCCATGCTATAAATTTTTGGCACTACATCAAGTGTTGCTTGATTTGTGATCTGAGTGATTGGTTGTGTTGGTTTAGGTTATGTTGATAAAATAGTGGGCTCTATGAATTTATTCAATATAGCCATAAGTTGTTCAACCTTGTTTTTTAACTCATCCTTAATGGCCTTGTCACTATCTATTTTTCAAAGAGGGAGTTTATGTTGGATCGAATGTCATGTTTCAACCCCTCCCTTTTAAGATGTCTAAAGTGAATTTTTTATACTTGATAGTCCCCCACCACTAGATCTTATTTATATTTATCTTGTGGGGGGACTAAAATATCTACATATCTTTCCCTTGTTGAGTCACAGAATATTATTGAGAAGGTTTGGGGAGTAGTCTTGGATTTATTTCATGCATTTGAAAGGCCAAAATCCAATGCACTAGGGGAAACCATTTTCTTTTGTTTCTTCCCCACTATTTATGCTAACTAACTTAGGGTAGCATCCTACTATATAGACATTATCACTTGATAATCTACTACTAACGATGTTACATTGGTAGGTACAATAATAAGTGTTGAATCCTAAACTAATACTATTATTGACTTCTAGATAGATGTATGTGCAATTTTATCTCCATCTATTTTTTGAAGGTCCACATTTACATCAAGGACCTAATCCTCCCCTATCTCCACTAAAGGGGTTATTTTGGAAGTGGAAGAGGTGGGTAAAATGGGAATATATGTGTCTAGTAGCGATGTGTAAAATGGAAGTGATACTAATGGGGAAGTATACATAGGGATTTAGAACTTGGGGACTGGTGGATGTGTGGAAGCCAAAGCATAAAATGAGTTAATTAAAGTGGTAGGGACAATCAAGGTGGTGAGGTAGTAAATATGAAAGGGGATGAAGATGGAGTAATACTTATCCCCAAAGTTAGGATTGCCAATAGAACTAAAGTCAAGATGACTAAGTCCATGGCTCTATTGAGTTGTGTTGGAAATCAATGGGGATGAAATGGAAGGAATTATAAATGGAAAGGAAGGAGAGAGTAAAATTATGGGAAGGGAAAGTGGAGTGAAAACATTAATATCCACTAAAGGGGAATGTCCATGTGACTTATTTTTATTGTTTGAAATGGACTTATTGTTGCAAGTAAAGTGGTAGGAATCAATGGTGGAATGACTTTAGATGCAGGAGGAGTGGAGATAGGAGGTGGAGGTTTTTGAGCTATAAGAACAATGTAAACAGGTTAGGGAGAACTATAGATATAGGAGTTGTGACTATCAATAATATAGGGGTTGAAGCTATGGATGATTCAACTATAGTTGTGTCCTCTAATGAAATAACGATTGGTTGGTCTGTTGTTTCTCTATGTTTTTTGGATTACCCCTTCTTGGCCTTAGATTTATTTTTCTTATTATGAAAGATCACTAGCCTCTCTAATTTTTCTCTTGATGTACTATTGGGACCCTTTACTAATGGTAGAATCCCTTGCTCCTTGAGCTTCAGTAGCTTCTCTATGATACTCATTATATATTTGGTCATTGGGATCCCTTTACTCTTGAGCTAGTTGATTGTCTTATTGATCATGTTAGTTCAAAAAATTGCACTAAAGTAATTGGGCCCTTGTCAAGATTAAATGAAGAAATTTAGCCCTTATAAAGTATAAGTGCTTAAGTCTTCAACCTAATTTCTATTTTCAAAGGTTCACTCAAAAGTCAAGTTTAATGATAAATTAGTTAAGTCTTAATTTGGTATTTACTAGCATGTGTATTAAGCACCTTAGACTCTTTTGGATTTTAATGTGAACAATTTGCCTGATGAAAATATGTCTTTGGGTTTTTTATCTCAGAGAAAAATCTCAAAGACTTATTTCTATCGAGCAAAGTGTTAACACAAAAAATTTGAAGAAATTCAATATTTTGGCCAAAGTATTCACAAAAATCTTGAATACCTATTTGTTTAAAACATTTTTTCCATGGAAAAAAATCCCAAAGGCTTATTTCCATTAGTCATTTTGTCTACTTAAAAAAGTTTGAAAGCCAAATTATTGTAGGCATTTTGTTCACACATAAATCCCAATAAAATTTAAATGTTTTAGGAAAAATGTAAAGACCATTGTTTCAAGAAAAGTGTTCAATAAAAGGCCCGAAGGATTATTTATATTAGGCAAATAACCTATGAAAAAAAATGCCTAAAGGAATTAATTCCATTAGAAATTTTGTATGTGGAAAAAAACATAAAGGTGCTCAATAATTTAAAAATATTATTATAGGTGAAATTTCCTAAAACAAAAGTCATTATGAGCAAAGGCTAAATGAAAATAGGATACTCGAAGACAAAAGGCTCAAAAATAAGAATGTTAAAGACAAAATATCCAAAGAAATTTTCCCAAATTGCACAAGTTTGGCGGTCTCATGGACATCATTAACAGGCACATGAATGTTAATTTTAAGCCATGGTGAATAATCATTGGGGTTCAAATATTTTAAGATGGTAATGTGAGCATAAAATTTAGACCCCATGAAGTAAATATTTGAGTTTAATTAGAGGTTGATCTGATGGCACTCATTTGCTCAAGAAAATATGATCCAATGATGAGTGAGGATTTGAAACATCAAATACCCTATGAGATAATGTGAGATCAACAAGTGTCAAGATATAAGAAAGTGGTAATAGATCCAATGGTGAGTGGAATAGGTCAAAAGGTCAAGAAGCCTAAGGTGCTTCCACATGGGTCGATAGGACTCAAGCAATTCAGACTATTTATAACAAACCCCAAAAATCCCATGGGGATTCCAAGTGGCATGTATTTGGGGCCAAGTATAGGTAGTATCCAATAACAATCCACCCCTTAGATTATGATCTAATGGATTACATTTTCTCACTCTAGTAAGATCTAATAGTGTATAGCCAAGGTTGAAAATTCAAAGACCCTATGAAAAAATGTAGAAATAATAGGTGGTATAGTTGTGTGCCATGAATTAGAGCTCAATAATATCACATAAGATCAATGGCTCACATTTTATAAGGTAGAAATGATCCAATGGTACAAGTCAAGATGGACTTTTCAAAGGGCTCAGATTACATAAAGAAGTGACAAATGTCTAGATTGAAGCCAATTATTTGGCCTAGTCACTTTTGAGCCCCATGAATGCCCAATTGGATCTGATGTGGCATGTTAAATGTTAGTATGTAGAAAGCTCTGGTTTAGAAACTAAAATTGATGGTTCTTTCATGGATGTGGCAATTATTCAAAGCATAAAATAAGACATATGGGCCACCCCGAATCATATTTTCCAAATGGATACAAATCATTTTATATTTTTATCATAGCTAGAGCTTTCTAATTGCAATCATCACAAGGTGATGTTATTTCTTTGGCATGCATGAAAGGGAGGTAATATGTCTAAAAGTTTCTAGCTATGCAAGCAAGTGGTTGAGAGCATTCCTAAGTAGTTGCACATAATGGAAAATTTTGCCTAGCCCTCTACCATGAATAATCTCCTTCTAGCTCATGTGAAAAGGAATATCCTACCATGAAATCAAAGGATGTGCTCCAAATATTCATCATTCCTCATAGAGGTAGTTAGAGTTGTGATTTTTCTTGCAAAAGGATGGAGATTTTAGGTATGGCAACGGAATATTTTTTAGTTGCAATCATATTGGTGGGACTTTGGCAATTGTAGATTTTAAATGGGTAAAAAATGTATAAATAGAGGGCTTCAACTTTATTTAAGGGGTTGGTTGTCCATTGTGTTGGTCATTGTGTGGGTTGTTGTTGGTCTTCATTTTTCTCTCCTAGTATAGGCTCTTCTAAATTTTGGGATCATGGCTATGATTGTATTTTACCTCTCTTGCTAGTGTGAGTGTAGTTATATAGCCATTAGAAATATCTAAGAGCATCTCTATATGTCTCCCATGTCCAACCTAGAGTAAATCCACCATGCTTGCCTCCATGGTAGCATTTGAAAAAATAGGAAAAAGTATTTGAGATTCTAGTTTTAGTGTATGTTTCTAGGGTTTTAGGGAGCATTTGGGTATTTGTATTTCATGGGTGCCAATAATTGTAAATCACTCCTAGTAGTTCCCATTAACTTGCATTTTGAGTTTTATGCATCTTTTCAATAAGTGATGTCATGTATTTTTCAAGAATCCCTATTGTTTAAAAATTACCATCACACCACCCCCTTTTTATTACTATCAACATTTCCTACCCTATCATACTCTACAAATAATACCCCTTGTTTCATATCATAAGCATTATGTTCCCTAAAAATGCATAAAATCTTGCATACTTAACATGTGTCTATGTTTTGTGCTTTTAAAGACCCAACATTGCAGTTTTCCATTCAACCCATGTTGTTGAAGATTATTTAGAATGAATATTGTAGTCATATCCCCATTTATATTCAGTATGTTGTATGTGACCTATAGAATTTGTTCAGCCCATGTGACAACCCTTCCTAGGTGAAGTGAACAATTTTGGCTGTGCCTTGGTCATATTTGTGCATCATGTACGAAAAACCCCCATGGAAGTTGAATTACAAAATATCTCCATGTGAGAAAGCTACCCCTTAGGTCCTCTCACCTTGGTTCATGTAGAGCCAAAAGTAGAAGGGAATTGACCATATCCTTTGTAGATGCCTCTCAGTCCTTTTTTACATTTGGTCTAGTCTCGATGTGAAACCCTTCCCTAGATATAATAATGTATCATTAGGTTTTTCATCTTTGTTTACCATTTTGTTCAAATGTGCAAAGTTGAGCATATGAGTTGTATAATTAGGATCCAACACTCAACTAGAACCATTGCTAGGGACATTTCTTGTCACATGTGTTGCTGAGGACTCTTGCGAATAGCTATAAGTATTTAATGTTATGAAGTTCTCTACTATTACTACATTTATCTGACTATCATGTCCATCAACACCATAATGCTCAATTAGAACTATTGTTAGGGATACATTATTATGACCCATGTTGTCGAAGACTCTTATAGAGAGTTGATTATTAATTTTAGGTTTGAAGAAAGTTCTTTGCCTATATTTATTACAATTAATCTAAGTTGTGTTTTTAGACAAGTTTGTTCATATTATTTAATGTGTTTAAAATCTAGGGTTATTTGAATGTGCTTTTTTATCTTGGTCATCAACATCATAGTGTTCCACTAGGGATGTGCCAAGAATTTTGAGAGATTTGATAACTAACATCTGTTGAATTTGTTATAAAGAGCTAGAAATTTATCACGTTTTGAGGTGGTTTTCACTGTTTGAACATGAATCTAAAAGTTTCATTGTCCTTTATTTCATACATCATCACTAATTTTAAAAGTAAATGGTTTCATTATGTATCACTAAAAGTTTTTAAATGGTTTTATTCTATAAGTGTTATTCTAGTGGTGATAACAAAAAATCATTTGGTTTCAAAGAAAGATTAGTGCTCTCTTAGAACATCTTCAGCTTTGAGAGTTATTTTAATTGTAAAGCTGGAAGGACTGAGGTCTTCCTTCAAAGGAGAACCATAAAATAAACTTGTCCTACCCTTAAGTGTTCATCAATAAATAAGGAGACAAGTTTGGAGGCCTATTAAAGAGCATATTGAAGCTATAAAGGACTGCTTGGGCTGTCAAGATTCTAGTAAATTTAAACTTTTATTCGTTGAACTTCCTATTCCTAAATATTGTAATAGTTATTTTCACTATTTAGAATAATACAGTCCAATTTATTATCAAAATCCTTCTCAACTAGTTGAATCCCCTCCTAAGTTTGATCCTACAAGTGTACCTCATTCACCCCCTCACATCCCTTTGCTAGTTTTTCTTGAACCTTCTATTGAAAAAATAATGAGGCATAAGGACCAATATATGAATGAGCATCCTAAATTCCATGTTATTATATTTAGGCCTATAAATTTTGATGATGTGTAAGATTGTCCTAATGAAATCGCAAATAAAGTAAGGAAATGCCTTCCAAAGTTTCAAAGAAATAATGTAGTGAGTGGTGATCAGTACTTGAGGGCCTTTCACAATATCATTGAAGACTATGAGTTTGAGCATGAGGATGTGTGCATTAAGTTGTTTTTGTACACACTATAATAAGATTCTCATGAGTGGTTAAATTTCATTCCCTATGGATGGATTGATTCATGGGAAGAAATGAATAATGTTTTTAGAATTCAGTATGGTGATAGAGTTGATCCTATATTTCTTTTAGCTAAATTTCAAAACATTAAAAAGGACCCTAATGAGTGTGTTCAGTATTTCAATACATAGTTCAACAAATATGTGACGCAACTACCCAAAAACATCAGGCCTAGTGATATAGCATGCTTGATCAAGTATTGTGATGCCTTTGATAAGAAGGATGCATACTACTTTAGGGATAAGGCTCCCACGAACCTAAGGTTAGCATTTAATATGTCCATCCAAATTGAAAGTAACATAAAACTTGTGGGTAAGCACTCAAACAAGAAGGATGATGCAAATTTGGATGATCTAGAAAAAACATAGTCTAAGACAACCAAGCTCAAAGATATTGTTAAGACTTTGGCCTCAACTGTTAAAGAGATGTCTTACAATCTAATTAGATATGATAAAGGGCTGCCCAATAGGCCTAAACATGATGTTAGAATTTAGAATAGAGGGGATATAGAATAAGTACTTGATCCATTACATGTCAAGATAAATGTTGTGAATTATGATTTTGACATTGATTGGTGTGATAAGTGCTTCCTTCCACATCCTCCACGTGATACTGCTAAACCAAGTGATGAAAATGTGGATGATCTTGAGTATACATATGATGATGATATTTTGATGTTCAATTATCAAAACTCCCCATGTAATTTTTTTGCCTCCATGGAAATGATGATTTTTACTACTATTGATCAATTTTGGAGTGTGGTCAAGAAGGTCCCAATGTATGAATTTACTTGTGATAATAGTATGACACAAGCATATGAGTTACCCAATCATGATGCAATTTAAGATCTGAAGTATGCTCTAACTGAATCATTGCACATGAATGTGGATTTGGGTAACCTCATTCAGAATTTCAATTTTGTTAAGTAACCAATTGTTCTTGATATTGGGTTTGACAATAAAGGTGTTGTTTGGAGAATATCATTTAGTGTAGATGGGGTTATATTTTATACCCCTACAGATGAAAAAATTTAGACTTATTTCAAGTATTACTTTGTGTACATGAATGACATTGTTGATCTTCAAGTACTCCATCTTGGTACTTGCCTAATTGAAACTAAGAAACAAGTTTATTTACAACTACTAAAAAGGTACCAAGATCTTTTAGCATGGTCTTATCCAAATTTGAGATCATGTAAAAAGGATCTATTTTAACTTGTCATCCTATCATAGCCTGGCAACAGTACCTTCAAGCAAGTGTAAAAATTGGTTTACTTCATCTTGGCCACCAAACTACTAGAAATGTTAAAGAGATTAAGGGATGGAAGAATTATAGAGCTACCAATTAATGGTGAATATCTAAAACATTTACTCAATTGAGCTTATGATTACATATATATATATATATATATATATATATATATATATATATATATATATATATATATATATATATATATATATATATATATATATATATAATGTTTTGTTACTTTGGACTTTTATTGATTTTTTTCCCCACTACTTTGGGCCTTGTTTGTACAGTTCCTTTCTATTATTTTCTATCGTGTGTTTATTTTAAAATCTTCCTAATATGTTTTTGTCAAGTTACCTTGTTTTTTTGAACTTCCATGAGTGTTTGTTGTTAATTTTATAAGTCTTGACTCCATGTCCCATTGGATTGGCACCTAGTATTACATTTTGGGGTTCTTTACACACCTATAGGGGGTATGTATCTCTAGATGAGAGCTAGTGTTAGTGTCTAAAATTATACTAAATTAATTGGTCCCTTGTTAATTATAAATGAATTAATTGAGCCCTTGTAAAGTATAATTTCTTAAGTCCTTATCTAAATTGTTATTTTTCCAAGTTTACTCAAAGGTCAAGTTTCATTTTAAATTGGATAAGTCTTATTTTGGTCTTTACTAGCATGTGTATAAAGCACCTTAGACTTTTTTGGATTTTTATGTGAACACTTTACTAGACGAAAATAGGTTTTTGGGTTTTTTGTCTCAGAAAAAAATCCCAAAGACTTATTTCCATCGAGCAAAGTGTTCACATAAAAAATATAAAGAAATTCATTGTTTCAACCAAAGTATTCACAAAAATCCCAAAGACCTATTTGTTTGAAAAAAAAATTCCACTACAAAAAGTCCAAAATCCAAATTCTTGTAGGCATTTTATTTGTACAAAAATCTTGATAAAATTGTAATGTTTTAGGAAAAATGTAAAGACCAATTATTTCAAGAAAATTGTTTTAAAAAAATCTTGAAGGATCATTTCTATTGAGTAAATTACCCATGGTAAGAAATCCCAAAGGAATTAATTTTACCGGACATTTTTTCTATAGCAAAAAATCTGAAGGTGCTCAATGCTTCAGAGACATTTTTATGGGGGACATTGTCTAGAATAAAATTCTTGATGATCAAAGGCTGAATGAAAATAGGATGTTCGAAGATAAAAATCCTAAAAATAAGAATATTGAAGATAAAACATCCGAAGAAATTTTCTTGAATTACATAAGTGTGATGGTCTCATGGAAATCATTGATAGATGCACAAATGTCAATTTTAATCCATAGTGAATAGCCATTAGGGTTCAAATATTTTGAGATGGTCATGTGAGCATAAAATTTAGGCCCCATGAATTAGTAATTTGAGTTCAAATAGAGGTATATCTGATGGTATACATTTTCTCAAGCAAAGATGATCTAATGATGAGTGCAGATTCAAAGCATCATAGACCTTATGAGAGAATATGAGATTGATGAGTGTCAATATCTTGGGAAAGTGGAAATAAATCCATTAACAATTGGAATAGGTCAAAAAGTTCAATAAGCCTAAGGTGATACCACATAGCTTGATATCACTCAAAAAATTAGGACAGTTTGTAGAAAACCCTAGAAATCCCATGGGGCTACCAAGTGGCACATCCTTGAGGCCAAGTACAAGAAGTATCCAATAATGTTCCACCCCTCAAATCATGATCTATTAGAGAATGTTTACTCACCCAAGCCAAATATGATGGTACATAGCCAAGGTTGAAAATTTAAAGACCCTATGAACAAATGCACAAATGATAGGTGGCATAGCTGCATGATATGAATTAGAGATCAAGTATCTTATGTAATATCAACACTTCATGTTTACTTAGGTAGAGATGATCCAATGGTGTGAGATGATATGGACTTTTTAAAGGGTTTGGATTGTATGAGGAAGTGACCAGTGTCTAAATTGAAGCCAATTATTTTGGTTGGGTCACTTTTGAGCCCCATGAATTCCTAGTTGGATCTAATGTGGCATGATAAATGTCATTATGTGGCAATATTTGGTTTAGCAGCTAAAATTGATGGTTCTTTCATGGATGTAATAATATCAAAGCATAAAAGAAGATCTATGGGATTCCCCAAAGTAGATTTTCCAAATATCCATGGATCATTTTCTATTTTTATCATAGTTAGAGCTTTTTGATTATAATCATCATAAGGTAATGGGTTTTCTTTGGTATGCATGAGAGGGAGGGCATCTATCCAAAAGTTTCTAGCTATGTAGGTAAGCGGTCAAGAGCATCCCCAAGTAGTTGTACATAATGACAAAGTTTTTTCATCCCTCTACCATGAATATTCTCCTTCTAACTCATGTGAAAAGGCATATCTTACCATGAAATCAAAGGATGTGATCCAAATCTTCATCATTCCTTATAAAGGAAGTTAGAGTTATGTTTTTTATTATAAATGGATGAAGATTTCAAGCATGGCAAGGGAATATTTTTTATTTGGAAGCATATTGTGGGACTTTGGTAATTATATATTTTAAATTGGTAAAAATTGTATAAATAAAGGGCGTATCCTCTATTCAAAGGGTTGTTTGGCCACTGTAGTGATCATTATGTGGGTTATTATTAGTATTTGTTTTTCTCTCCAAGTATAGGTTCTTCCAAATTTTGGGATCATGGTTGTGTGTGTATTCTACCTCTATTTATAAGGTGGTTATATATATATAGCCATTAGTAATATTTGAGATCATCTCTATATGTCTCTCATGTTTTACATTGTGCAAATCTACCATGCTTGTCCCCATAACAACATTTAAAACATTAATGTATGTAAGATTTTATTTCAAGTTAAATGGAAAATAATTGTGGTTCTTTATTGTATCATATTAATGAAATTCAATGAGATGTTATACATGTTATGTTTATTGGATATCTAGCTTTTTGTTTATGTATGTTTGTCATCTTGGGCATAAATTTGGGTTATAAACCCATTTTTGCATAGAGATTTGGAAATATTTTTTTGAATACCTCATTAAGGTACCTTGGGTTCATGAATTTAGCAAGAGAAATTATTTGAGATTCTAGTTTTAGTGTATGTTCTAGGGTTTTTGGGATCATTTGGGTATTTGCATTCTATTGGCACCAATAGACACAAATTTCTCCTTGTTGTTTCCATGGCTTGCATTTTAGTTTTAATATATCTTTGCAATAAGTGATTTCATGTATGTTGAAATAATCCTTGATTTTTGAAAAAATTATCAACACACCACCACACCCTTCATCTTTATTATTATCAAACTACCTTACCCTATCTTACCCTATAAATGATACAATCTTTGTTGCATATCATAAGTGTTATTTTCCTATAGATGCATAAAATATTACATACTTATAATGTGTTTTTATTTTTTTCTTTAAATGACCCAAAATTGTAGTTTTCCATTCATCCCATGTTGTTGAAAATTCTTTGTAATGAAGATTACAATCATTTTCATATATATCTTTAATGGCTTGTATTTGGCATAGAGCATTTACTCATTCTATGTGACAACCCTTTCTAGGTGGAGTGAGAAAGTTTGGTTGTATTCTAATCATATTCATGTCTCTTTGTGATAATAATCCCCATGGAGGTTAAATTTTAGAATCTCTCCATGTGATCAAGCTACCCCTTAAGTCCTCTCACCTTGGTTCAAGTAGAACTAGAAGTAGCAGGGAGCTAACCATACCCTTTGTAGGTGCCTCTTACTCATTTTTTGCATCCTATCTAGTCTTGATGTGAAACCCTTCCCTAGATATAATAATTTATCAATGGGTTTTTCATCTTTGTTTTCCATTTTATTTAGTTTTGCAATGATGAGTGTATGAAGTGTACAATTAGGAACCAACAAATCACATGTGAAATTCTATCTACAAGATAAAAAGACTTAAGGATAGACCATCTTACTGTTGGAAGGGGTCGAGTAATAATCTATTTCTAATAGTTATTATCCACTAGGGAATGATCATCCACCAAGTCCTTAGGTACTACTACTAAATTAAAGGCTTTAACCTAATATAAGGTCATTCTAGAATGGTCCCTTAATTTGACCTCCTCTTCATCATCTAAATCCTCTTATAAATCTTCAAAATATGGAACATGGGAATATATATAGATTCTTAGTGTTATGATGATTTTTTCATGAATATCATAGTATGGCCTTTCCTCCAAATCCCTTAGTGTCATCTATGTCATTTTTATATCAGAAAACTTAGCTTTGAGTAAGGAAGGACATGTGTATCTACCTATACTAATTAGGAATTGAATTCTTAACTTGTGTTTACTATATAGTAGATTTTGAGTCTCAACAAGTTGTCTCATTGGCTCCATCAATGCCCACTTATCACTCACATATCTTGGGAGTGTGTAAGGGAAGCCGCTGAATCCATACACCCTAATATAGGAATATGTGGGGAAATGAATGAAGCAAGAAGCCCACCAAGTAATTTCTATAGTACCTACATCATAGAATCTCTTTCTCTCAAGCTCTTTGTCAAACATTATTATGATGAAATAGATGAATGCATCATTGAGCCTCCTAAAGTGTTGTTTTTTAGCCTCTAAAGTGAGGTTGAGATAATAGTTATACACTTTATTTGTTTCACCAACTACAATGTTGAGCCTTAGGAAAGGTCTCCCTTTGGCCAATATGTACACTAAGTAACTAGTTATATAGAATTTTCGTATTATTTTCACCTCCATAAATTATTTATGGAGGGAGTAACTAATGAGCAAGGCCTATTAGATATATTGTTTATTTTCATGAATGACCCAAATGTACTAGTACATTCACTCCTAGAAGCACTTTGTATTAGGACTACCAGTGATCCTATGAAGCAATATTATTATGTCTCTAATCTCATCCTTGAAATCAATTCTTGCCAAAATCTTTGGAAATCTGGTGGAGACAACCTTAGGGGTCTTAATCCATTATTTTTTTATTCTCTAGCATCCCAAATTATTGGCTTGAAAGAATTTTTGGGAGATCTTTAGAGTTGTGTCTAGATAAATCTCAAACTTTGGTATTACAAATATTTAATCAATGAAATCTAGGTCTAGATTTAGAATCCTTTCCTTTTTTTATTTAGGACCTCTCTTTTGTTAACATCATAGTGTTGTGCTAGATTTAGCATTATCTCAAGGAATTGCACCATCAAGGGGGATGCTATTATTTTTGGAAATCTAGAGTCATAGATACTTCAGATCCAATCATTTTTTAACTCTACATTGATCCTGGAATAGAAGTCCCCTAGGTCAATGTGACCTAGGTATTTTTATATGATATTAGTGGTGTTAGATTTTAGACTAAGAGTCACCCCAGGGCCTTTTTATTTGAACTTCATCTCCTTCTCAAACATCAATTCTAGATAGAATGCTTAGTGAAAACCAATTGAAAAAATTGGTAGGATTTGGAGGTGGTAGAAGAAGGTATAATCTTTGGTTAAGATTGGAGGTGCCCCATAAAGGTGGAAAGTCTGGTAAAACTTAGATTTGTTCCAAGTAGGTGAAAAATCCATAGAACTAGGAGGTGTTCTAAGCAATAGGAATGTCCAACAAAAATTAGAGCTATTCTAAGTAGGTTAAAATATCATGGGGATGGGAGGTACTTGAATCAATGGAGAATTTCATGGATATGGGAGATGTTTGAAGTAAGTCAAAAGTTTTCAAGGACATGGAGGGATATTTTAGGGAATATTATTTATTTATTTGGGAATATATGATGGTATATTCAGCTAGATTTTGGATAAACACTAGAGTTGACTACGAATTCTTGGGAGAAAACCTTAGGTTTTTAAAATTAAAATTAGAAAATAAATCTTAGGATATCTACTATTTTGGAAACATTGGAAAATATGACCTCAAATACAAACCTAATCCAAATAAAACCTATTTAAGATGATGCAAAATCCCTATAATTTGTAATTAAATCTTTGATAGCATTTTGAAGAAATGGAAATAAATCAAGTAAGATCAATTTTTCAAGAAATGGATTTTAATAAATGCAAAGAGGTTTACAAAGAATATCTTATGGTTTTTCAATGATGGCATGGAATTTTACTTGTAAGGTAGCTCGTGGCTCAAGGTCAAAAGCATGGTGCAATTCATGGCATGAGGTCATTATCAGAGCTCCAAATCCTAATTTAGAAAATTAATAATGAATTAATAACCCCTAATTTATATTTATATACATTGAATTATTCTAAAAATTTATGCATTCATGGTAGTGGTTGGTAGGAGTCTAGAGTCCTCTATTAATTTTGTAATTTTACAATTTATCTAATTGTAGTTTGACCTCTAGATCCTATGGGTAGGGATTGGTTAACCACTTTGGAAATGGGAAGGTAGAACTCCAAGAATAATTTTTAATTTTTCAAAATTGAAAATTAAACTTGGAGTTATAGACTCTATAGGCTTAGTTTTTGGTGGGAGGTAGAAACTGGTTGTAATTTGCAATTTTGTAAATTGAAAATTGCTCTCTAAGTTTTAGATTATAGATAAAGTGTTTCATGAGAAGGGAAAATCTATCTATAATTTGAAATTTTCAAAATCAAAAATTACATTCTAAGTTTTAGATTATATTGGGTGTTTGGTTTGTGGGAACCAAAACTCCACTTGCAAGCGGGTTTCTAGATTCTACCACTTAGTATATTATGGTATCTGGAGCTCAAGATGCAATTTGAAAATTTTGTAAATTTCAAAATGTAGTTATATCTTTGGATTATTCTAGTTAATGTATTACAAGATCTAGAGTTCAAGAATAAATTTGTAAATTTGCAAATTACAAATTTCAAGTAAAGTTATAGATTTTGCAATACAAAGGAAATGTGTGATTTGGGTTAATTCAAGGTATTTTTCCAAAAATTTAGGGGGTCTCCCTTAAGGTGCTTTATATTTTGATATTTTTGGGACAAAAATGTCAACATTATTGATTGAATTCATGGAATTAGAAGAAACTAGGAACCAATCAATGAAAGTCCTAAAAGTAAATTAGGATCAAACAAAGAATACTTTTAACAAAAAGGCATCTAATAGGAGCTTCAATGAAGGATGCATGTTTCTAAAATGGGATGCATACAAGGCTAAAATAGGAAAGCACACCAAGTTTGATTTAATATGGAGCATTCCATACATTATAACTCATTGTAAATGAGTTAATGCATTCTAGATATCTAAGCTCAATGGATCAGAATTGCCTATCCTAGTCAATGGGAAATACCTCAAAGCTTGGTTTTGAGGATGGAATTCATTCCAAAAAAATATTTTTTTTTATATAATAGGGTTAGTTGTGTTTTCCAAAATAAGTGCTTTCTATACAAACTCATGTGAATGGGAAATCAAAGGCAATATTTTTTATTCAATTGTGTTTATTCAAGTAAGTATTAAAATCCACTATAAAAAATATTTGGTGTAATAACCATTTTTAGTTTTACAAATTTCATCCTCAAAATATTTTCCCTAATCAAACCCTATTTTAGGATTAAGAACACTAAAGGAGATTTTTTTTATAAAATTGGTAATTTATCAGTTATATCAAATTTAGTGAAAGGAATCTTGGAGTTGTTCCCATTATATCATTAGATATTTGAATAATCAAGCTACTATATCAATAAATGAGTGAAAAATATATGTGATAACAATAGGTTTCACATAAATACAAATACTCAGATATAGATATTTAGATTTATATGTTCACACAAATATATAGTGTTCTTTAATACATATATTTAGACATAGGTCTACATAGATAGTCAGATACAACTATTAAAATATATAGTCCACCTAGATATAGCTATGTAAATATATAGTTTTGACTCAGATATACTAGTTTTCTTAGATATAAATATGTTTAGATACATATGTGCATTAATCATGTACTAGGATTAGGGGGCATGATATAGAGCACACATCCTTGATGTCCATTTTTAGATTATCAAGTTACATTTAGTATTGTCACTAGGATGTCACCAAGTTTTCACCATTTTGGGTCATACGACCATATGTAGCAGTTGATCCATAACATTACACTAGACCCAGTTACATACCCAAATTTAATTTAGATATCAAAATGAGGGCAAGCAAGCCTTTTTATTCCACACACTTAGTTTAGATTCCCAAATTCAATTCATATATCAGAGTGGGGCAAGTGATCCTTATTTTTCCACACATTTAGTTTACCTACCTAGATTCAATTTAGATATTAGAGTGGGAGAAAATGAGCCTTATTTCTCTACACATTTAGTTTACATACTTAGATTTAATATAGATAACAAGGTTGTGGGAAAAATATGGTTTTTATTCCTCATGATTTAGCACACCATTTAGATTTATTACAAATAACATCCACACCATGGAGTTTCTCTTCACATATCTCACTTCAAATCCTATCCACTTAGCTAGCCAGAAAATGGGCCATGTCCATAACACATTCACACAGGTAAGTATAGGTACGTGTTTCTCCTTTTCTTTTACTCTAGTAATTTCATTTCATTGTATTATTAGAATAAAAGGTGGGAAAATGTAACACCCTAATTTGTTCAAGCATCTGTAAGTACTATGTATTTTGTTTTTCTTTCACATAAATGTCTTAACAATGAATAGAGTCCTTGTTCACATGGTCATTTTGAGTCTTTTGATATTTCTTATGTCTTATTTTCCCTATTTTTATCACCCCTAGTGGTCCTAAGTCACCTTCTCTCAGTCACATGGGCCCCTAGCCCATCTTTTTTGGTTTTAGCTCTATTTTAAGCCCTAGGATACTAGTACCATTTTTAGGATAGTAATGCCACATGGCATTAGTTTCCAATCATGGCTCTAGTGTCCAAGAGGCATTTCTCCCATTTTTTAGTCCTAACCCTTTCTTGAGTCTTATCTTATGTTTTTTATTCTTCTTTTACAACTTATAAATCAATAAACAATGTGTTATATTCAAATCAAATTTCCTTCTATATAAAGATCCTCATAAGGCATTTTACATCTAACACTTACTATTTTAGCACATAATTACATAAAATTAGTTAATATTAAATCTCAAGACTCTGTATACTACTCATCCATCACATATAGACATTGCATGCTTGATCAAAATAAGGGCCTAAGTGAAAGTCATTCTAGCATACCATGCAAGTCAATTATTCATGTTCCCTAAAGGAGAACTACTTGTGATCTAAGATCCCTAGCAATGGGTTTCATGTAGGTAGTAGCCAAGACAATAGGGTTTATGTTCCAAATAATAATAACATCTCAAAACCCAATTTTTTCCTTCTTTTTTACATATTATCTAATTATCGTTTCATGTATTCAGGTAATCATTAGGGTTTTAGAAGATATTCAACTAAAATAGTGACACAAACAAGTCCCAAAATGACACATAACCACCTATAGGACCTCTAAAACCTCATATAACTTCCCTAAAAGTTTCAAACAATTTATATAAGAAGAAAACTATAACCATAATTAGACACTAACACCACATGACACTACTATCTTGATATTAGTGTTATTATCCAAGACCAAATTTTAATAGCAGTCATAAAATGAAAGATGTTTACCTATTTCTCCAACCTATTTTATTTCCCTAATCCATAAAAAATCATATTTAATTCTACATAAGTATTCTTTGTCTTCTCACTTGCTATTTTGGGAAAGTTCAATTAAGTCAATCATTTCTAGTTTTCATTCTAGACTAACAACATACTTATCCCTTTAACAACATAGGATTTACACTAGTTAATTTATAAAAGGTTAAAACATATTAAAATAATAGTACATAGGTAGTTTTTTAAATTTATAATCCTAAAAATTTACATGCACTTTCATATAGTATATTTTACCCTCTTACACACACAATCCAACACATAGAGGAGAACTACATATGTTTGAGGCCCTCTTCAAAGTATTGGCTATTTAAGTAGTGTTCATTGATAGATGGTTCCTTGAGGTTAACTTGACTTTATGAGCCCACTAACCCATTTTTGGTAAGGTGAAAAAACCTAAGAAGAGGATCTAGGATTTGACCTATATTTTGATATATAAATCTTGTATGTGTAATCTAAACACATAATCTAAAAGTGATAGAAACCTGGAAAGACCCAAGTGTAAGTTTTATTCAACAATCAATATTTTGTATAGGAAAAATGAATTTTAACATGGTTATTAGTTTCGATGAAAGTTTTCATGTTAGAAAAAAACTAATTTTTAGAATCTAATAATTGGATCAAAATATTCAGATAGTCTATTTATATGCCTATGTTGATCATATCCACTTACACATGATTTTTTAAGCTAG
This sequence comes from Torreya grandis, assembly GCA_037957365.1. Lineage (NCBI taxonomy): Eukaryota > Viridiplantae > Streptophyta > Pinopsida > Cupressales > Taxaceae > Torreya > Torreya grandis. The sequence goes on along the minus strand of JARHVA010001601.1, from coordinate 3,257,605 downwards.
TAAAATATATATTTTGTATTGTTATTATTAAAATATTGAATTTTGTATTTTTTATATGTGGAACATGCTTAGATTCAACATTTCTTATAAGAATATTTTTAGAATCTAATTTCATTAATTTCCCTTCTTTTAAAGAGTAACTTGCTCCTTATTTGATTATTCTACTCTCTCTTCTTTAATCCTTATTTATAAAAAGGGTTAAACATTTGGCGAACTTGACCTTTGAGTCTTTATAATTTATATCTTAATATGCATTAAGGTTTTTAATTTTATGAATTCTGAATTATTCAAATTTCTGTACAGAAACAAATTTATTTCAAAGTTCAAAGGAATAAATTATGTTAAATAAAATGAATACACATAGTAGTTTTTCCTTTGTTAAACTCATTATGATAATCTTTAATTCTAGTATTTTGTATATTGTTACATTACTCAAAACCATAATTAAATGGGATAAAAAAATATATAGGTCTAACACAAGCATATTTAGTCATGCCCCTCATTGTCATAATGTTTACCATGAATTATTACATCTTACTACTAAGTGTCAAAGGGAGTGTAAGAAATAAGAATCATTAACATATACTATTGCAAACAAATCCAATGAAGTCATTGATAATATTTCACTATGTGAATTATTGCATAAGTCTTCCTACTATTAAGATATTCTATTGGAAGCATTATACATGACAAACTTTCCAAGAAATGTGGAGACACCATATGTGGCCTCTATACTCAATGTTATCAAATAGACCAAACATAATATTTCATTTGAAAATAAAGAGTTACTATCCAACATATTATTTATTATTTTTTTACCTTTTTTTATCTAAGCATGTGTTCACAATAAGATGGTTAAGAGGGTACTCATGGATAATGGTTCATGACTCAATACTTATAATATTTCCTTCCTTTTATTACTTGGCATTAATTCCAAAGTTTTAGAATATTCCAATATGGGTATAAAGGTGTTTGACAATATTTCATGAAAGGTCTTGGGATAAATAACATTGTAGATCATTGTGGGACCTTGTATCATACCTATTATATTTTAGTTTATGCCAAATGATTTAAATTAAAACATAATTCTTGTATGTCTTTAGATACATGAGATGTATTCACACCCATCTACTTTTCATGCATGTTTAAAATTCAATCATCAAGTTTTTATTTATACATTTCCAATAGATATAGATACCTTAAAACATTATGTGATGGTCCATCCCAATAAATACTTATACACCGCACTCAGACAATTTTTATTTTGGCTCTATATATTTACTTGAACATGGATAAAATGTCAAAGATTAGGGAAACATGAGTAAGGTATAATCTAGCCTCTATGCTTATCCAATAATACCAATTTACAAGGCTTGGGGTTTTAATAAAAATCCATGGTTTAAAAATAGAGAAATCAAGGCCACTTATGGTTCATAATAGTTTCTTCTGAATGCATGTACATACCTAATCCTACTTCTAATTAATAAATTATCAACCCTAATTTGATTGATAAGAATATTTCATTAAAAATCTGGACATTGGATGATTTCTCAGATGATGAGTCATTACTAGATTATTCGGGGGCATATGATGATCTCCCTTCTTTATATCATAAGAATAGATTTCCTTATACCCCCTATGGTCATGCTTACTTTGGTGAATGTAATGATTCTAATATTATGAATGATGCACATCATATTATTCCTACTACACCATTTATTCAAGAGAGATCCACTTTTCTTAATGAATAAATAATACAATATAATTATGGAATAGATAGATAACCTTGATTATTTTTACCATCTATAATGATGTAATAATATTAGGTAAAAACTTATCAATGGGTTTTACATGGTTATTTAGAGTTATTTACTGGGGATTATTCTTAAATGCCTAACATTGACCCATTTATGGCAATACACAATACATTATTATTTCTAGATGCAAAGCATGTTAACCAAAATATTTGTAAGATGCATCCCAAGGTATCTCTACTTGTAAAATATGAAATTCAAAGGTCTGGGAAGGTGCAAGTTTTATTAGATCAATTTCACATTTTGATTAGGTTTCTAATATTATACCTATCACCAAGTCTAATGGTGGCATTTTATGTTGCATTAATTTTTGTGATCTCAATAAAGCTTCTCCAAAGGATTATTTTCCATTAACTATCATAGACATGATTTTTGACTCTACCATTGTATATGAGACATAATCGTTCATGGATGGTTTTGTTGGCTATAATAAATTAAAGCTTAACCCAATAGATCAATAAAAGATAGAATTTATTACACCATGGGGAACATTTTTTTATATTATTATGCCTTTTGGACTAAATAATGTAGGAGATACATAACAAAGGGAAATGACACACATTTTTCATGATTTTATCTAGAAAACTATTGAATATCATGTCGATGATTTATTAGAAAATTAAAGCACCCACAAGATCATGATACAGATTTGAGATAGATATTTGAATGTGTGAGAATGTTTAATGTACTGTTGAATCCAAAAAAGTGTGTTTTGGGGTATATTTAATAAAAAATTAGGTTATATCATTTCTTAATGTGGTAATAGGGTTAATCCAAAAAAAAATTATTGAGATTCTACCAATAAGTACTTTAAAATAGTTAAGGTGTTTACAAGGCAGAACTCAAGCATTCAATGTTTCATTGCTTAGCTAACTAAGAAGTCAATATCTTTCACATGTATATTAAATAAATATACACAATTTTATTGGGATGATGTGTGCTAAAATAATTTTGATGCAATCAAAAAATATTTAATAGATCCACTAATGTTTATGTCACTACTAGATAGACCATTGCTTATTTATATTTCAAAAACTCACGAGGCCTTAGGGGCCTTATTAGCGTAATATGGTGATGATCATAGGGAATGATCAATTTACTACATTATTAAATAATTGGTTGTTATGAATGTATGTGTATTACAATGGAAAAATAATGCTTGGAATTAGTATTTTATACACAAAAATTATGACATTGCATGCTTAATAATGAGATTTATGTCATATTCAAAGAAGAATCGTTAAATTTTCTCGTGAATTAAACCCACCTCATAGGACATATAAAAAAATAAGTGATGCAACTCACAAAATTTGATCTAAATTTTTTATCTCAAAAATTAGTCAAAGGCCAAGTTATAGATGATCAGTTAGTCATAGCTCCATTATCATATACTTTTCCCATGACTAAGGCTTTTCTTGATGAGGTGGTGGCCTATAATTTATCACATATTACTTGTACTATATTTTTTAATTGATCCAAATTTATGATAGGTTTAGGTGTAGGCATTATTTTATGTACTCTTGAAGGAGAGTATATGTCATTCTCTTATATACTAGATTTTTCATGCATAAATAATACAGTAGAGTCTAAAACCTTGATTATCAGTTTGTATATATCCCAATAACTTAATATAAATTATATATAAATTTATGATGATTCTCAGTTGGTTGTTAATCAATCTATAATTCATTATCAAACCAAAGAAGAGTATTTACTTCCATATAAAGAAATGGTAGATAGATTGAAAGACACATTTGACACTTTATCCTTTGAAAGTATCCCAAAAAAGGATAATTGTCATTATGATGTCATGTCTAGTGTGGAATCACTAATGCCTTGTAATATTAATGGTGATTATATTAACTTTGTGATATGGTAGTTACATCAACATTTAATTATGACATATAAAGTGGATGCTTTAATAGTTATTGAAATTACACGTAGTGAGGAAAATACAGAATGGTACAATGATATATATAATTTCCTATATTAGCTTTTTATACCAAAACATTTTAATTGAAATGATAAACATAAAATATATAAATATGCACTATGTTATGTTATTATTGGAGATGTTTTACTAAAAATAGGTTTCAGATATCACAATAAAGATGCAGAAAGAACTAGTCTTCAAGAGATGCATGATAGTGAGTGTGGGGGATATTTTATTGAAAATGTAATGTCCCAAAAATTACTAAAATAAGGTTAGTATTGTCCCATGATGGAACCAAATGTATTTTACATGTTAAATTATGTGTCCAATGTCACAATACATAAATATATATCATTGTCTATCTCATGAGTTACAATTGATTATGTCACCATGGTCATTCTGATTTGATTTAATTAGAAAAATAAATATGGTATTAGTATGAGGCTATAAATTCATAATTACAGCTACAAGATATTTAAAAAAATGGTTTCACCACTGGAGATGACATATGCAAATTTGTGATGACAAATATTATTTATTTGTTTAGTTTACCTTCAACAATCATTATAAATAATGGGTCATCATTTGAGAAAAAAATAGTGAAGAATTTTTTAAATAAAACATACTTTCTCTAAACCATATTATCCATAGGGTAATGGTTAGGTAAAAATGACAAATAAGAAAATTGTTAAGATACTAGAAAATATAGTCAAAATATGGAGTACATATTGGAATCAATGGTGATTTATGCCTTATGTTTATACCATACTTGTGTTTGTACCCATACTCTAGCCACAACTTATTCTTTAGTTTATGTAAATATAAATCCCATATCTATGGATTTCTCTTAGGGATATTATTCAAGATAATGAATACCATAAAAAAATTTATATTAGTTGGAATAATTAAGTGAAAAATGCACACAAGCTATTAAACATCTATAGGTTTAGCAGGATGTGTTAAGTACACATATGACAAGAAGATTTAACCATGTGAGTTAACATGAATGATTTGGTATTAAAATAAAATCAAAAAAATATTAATACATAAAAAGACAAAAAAGGGAATTTCAAACAAAATTGGTTAGGCCCATTTGCAATTACATAGTAATTGGGTAAATGTGTATACCACCTAGCTACACTTGAGGGAAAACCACTCATAAACCCAATGACTATTATGAACTTGCACACATATTACACATGATCCAAACATATAAAAAATAAATAAAATAATCAAATATTAAAAAAATTAAAAAACATTCAAATAAATAAAAAATAAAAAATATTTAGCATTTCACATGTTTACTAGCTTTTGGCATATGTTGTTTACATTATGTTAGTATATAACATGTAATTTATATACACACATATGTTTCATTGGTACTTTAGTGTGATAAAGACATACATTATATCAATGACACATATGCATGTAGATGTTAGACCTTTCATATTCTCGTGTGACACACTACACTGGGGGCATCTTACTTCTATATGATCAATATTGACATATGTTCTATTATTTTATGATTACTTCCATTTGATATTATATATTGAAATTTACACATGCCTATACTCATGTTATTATATTACATAGTGTAATTTTATATGCTATTCTACATGACATTTTTTGCTAACACATGTATGTATGGACTAGGATGGCATGCTTATCCTAGTTGTTTCTATTTAATTTAAGTCATCTCTTCACATGGCTTACTTGAGTGAACTTCTTGTTTACTTATTTGTCTTGATTTTGGAACATTTAAACATACTCCTTGATTATTGGCCATAGTTCCCTAAACTTTATTTGTTTATTTGGTGTGTTGACATTTTTATATGTCCTGCCCTTGAGCATGTAGAATTTGAACATGCCCCTTGTTTAAAGTCTCCTTAGACCCCTCTTTTCATGGCTTTTGACTATACATGTGTGTGTGTGTGTGTGTGTGTGTGTGTGTGTGTGGGTGTGTGTGTGTGTGTGTGTGTGTGTGTGTGGGTGTGTGTGTGTGTGTGTGCGCGCATGCACTTGATTGTATTTTGAGCTTGTTATCTTCTAGAAATTTCCATTATCCACATCAATTATCTTAGGGCTTGTTATTTATGCATATTGTGAGCTTCATTTATATATCTACTTAGACATGACACTACTATATGATTTTTTACTACATGGTTCACATAGATACAACATAGTTGTCTTATCTTTTTGAGATAAGGTGACTCTCACTTTTTCATTCCCATCACCTAAAAAGGGGGGACATATTAGTGGGGACATGTCATATAGACATGATTCCAAATACATACAACTGATAAAATTTGATTTAGTTTACATGATTCAAATATACACTTGGGACAAAATCTAATGCATTTAGTACAAATTTGGGGCAGAGTTTTCAAAAAAATTATACATATTTTATAGATTTTATAGAGCATAGGTTAAATTTTGACATACACTTCAGCTTGAGACACATTTTTAGGTGCATATGTCATGTAAAGGCACTAAATTATGGATACATTATACTAATATTCATGTATTGACTCTATTAAGATGCACTATTTGAGATTTATCTATTGTAGTAGTTGGATTTTTTTATTAGTATGATCAACATTTTTTCTCTCGATGGATTTGGAACTGATTCTATTATTTCATATTGATATGGTTAGACTATTGGACTAGGGTATGATAGGTTAGATTATGATACACTAAAGTTGTGTGATTGAGATTATGAGTTCTCAATGGACTTGGAACAACTCACCCTTATATCATATTAGGAGTATGATCACCTTAAATTATCTTCTTCACATCTCTAAGGATAAATTTTTAACCTCTTTCTAATGCTTGAGTAAGGAAGCAACATTACCAAAGCAAATTATTAGTGGAAAACACGGTTGCATCGACACATAGGTGTAATCCTTCCTTGCTCTAATTTATTTTAAGCAATTTTAATTATTCATTTTTAGATTATATGAAATAATTACACCTATAACATGTTCTTGGTTGTATGTCATACACATATAGCAAATTCAAATGGGGATCACATAAATCAAAGTGTGTTTTACACACCATGGTGCATATTTTCTTTCCTTTAAACTAGTACTTTCATCCTTATGCATTACTATATTAAGGGGTGGAATGTTGATGCTTAAATATAGATTTATATGATAAACTAGTCTTATACACTTGAAAAATATCACTCAAAGCTCTACCCTTCAGTTCTAGAGCTTATTTGTAGTCGATAGGCTTGCCTTCACTATCACACTAGACCTAAATGATTATCTTGTAGTTTTATCTTGATATTTTGATTACCCAAATCATATATATCTCATAATACACTCGAATTATGATACACATGATTCACTATCAGTTACATATCTCTAGTTTCCTTCCATCTTCATAGATAATTATGTTTAGACTTGGATATTGGCATTAAAACTAATGTCTCAAATTCAATGCAAGTGTTCTTGCCTTTTAAACGCTCAAAATTTATAAATCTTACAATATGTATAAATTGACATAATAAGTTTCATTAACCCTTCCATGATAATATTTTAAAAATAAGTGGTATAAATACAAGTAAAATCCAATTCATTATTAAAATACCAAAAAAGACCTATTCAATCTCATCCAATCAGTTACACAACTGAGTTATTATTACATACCGATTTCACCTGAAATATTATAACATTTGAATCCATAGATTATTGTGGTTATCATCTGATTATTATTACTTTGATTTAAGATTTATGACATATACTAGTTATGGGAGTGATACGTTGATTAGGTTACATAATAGATTAATTATGTGATAGATATATTTTTTCATTTCTATACATTATGGATGTATATTTGTTAGTTATGCATCATTTATTTGATATATATGATGGCTCAGACCAACTACCTACTTATCATAAGGTGGATGCAGGAGTAATTCTACCCTTAGAGCTTAACATAAGGAGAGCATCATCAGAGAGGATGGCATAGATGGGATGCATGGGAGATGACAAAGGAACTAATAGTCACCCAACACACACCATAGTAGAATAACTTGTTTAACTCTTTGTTTGATCTAGATAGTTAATTTTTTTAATGCTTATATATTCTAATATGATCATGTTTTAATTGATGCTTATGATGATATAAATTGTGTGATCTCACATATAATTTTAGTTCATAGATTTACTCATGCAATGTTATTGTATGATTTTTAAAGTTATGCCGACACGAATCGAGTTGTCCAACATAGTGACAGGTTTAATTGATATTCGTTAAATATCATTGTCTTGGTTCGATATCTTTTTGTATAAGAGTCTTAATAATTATGTTAACCATAGAATACTTGAGATATTAGAATTGTTTGGCTATGATGCAAGTGGTAATTTATGAAATATTTATTTTGTTATGTGGAATTTTTAATTGGTTTGATTTATCTTTAAAGAGATAATTACCTTTTTCCTTTAAGTTAAGGAAATAACTATAATGTTGATGTTAACATAAATAATAAAATCCAATTCATGGAATACGTAGATAATTAAAGGTCTAAAATTAGCTTTTTGACTTAAGTGGACTTAAGTTAGAATTTAACTCGGTCTTAAACTCAAAGTTTAAAAAAAGCATAGAATTTGAAAATGATAAAGCTTAGAGTTAAGTTAGTATGAAATTGAAAACAAAAGAAGCTCAAGATAATCAATGTAATAAATTTTAAGATAAAGGAGAAAAAAATGGTGATCTATTCATGATGAAAGATTAAATCATATATGATTGAATAAATAAATGAAATTTAAGCTAAAAACTGGTAGTTGATTAAAAACTAAACAATAAAAGGGTCAACTTATGTTGAGAAAAGGGAATTAAAAAATGGAAAATAATAAGTAGCAACATCAAAAAAGAAAGGAACAAAAAATAAGATGGAAATACCAATAGTGATAGGAAGAAATAGAGGGAATCCAATGAAGGGAGAATATTATGTAGCAAAGAAGATAAAAGAAAAGAGTACAGCCTGTAGTGTAAAGGAAAGGAGTATGGCGTGGAGAGAAAAAAAAATGGGTATAGTGACATAGGTTAATAATGTAATTTTAATTAATGTATATGGTTATATGTATTCCATGTGTGTTTGGATGTAAGATAAATTATACTAAGAATTACAATTATATTTTAAAATATGAAAAGAATATACTATTGAAAGAAAACAATTCCATTCATGTCGTACAACTAGGATAGTAAATAGTTATATATCATAATGCAATGACTTATTACTTTATTGAAACACAATAATATTAAAATTATATAGATTCAAAACAATATTCAAGTAAAGGAGATTCAAATAAAATATTAAATTTGTTGACGCCTTTTACAAAAAAAATTGTATTGTGTAGCGATTTGAGTAGTCAACTCTCTTTTAGGTGAAAGAATTATAATTGTTTATAATGAATTAGTCACCTATAGGGTTTATGATACAGAACATGTGTCTGCACCAGTTGAAATTATTTTTTGTGCAGTGAATCAGCAAGTATTTAAATATATAGAGTTGATCACATCCACTGAATCATCACATTAACCTAATTTCAATTGAGGATAAAAATTTCAATCTTACTTATCTTACAATCCATGTGTTCTTGAAGTATCTCAATAGCTTTTCCATGTTGAATATTTAAATAAAGTATTATATTCTAAGATCACCATACCTTTTCACTAGAACATTATACCAATTACTTTATGACAACAAGTTTTTAATTAATTAATTTTTAAGTGTCTTAGATTTAGTTATCATTGGGGAAAGGGTGTTCTTTGACTGCCTATGTGGGAATACAAGTCAAAATAAATGAAACATTGTAATTTCCCCTTATTTCACCATCAATGTTGGAATTATCCATATACTCCAGTTGTGAAAGAGTTTATAAATGTATGAAGGAAACTATTTTTCCTCTTTAAGGCAAGAGCAAATGTTGGGTGGAACTTTATTTTTGCCTCAGATTTCTATATTGCAGTTTGAAACTGAGTTGCATTGCTAACATGACTACTCTAAGATTTTTATGCTATAAATATGATCAATATTTCAAAGTGAAGGTATAATACATATGGAAATAATAATATTTATTCCATTTATGTATTATTAAGAGTTCCTAAGGGATATAATGAGATTTATTGAATTATGAAGTTAGCTAAGTTTGGCCATCAGACATATTTAAGAAGATTGTAAAATTCCAATCTAATTTGATTCTTATTTTAGACTAGTGAATACACCTGATATGAAATTAAATACTTTGATAAAAATATGATTCCATCAGGATGTCTATAGTTATTCAAATTATGATAGTCTAAGTAAACTTTGGGATTATATTGGTAATGATCCCTGTGATATGCAAACAATGGGTAGAGATGGTTTCAAACTAAAATAGGATGAAACCCTATTATTTTAAGTTTATCTTATATATTAGAACAAGATGAAATAATAATGGGAATGATGTTAAAAAAAGTTATAAACTATTCTAATATGAATTATGTTAGGATTAGGGGTTTCCATGCTGTTGCCAATTGTATATTTTTTTAAATGCGAGCTAGGATTTAGGGATTTTTGTGAAATAATATTAATTATAATAGTTGGCTTTTTTATTACAAAGTTAATAAAGAATCCTTAAAATGACTTGTATAATACATGAATGGTAGATTAACTTACTTATCATAAATATTAGTTATGAGATAAATAAATAAGGTTCAATCATGCATTTGATGGACTAAGTATGTGTATAGTAATTATTCTAAAAGTTAGTATGTCTTGGTACTAGATTGTATAAATAATTGCATGAACCTATAGATTATGTAGTTTTGAAACACATAAAAAGAACTTGTGAATGCTTTATATGGTGGTTTTGAGTTAGAAGTTGTGTCTTGCTATTTTGAGAACTAATAGTAAATAAAAAGAATAGAATATCGATTCTAGAGAGATATAATTTATTGTAGTACTCAGGTTATATCTTAAAGGTTCATGGAAGTCTTTATTGAGAAATATTGTAAAACCTTAACTTGTGTCATAAATGACTGTAAGTATATTTATGCAGATTATATTGAAAACTTATGTGCATTACATATTGTGAGAGTATATATATGTAAAAATATTTAGACTTTGATAGCATAAAATAGTGCATCATGATGTGTGCCTAGATATTATGTTTTCTTTTGATTGCTTAATTTATAGTATAATCTAGGATATATCTGGGTGGTATAGTCCCATACTTGCTTGATTAATATTTACAAGTTTAATATTGTTTTTTTGTGATTGGTTAGGGTACTCATGCATAATGATCTATGATATTATGGGATGTCATACAGACCTATTGTATTAAATTATGTTATACATGGATGGTACATATTGTAATTGTTATGTCTAGACCCACACCTACATAAATGTATGTGTGTTGGTTATTAATATGAATAGTATGTTTTATGATAGTTAGTATGGCATTATCTTTGTGTACACACAACCTTTGAGTGTGTAACAAATGCTAGGATGAAATAATATATGTTTTGTGGAATCTATACTTGTTTTAGTTACCCTATGTTTAGCATGTTATGTGTTATAATTACTAGTAGGATGTAAAATGATTGAATCTTGGGGTTAAAATTATGTATAGTGAGACATCATTTCATGAGTATGATTGCATAATCCCATACTTGCTTCATTAATATTTACAAGTGTAATATTTTTTTTAATGATTGATTAGGGTACTCACACATAATAATCTATGATATTATGGGATGTCATAGAGTCCTATTGTATTAAAGTATGTTATACGTGGATGGTACATATTGTAATTGTTATGTCTAGAGCCACATCTACATAAATGTATGTGTGTTGGTTATTACTATGAATAGTATGTTTTATGATAGCTAGTAAGGCATTATCTATGTGTACATACAACATTTTAGTCTGTAATAAATGTTAGGATGAAATAATATGTATTTTGTGGAGTCTGTACTTGCTTTAGTTTACCTATGTTTAGCATGTTATGTGTTATGATTACTAGTAGGATGTAAAATGATTGAATTTTGGGGTTAAAATTATGTATAGTGAGACATTATCATTTCATGAGTATGATTTTCATTTTTTTACAATATCTTTCAATAGATTGGTATTCTATGATACATTGCATGCTTAGTTACAAATTTTATAGCACATAGGTACTTTCTAGTTTCTCTAGATTCCTACACCATCACTATCTACTCATATATGAAGGGAGGGACATTCCATGATGGGATTAGTGTGGGGATCATTGGTTTGTAGTTGGTTTGGAAAAGTTATTGGATGATGCTCTCCCTTCCCACACCAGTACTAATTTTGAGATGATCCTTGAGATTGCCATAAATACTGAAGAGGCTAGGGAGCTCATGCTTTAGGGAGCCTTGTATCTTATTTTTATACATTGTAATATATTGTATTCATTATTGGAAACATTTCATGTATAAATGTAGTTGCATGTTTATTATGTATTGATATCAATTATTGTGTATTGTACCAATAGTGGATGGATATTTGTATTTACTTCTGTGATTGTATTATGATGCATTTTCATATATTGATAGTGATCAGTGACCGTTAAATGTCACATAATTAATTATAATTATCACTCTTGGAGTATTATTGTATGATCTACTTAGATTCCTATGGTGTAATATATTTATAGTTTATGTGTTTATAAAAAAAATATAAAAAAAATCACGTATTTTCTAGTTAGAACCCAGCGAGGTTGTTATAGTTATACTATTATCTTCTTCCCTATTTTTATATCATTCATATTAGTAGTCATATTATATGTCTAAATAATTCAAATAATATTCCATGAGTAGTATTTATCAAGTTATAAATTAGATCATTTACAAGCATTTGTATATATCATATTTCACCCTTGTGCACACACAAGCCAACACATAGGGGATACCTACATATGTTTGAGTCCCTCTTTGGAGTATTGGCTATGTAGGTAGTGTTCATTAATAGAGGTGTCCTTAAGTTAATCTTGACTTTATGATCCCACTAACCTATATTTTCAAGATGACAAGACCTAAGAGGAAGATCTAGGGTTTGAGTTATATTATAATATTATTTCATATGCATGTGATCTAAACACATAATCTGAAAGCTAACAAAAAACTCAAAAAGACTTAGGTGGAAGTTTTAATCAATAGTCAATATACCATATAGGTCAGGTGTCTTTTATCATGGATAATAGCATCAATGTAAGTGTCCCCAAGGTGATATAATTTTATGTGCTGGCAAAAAATTAATTTTTAGAATGTAACGATTGGGTATTAATCTTTAGATAGTCTATTTATACACCTATCTTGCTCAGATCCACCTATGTATCATTGTTTAAGCTAAGTACAATATATCCTTCATATTTTTATTATTATAATATTAAATGTTATGCTTTATATATTTAATACATGCTTAGATTTATCATTTCTTATAAGAGTATGTGTAGAATATTAATTAATTAATTGACATGATTTTAAATAGTATCATATTCCTTATTTGATTAGGTTATTCTGTCTTCTTTAATCCTTATTTTTGAATAGGTTTAAACAGGTAGAGAAAATTACAACATCTATATGTCTATATGTAACATGTATGTCTTCCATTTCACTCATATACCATGAAATGCATGTGTATATGATAATGATATGCCATCTACCAAACATGTGATAAATACCATATGTAAATAATGTAATCTAGTAATCATGTCATGATCAAGTCTTAATTTTTTATTTTTTAAATATATATATATATATTTTTTATTGATATTTTTTTGAAATTTTTAAGATTTAATAAAATATAATCAATAATCATATCAATAGGAGGATCATGGGAATTGCCTATATCAAATAGCATAAGGGTATTATTATCAATTAGGAGTGTTACCCTTGTGAGAATGTGTGTTATTTTCTAGCCCTGCTAAAATAATACAATCTCTCCTAAGTGTGGGTGACTTTGAGATATAGATAATCTCTAGGTAGAAGGTTAGTTCCCTTGATTCACTCACTAAATTTGATCTTAATCCTACTAACTATTAATTTTTGACTAAAGGAAAGGGTGAAGGATAATGCTTGCACTGGAATTGAAATGAAAACTTGGAATAAAGGTGATGCACCAATGTTTATGACCACTTTTTCTTTCAATTAAAACTCTTAGGAAGGAAATATCTTGCAAACATTATCTTCAATTCAGACACATGGATTCTATAATAGTGTTTCATACAAAGGAATTAACAACACTCACTCTTTGCATGGAAGGAATGAAATATTATTGAATTCACATCCAAACTTAGACTAATATTGAACCTAGACACTTATTATGACTTGTATAAACTCAAAGATGTTGTAACAAGGTACAAAAACTAGACATTAACATAGGAAAGCTAATGATTCACAATTTTATATCAATGGAAAGCACCATACACTTCACATAATAACCTAAAAATGGAGGAAAATAGCTTTTTATGTTTTCAAGAGGTGTAGTACAAAAATTTGATAGCCTTTCAACATAGCCAAAGCAAAAAATTGATATGATAATTATGGAAAATAATATAAAAATAGAAAAGGTAAGAGAGTTAGTGACATTCACCCCTCCAAAAATGTGTAATGGTTCATTGGAGGACTATTAGTGCCTTTTAGAAGGGGTTATGCATGAAAATTTTCACAGACCCTCAAGAAACATTTGATCTGTGCTCAGAGCTGAGGTAGTTGGGAGCACTAATATAGGCATTAGCCCATTCATGGAGGCACATATTACATCCATGGCCTCTCAACTATATAATTTCATCATTGGTTCATTTCAAGACACTTAGAGTAGGTTATGGTACACTAAGTGCAAGATAGAGGGACATAATAGAAATAACTACCCTCATAGAAATGTGCACACACTACTTTTTAGCTATGAAGTTTATCATGAGGAGCATGATGTTCAAAAATATGCCTTGTTAAAACATGCCAGTCAAGTCAACACAATAATCTATTAAAAGTTGTGTGACAGCTACACTCACAACATAACTAACTGTTAATTAATTGATGAGATGTGTCAAAACATGGAGAGAGGTACATGATAGGAAACTATAGTAGCTAGAGGGTAGATGAACCAAGGGAATGAGGTTTATGGTGAATAAAATGATAGATATGGGAACCAAAAAGGCACCATGGGGTGAGGTGGAGGACATGATGGAGGAATATTCCCATCACAATCATGTTATAAGTGTGACTGTACTAAGTAATATTAGTTAAATTACTTGATACATCTAATGTGTGGGTACTGCTAAGGACTACATATAGTCAAAGAGTGCCTTGACTTGTACAAACAACTAACCCAAGGAAAAATGGGTATTGATAGGGGTGTAGGGATGATCAGGTGTAAGCCTAAAGATATGAAATGGGCTCCAAAAGTGCTACCAACATGCATAAAACCAATCAAGGTGAAAATAACCACATAAAGTGGGTTCACCACTCAGCCAGCAACTATGCCAACATAAAAACTATACTTAAAATATGTGGAACCAAGTCACACTGAAAAAATCACATTACCTAAGCCAAAATTTGCACCCTACCCTAACCCAATGCATCAAAAGGATATCGTACAATAATCCATGAGCATAATACAAAATTTATAAGGAGAATTCTAGCTAGCTAGAGATCTAAAAGCATAGGCTACCACCTCATGTAGAAAGCACGATAGCTAAGAAGCTAAAGTACAAGAGATGATAGAGATCTTGTATATTTTAAAAATAGATGAAATGTTCCCCTACTAAAAACTTTTTCCTTAAAACATGCAGCGAGGAAGCTAAGTGAATTTGCTAAGCCCCACATAATTGAAGTTGTTACACTACATATGGAGTTGGTGTGTGAAGTAAAGCATACATAGAATGTAGAGTATGACCAAGATTTACTCATAAATGTTACCATCAAAGGATGGTCCATCTATGAGGTACTGATTGGCATTGGTGTAAATGTTAATATCCTGATGAAGAATGCATGGGAGAAGATGGGTGCAGCCTTGAGACCTTCTCCACATGTACATTTTATGGCCAACAAGACCTAAGTGTAGCTAATTGAAATTTTATAGGGTGACATTGTAAATATTATGGATGCCAAATTCCATGTTAGCTTTGAGGTTATTGAGTTAGTTGAGTAGGATAACTACCCAACACTTCTAGGAAGGCCTTAGTGCTACACCAACAATGAAAATATGTGCTTCAAGAAGTGATACATGAATTTTTAAAATGGCAAGGAAAGGGTAGTAATCCCCTTTTAAAGTGACCAAGGATCCCCTATTAGATATCATTATTATAGAGGATGAGATTAACCATATATATAACATCACAGTCTAAGGCATCGAGAACCTCTATCCTTATGATCTAGGAGTCCTTTCTTGGGAGGATGGGTAGTTAGCCTCAAACACCACCAACATCTCTTGTGATTGATGAGTTGAAGAAACATATGAGGCCACTCATCATACATGTTTCTTGGTATGCATAAATACACCCAATTCTATGAGGATGGGTTGGGTCTAGATTGGTTACATTCTAAAATAATGGATCACACAACATGAGGAGAAAGGAAAGAGGGTACTCTACTTGAGTAAAGGTAAGCTCACAATGATTCTAAAGTTTGAAGGGAGTAAAATAGTGAAAAGGTATGTTAATGACCTCAAATTATGCATGCCCAAAGAGATATATAGAATGGGTGCACTAGTATATAACCTGAGAAGCACTGTCATGCATTAATGGGTAGTACAAAGGTCTAAATTTTTGACTTGGTCAGAGGTAAAGGCAACCATGTGCACTAGGTTCAAGATGAGTAAAAAGAACATAGATATCTCAATGTACTCTGGTGACTCTGATCTTATGGTGTATGTGTTCCTATGCAAAGAGACATGGACTGATTACTATGTGACTACCCCAAAGGACTTATGTGTGAACACCTTTTATAGGACTCTAAAGACATGGGCATAGACATGGTACATGGTTAATGAGATACATCATGAGAAAACTAATTGGAAGGCCCCTAAGGAGAAGTTTTTACATACCTTCTCCTTTTCCTCATAGAACATGGAAATGGTTGAGTTGTTGCAAGTAATTTAGAGGGTAGTGTTTGAAGATGTCACCATCCTCATAGAGCACTTGAAAGACATGTTTAAAGAAAAAGGTTGGCAATCTTGATATTCTTTGAGGAATAAATGATCAATAGTGACTCAAGTGAGAAAGATGATGAAACTTGGAAGGAGTGCTACTAAAAAACACTAATCACTAGAAGAAATCTTATGCGCCAAGTAGATGATGGTGCTCTCAGTGAATAAGACCCCACTCATTTATGTGTAGAGATAGTAGAGGGAAATCAATAATTTGAAGACTCTCACTAGGATAAAAATGATCCATATTACACACCACTAAAGACCATCAAGGTGGACATTAGTATAGAAGGTGAGCCAAAGATGGATACTCTAGGTGCTTATTGGTCTTACACCAAGTTGGTGTGCATCATAGATTTCCTAAGGGAATTTCAAGGCTTTTTCCCCAAGAATTATAGGATATGAAGGGCACCCACCCATGCCTTGGGGAAATGAGCATAAAACTAATCGATGACACAAGACTGATTAAAAAGTACCCTTATAGGATGAATCCCAACCTCTGTACCAAGGTCAAGATAGAGATTGATGTAATGCTAGCCACATGGGTCATTTAACTTATGTAGGAGCTTAAGTGGGTGAGCCTAATGGTAATAAGCATCAAGAAGGATGGGTTTATTTACATTTGTATTGATTACATAATGATGAACACCACCTATGTAAATGACACCTTACCGAATATGTTCACTGATGAAGTCTTAGAAGGTATCATAGGATATAAAATCTACACCTTTATTGATATGTTCTTTGGCTACCACCAAGTCTATATTGAGGAGGAGGAAAAGCCCAAAACAACCTTTGAAACTGAATGGGGTTATTTTGCTTACAACATGATGCCCTTTGGACTCAAGAATTCACTAGCCGTATTCTCTATAGTGGTGATCACCATGTTCAAATATTTCATCCATAGGTTCCTCCAAGTCTATCTAGATGATTGGATGGTGTATGGCCTTGTCAAGGACCATTATGATAACCTATGCCTAATGTTTGAGAGATATAGGTGGCTTTAGATATACCTAAGTCTAAAAAAGTCCATCTTTGTAACACCATTTGGAACCCTGCTCAGGCACATCATCTGTAAGGATGGTTTACTCATCAATCTAGTGAAGATCACCCTCATGATTTAGCTACAAACTCCTTCCATAAAGAAAGATGTTCACATCTTTCTTTGCCACTATGGATATTATAGAAAATTTATAAGGAGTTATATGAATATTGTAGTGTCATTCAAAGAGATTTTTCACAAGGATGGACCTTTCTACTAGGGTGAAGCATAAGAGGATGCCTTTAATATCCTAAAGATAAAATTAGATATCATTCCTATGTTACAGTTTCTCGACTGGACAACACCTTTTCATATCTATGTCAATTTTGGATCTATGATTGGCACAATCTTGGTGCACCCTAGTGAAGGGAAAATTGATCATCCCATCTCCTTCACCAGCAAAAATTTGACCTTAATAGAGCAAAATTACATAATAATAAAGCATGAGGTGCTCACCATGGTCTATGCCTTACAAAAATTTAGACAATATTTATTGGCAACCCCATTCATATTTTTCATTGATCATGAGGTGCTCAAATACCTCATGAATAAGACTATTTTACAAGGGAAAATGTTCAAATGGATAGTTCTATTATAGGAGTTTCATTTCTTAGTTGTTGTTAAGTCTAGAAAGAAAAACTTGGGGCCATACCATTTGTCCCACATTAATTTAAGTGATGTAGTGGTGCCTATTAAGGATGACATGCTAGACACATAATTGGACACATTATAATGTATCCCCAAGGATTTGGTAGAGATTATCACCTTTCTAACATTTGGAGTTATGCCCCAAACTATGACAAATATGGAGAAAAATAGCTAGCAATTTATGTTGCCCCTTTTTATGTCATTAGCAGAGAACTATATAGACTAAGTAGAGATGAAGTATTATGCCAATGTGTTATAGAACATGAAGGGGACTCCATATTTCATGAGATGTATGATGGGATAGTAGGAGAACATTTCATAGGGGATGTAACAACATGAAAAGTGCTGAAATTAAGCTTATGGTGGCCAAGTTTATTCCAAAATACAAAGAAGTATGCCAAGGAATGTGATATATGATAGTACACAGAGAAGCCTAAACATTAGGATGAGATGCCCCTCATCCCCATTCTTGCCTAGGCACCATTCAAGAAATGAGCCATTGATTTTGTTGGACTGATAACTCCAATAAAATGATGCATAGGTGCAAAGTATATTTTGGTGGCCATAGATTATTTCACCAAGTGGGTTGAGGCTACACTGATAAAAGACTACACATCCATCACAACCACGTAATTTATCTAGGAAAACATAATAACTAGATATGGGTGCCCACTCAGTCTGATTAGTAATAGGGCATTCACTTTATCAATGAAATGGTATGCATCCTACTGATTGAGTATATGGTGGCACACCACAAAATGACCCCTTATCATCTATAATAAAATGACATAGTTGAGTCATTTAATAAAATACTGGGAACATAACTCATAAATATATGTTCCATTAATCTCAAGGATTGGGATGATCGAGTGTCAGTAGTGTTATAGGCATATCACATAACCTATTAGTGAATGATCAAGGCTACACCATTTTAACTGGTGTTTGGTGTTGAGGCAATCTTACTAAAGGAATTCTTGGTACTATCATGTTGCATCACATGTATTAGTTGGTTAGATGACCAAGATTCACTGAATGTAAGGCTAAAGGACTTGGTGTGCTTCGATGAGATGTGCACCCAAGTGAAGTGGAGCCAATAGATAGAAAAGGTGCATTAGAATCTATAGCATGATAAGAAAATAAATAATAAGGTTCTAACAAAAGGAACATTCATTTTACTCTATGAATCTAATTATTTCAAGCACCTAGGTAAAATATAGATAAGGTGGATGGGCCCCTAAATCATCTACCACATATTAGAGATAGGCATGTGTAAGTTGCATATGTTGCCTAGTGAAATGATTCTTAGGTATTTTAATGGCAAGATGTTGAAGCCATATCAATAATAGGATGGTGCTTACACCATGAGGACACCAAATTTTTAATCACCAGTCATTTTGAGTTAAGATGACCAAAATAACATTTGGTGCAAGCCAAATAGTTCTTTTTTATTTTATTTTGTTTAGTTATTTAGGTAGTAGTATAAAGAGTAAAGAAGTGGAAATTTGAATCCTACTGGGACAACTTGCTAACACTTCACTCATAAATCTAGTCAGATGAGTTTATCACTTATGATTTCTTAGCACTTGAGGCTAGACACTTAATTTCTAGGTGAGTGAGGATTGATAGCATTAGATAAGGGATGTGTACTAGATCACCATATGCCAAATCCTAGATGCAAGGTGATTTCAATTCCCCAAGTAGACATTCATCTAGCCTTTCACACATAAATCCAACAAGGTGAGTTGATCCCATATAATTTATAAATCACCTGAGGCTAGATATCTAAGTGATGGGCATGTGAAACTCACCAAACTCAAGAGGAAGATGGACAAAATCTAGGCACATAAGAGATAGATTTCAGGGCCTTGGAGGTCCAAAGAAGAACTACT
This sequence comes from Torreya grandis, assembly GCA_037957365.1. Classification (NCBI taxonomy): domain Eukaryota; kingdom Viridiplantae; phylum Streptophyta; class Pinopsida; order Cupressales; family Taxaceae; genus Torreya; species Torreya grandis. The sequence continues at coordinate 3,237,120 of JARHVA010001601.1, read as the reverse complement.
CTGACACTTCTACACATAACTCCAGTTGGGTGAGTCGAACCCATTTGCTTTCTAAGCACCTAGGGCTAGACACCCAAGTTTTTGGGCATAAGGAGGTTTTTAGACTTAGATGAAATAGGATCCAAGTGAATTTGCATAACATGATCATGCATAAGAGAGAAAGAAAAGATGAATAATATGATTATGTGTAAGAGAACTAGAAGGGGAGAATCAAGTGCTAGAGGTCCAATGTAAGGGATTTGTATGGGGTAGGATAGGCCATGGAAAGATGAAGCATAAGAAACTAACCAAGACAAATAAACATGCTTGAAATAGAAGCACAGCTTGAAGAGGAGATATAATTGAGGAGGTTGAATCATGTGCATGTGAGGTGCTACACCTAGGTTACCATATTGAAGGTGAAGGTCATGCTAAAATAATGAAGCATAAAAAGAGAATCATCAAAGATAGTTGGTATCCACCCAAAATTAAATGGGAAGTGATCATTTGAACCAAAAGTCACTTCACCAAAATACCATTAAGAGCATTGAATGAGGTGATGTCGGAGGCACAAATATCTACATTAAATGAGTTGGTGGTAGAGGATTTTCATGGATTTCATATAATTTTGTAGATTTCAAGAAATGTAGATGTTACCATGCCATTAACACATCTACATTATATATTGTCGATACAAGTAGGGTATAAAACATCAAGTAATAGACTAGTTTTGGTCATAAACTTTATGTGAACTTGAGATGTCAAGCAAACCAGAGAAAAAATATGAAAAGCAGAGAGCTGAAGCATAAAAACCCTACCTGAGTGAAAATTTGAGAACCTTCAAGCACCAAAGTGAATAATGATTGAGTAGGGGAAATTGTGCTCACATTGAGATTTGTGTAGAGAGATGTGGAAAGAGATTTCTATAGTAACCAATCAACTGAAAAGCAAGTTTCCATCAAGGATGCCATTAACAGGCCATAAAACTTGAAAGTTGAAGGTATAGTCATATATCTCATGACTATGAAGTGCATTTAACCATTCAAGACTTAGGCAAACTTAACCTTCCACACTTCAATACCAATAGATTCAAGATGGATAAGAAGCAAAAGGGATCAAGTTCATAGATACAAGAACCAAAGTGGTGTGTACAATAGTAGTAGTCACTACAAGAACAATAGTGCCACCAATAGAAGGGGTGAACATCATGTAAGTTAACACTGAGGCATTGAGAAAAATGTTCTATCAGGTGATACAATTTCTCCTAGAGGTATTGGTAGTGGAAAATTGGCATTCTTTCATGCACACCTACCAATTGAAGGAGTACAACCATCATAACTTGAGCCATGTGAAAGGCCTAGTGGTGGATTGGATGGTTGATACAAGGAACAAGATGAAGTAGGGCATAATATTATTTGATGTATCAATTTGAGATAGATTGATGGCCTTCGATGCAACTCAGCTTTATGAGTTTTTATGTTTTGAAAAGCTAGAGGAACTCATTTAGTCCTTTTGGGAGTTTATGGAGATCAAATATATTTTGCAAGGAGTATGAGGATTTTAGTGCACCTCATAGGAAGGATAGCTAGGCTCCTAGATGGTGGAAAAGATATACATAAAATGATGAGTGATGATGAAGAGGTTGAGTGCATGGTGAAGCTCCTAAATTATTAAAAGGGGGGATTTGCATTCCCCATCAAAGATTGTAAGGATCCTGACATGAGGGTGGTAGAAAATGTTGTAAGCTCAAAACTTTTCCTCAATGGTTGATAGATCAATGTCACAAAATCTTACCTCTGCATCACCTATCATATGTCATAGGGCATAAAATTTAACATTTCCAAATTTATTGATAATGAGTTTATGAATAATATGCTAGAGTGTCACGTGATAAAGGGGACCTTCAGGTGGGGGTCCATTTTAATCCTAATGGTCATGGAGTAAATTAGGATCATGAATGGGGACAAGGACAATCTCTATATTTTTACAGAACATAATGATTCCTCGATGCAAAAATACAATGACTTCACTTTCCTAGTTCCTTCAATGCAAAGTATAAGGCTCAAGTGATGGAGTTGTGTGAATAGTATATAGAGGCATTTAGGCTAGAATGGTGCATCCCCTAAGGGCTCTCTAAGAGTATGTATGGGATGAAAAATTTGTTTTTATGCAACATTTTTATGTAGTCCACTTGGTGTTGGTTTATGGAAATAAGTTTGACTGATTAAATCTCTCATACACTTTCTTAGCCAAGTATGTCAAGGACACACTTAGAAGAATCCTGAATGTACAATAATTGGATATTCTAGTGAGGGAAATAGACATGGAAAGGAATAGGTTATGGTAACAATTTATGCATCTAGATAGAAAAGTGATAAGGGATGAAGATGATGATTTAGATCACACCAACATCCACCCCCTTCAAGAGGTAACCATACTCAGCCACATCCATAGGTTATACTATGAGATGAAGCCAAAGAGAAAGGGCCCTAGTGTTGAGTAGACTGATGACTCCCCCCATTAAGATCAGTGATGAAGGAATGTTGACACTAGCTAAAAAGAATTAGTCTCTTAAGAAGAATAAAGGGGAGATGTTTAAGGAGATATAGGAGTGCATCAAGTTTAAAATTATCTCAAGTGATGAACCCTCTCTTTTGGCCCCTATAAAGAAGCATGTGAAGTTCATGCCAAAGACTTCTCCTATCTCAAAAGAGAAGAGAAAAATCCAAAATTTCCATCTATGATGGCCACCATCACCCTAGTAGACATAGAGGTTCAAGTAGAGATGGAAAATGAGGTATATTTGGGAAAGGGAACATACATTGTGCCCAAAGAAGACTCCTCATATAGTGATTAAACTCCCCCACCACCCCAAAATGAAGAGGCAAGGTAGTAATAAACATGGAGGAAGCTTTCCCTTAGTGATGTGGACACTCATAAGGTATAGGATCTATAGAAGAAAAGAAGAAATTAGGAAGGCCGACAAAATGGAGGAAGGGATTAAGAGAGTCAAGGCTAAAAAGTGCATGGTAGAAGGAGAAACTAAGAAAGGGCCCAACACAATGGAAATACATGAGGTTCTCCAAGGTGGCACTGCTACCACACTTGGAGCAATAAGATCATGAAGTATACCAACCAAAGAACCCACAATGTAGCCTTTGCAAGATGAATAGGAGTTGAGGTGTAAATAGAGGAGCTTAGGTCTTGATCAGGATCATATTGAAGTGACACTAGAGTTGTATAAAAAAAGAGGCCGTGATGGACAAGGTAATAACCTAGGTATAAATTGACAAATTTAAGGCTAGAGATAAGGGATAAAGAGGAGAGAATCACCATGATAATGAAATAGAGGAAGGCAAAAATAAATAAGGCCTAGGAGGATAAACATAGAAAAGTGAGAGAAGAGAAGAGGTTTACCACAAGCACAAAACCCATAAAAGATAAAGCATTAGAGGTGCCTAATACCCACAACCTAGTAAAGGAAACTATAGAATAGGCATGCCCTAGTACTAAAGGGATGCCTAGAGACAAAGAAGGTGATGTTGGTGCATTAAAGGAATAAACGAGGAATGTTAGAAAAGAGTAGGTTGACACTGAGAAGGAACCTATGGGAGGTTCATGCTAGGGATCCACAAGAAGAAGTAGATGAAGGGGAAAAGTTTGAAGAAGAATAACCCCTACAAGAAAGAGAATAAGAAAAAATCACCAAAAAATGTAGTAGCACTAGTGAAGAGAAATAGGAGTAGATGGAGATGGATATCAAAAAATAAAAATTTGAGCCAAGCTATTAAGAGAAGGTGCAAAGGGGGTACACCCAAGATGAGGACTTATACATGTTAGAAAACATGGCTCACATAACTACTATGATGTTGACACACCATCAAGTGTCTTTTGAACTTGATTACCACATGGATGAGCCTCACTTTGAGGTGCCATTGAAAGTGATCCAAAATGATAAAAAAACTAGAGGAGGGGCATGATTACCAACTTATCAACCCTTGAGATATGAATCCAATAAGTTTGACTAACACCCTCTTTAAAATGGCCTCCAAATTATCACACAAGAATGTTATTAATGATGTTCATGCCACATAATGGAAAAATATAACATTGAAGGCAAAGGAAGAAATTGATTCCATGAAGCTCAAGCTCAAGTAGTTGGCTAAGCACATTTAAGAAGTAGAGCCATCCATTTTGGATGGTATTGACACTTCTAGCCTTTCAAAGGTGGGTAAGGTATGTGTGCTAGTAAAATAGATGATCTCATATATGAAGTTGGCACTGGAAGAGGAGAAGACCCTTGTGAATCCATCAAGAAAGAGCTCAACAAGAAGCTTAATGAGGTACAGGACCTATTTATAAAAATAGAAGAGCACACAGATGATGTCGATGTTATTTTCTACAACTTATCCACCTAGGCATTAGTTGTCAATGTGTGATTCTAAAAGGTGAAAGGGGAGAGATGAATTGATGAAGCAAAGATTCACTATTAGTAGGTCTGAGTGCACATAGATTATGGCATAAGTTAACACTTTGAGTGCCCAGCTAAAGTTCTAAGATCAAGACCTAGAAGAACTATTCCAAACCTTTCAAACAAAGGCAAGTGAGCAAGTATCCATCCTATATGGTGGGGTCTGAAAATCAAAGGAAAGGCTAGAATCCTTCAATAAAAATATAGACAACACTAACATTCTCATGCTTAAGGCTACCTCTATAGATATTGATAGCACCATTAAAGAAATCAAGCTTGAAATCTAGTGATTTAAAGACTTCAAGGTAAAACTATAGTAGAGTGCACTCAAATTTTTCATAGCTAAGACATTGGAAGGATAGTCTAAGGGTGAGATAATATTTTTATATGGGGTAATGTTGGGCCCCTTTTCGAGCTAAGTAGTGGATTTGTGCCAACTTAGTGAACACTTAGGCATAACGCAATCATAGAGATTATTATTATTTTGTATTATAGTGGTACCAATTGGTTGGTATCTAACAACTCTTTTTAAATCAAGTAGCATTGGGAAGTAGGTGCATAGGACAACAACTATGCATTAAAGACAAAGCATAGTGGAGGTAGCAGGGTGTGTACCTACAGTGCTAGCTCAATGATTAGTGTGTTTCATTCCCCATGATCCTAGGATGCTCCAAAGACTATAAAAGGAAGCCAAGTTTAGTTGAAGAGAGAGGCAAACTAGAGTAGCAAAGCTTTGGTGAATTACTGCTAGATAGTTTCTAATAGTGATAGGACTTAGTTCAGGATGTTTTTGATGCTCCATTTTATAATGCCCAAGCTCACTTGTGAGCTTGGGCCTTTATCATTTTATGTTGAGCATTTGCTCAATTTAGATGGACTAAGCATGCATTGTTATTGAACTCCATTAATGAAGAACACCATTTGAATGTTTATTGATTACATACTTTATTTTATCAAATGTATGGTTGAGTTCTCACAAGTTTCTAACTTGGCTCATTCATGGTAGACCTAGAGATGGTAGTGAAACCTACATCTGAGATAGTAAATACATTAAGTATTGTTAAGACCCTTGACCCCAAGTTGATATCCATGCCTAGGTGAATGCATATGCCTAAGTCCCTTAATTAGATTCCTAGTTGGCCCTCAAGCTCCTGAATGCCATTAAGCCTATGAATCCCAAGACTTTTGCCCATGAATACACCACCGTTGTTTCGCTAACCCAAGTCTTTGAAGAATAGAGTTGTGTCATGGCATAACTAGCCCAACACAGACCCCGGTCCCTTATCTACTGTATTTCAGATGAAAACATAAGGCTTATACCTTGTGTAGAGTGATGCCATAATAGTCTAGTATTAAATGTTGAGTGTCATAGGATTAGTTAGGGCTTACATCACATCGAAACAATCTTAAATCCAACCTAGATAGCTAGGTAAGTGTGTGACTAGGCCCATGACTAGAAAGCCTACCATTTCACAATAGACATGAACACATCTCTAAATCTGAGAAAATAAGACATACAAGGACATGTTAAAATGTCCGCATATGCAACCAAAAAGTAAGTCAGCTTAGAACCACATATAAATACATGTTCAATTGTCCAAATACACAATTACTAAGGCACATGAAAGGACATAGGCACATGTACAAATAATATATACTATCTAAAGAATAATGAAATATTTAAATACCCTTAAATATAAAAAACATAGAGATACAATAAAATTTGAACTAAGAAATCTACAAATGAAAGTATGCATGAATATGTGATACAAATTTATGTAAGATATAAGATGTACATATGTTGAATCTAAAGTAGTAATGGTTGGTAAAATTTTTAAGTAACTGTAGCGTAATCAAGGTCATGATATAACAATGATAAATTTGTGATGTAGAGTATAGAAAGATAGAACTTAGTATTTAAAATTATGTATAGGGTACCCCCATGTGGGGCAAATTAAGAACCCATGTATCAGTGTATATGCCCCCAGTAGGTAGATAATATAAAAGTTAGATCGGCGCAGTATACCTGAGTCCTGTAGTAATCTACAAGCACTCAACAAAAATAAGTGAAGTATGTATGTATGATAAAACCAACTATACTAAGATAGTTAGCATATGTAGTGTTTGGGTAGATATAAGAAATGTAAACATAAAAATGCATATAATCTATAATTTTATATTTTTAATTGCTTTTATATTTTTTACATATTATATTATTTTTGTATTTTATAAATATAAGCTATGTAAAAACAACATGAAAATTAACTATGTACAATGAGAAAGAGGGAAAGAAAGTATGTACAATAAGGGAGGAACTATACTAACCAATGAGTCTCATGGGAGACTCACTATCAATGTGGCCTCTATCAAATAAAGGAAGTGTGATCATGTATGTTATATGAAAGGGAAACTATGGTCCTAGAAGCTATTATACTGAGTGATCTATAACTAGCCCTTCCTATGGAGTGATGGCAGGAATTTATGACAATGACTATGGTCTCCTATGAATTATAGGGATCTTAGCGATCCATCTAGTAGAATAAGTTGTAGGTAGCATAGGTGCCTTATGTTGATAATATTGATAACTCAATAATAATTATCTCGATAGAAAGTGAGGAGAGGGATGCCCTCTATAATCTTCAACATATCTCTGATGTAGGGGTCTCTCTAATAATGGTCTCCATGAGAGAGTTTGTATATGTGGTAATATTGTAGGAGTAGACATCACTTGCACTGGTGGTTCTACTAAAATCTATGGTGTACTAATAAAAAATATGCTAGGAGCTATAACTGATAACTATGTTGTAATTGGTACTTGTGCTATAATTGGTAACTATGTTGTAACTAGTTATAGAATAGGTAGATGATACTCATATGGAAGACCCTCAACTGTGACAACCTAATTTTCATTTTTATATTTTATTCATTTAAGTATTGTGTATGGGGTGAATTATAACTATTGTATTCATGTCCTACCCAATAATAATTCAAATACTCATGCATTAGGTACTACTTGTAGACATCCAATTCTAACCACAATTGGCTTTTGACCAAACTTCAGACTGATTCCTACCAACCATTGCAAATTAAGCCTAAGAATCATTAAATGTCCCAAATTTGGCTGTGCATCATTATTAAATGATCAAAATCATGTTTGAGGCATCCCTATTTAGAGTACTATACTCTATTCAACAATAAGCTCACAAAGATTCATCTCTAATCACCTTGTGACCTGACAACTGGCAGTTTGGCCTATGAACCCATTAAGTGGGGCACTTGATCAAATCTTAAAAGAGAAAAAATTATAATCAAAATCAACCATACAAGTAAACAATATTAAATTATTATTTGAATTATCCATTCACAATTAATGAATATCTAAAAATGGAAATTCCAAAAATCAAAATATCAAGCCTTTCATCATTGCCTTTATGAGTCATCAAACTCTTCCAAAATATCCCAAAATTTCTAATTTGAGATCCATGCTTAGTAATTGAAAATCATATTTACATGACACCTTTTATCTCAAATGAATTTAGTCTCGACTCACCTAGGATATTTTTGAACCCATTCCATGTTTAAACTAAACCTTGAGTCATCTTGGGTGAGAGTTAATTCTTGAGACTATAAATACAAGGCTGAACCCATTGATGTTTAAGCCATTTTGGTGTAATGTTATAATGCTCAAATAGATGCAAATAAACCTTAAAAGTAATGTTACCATGTCAAATTCATGCCAAATTCAATAATATAAGTAACCAAGCCAAGGTGCCAAGGAGAGGAGTAAAGAAAGCTTCATTGTCAAAGACTTCTTGGTGTACAAACCAATCAAGCCATTTTAAAAAACCATTTAGATCTCCAAGGAAGGTAAAAGAGTGTATTATTTTATGTTTTAGATGTGTTTTCATATGAAAGCTTATTACCTATGTTCTCCCTAGTGTCTAAGTTAGAGGTGTTAGGATTTTGGTGTGTTGTTTTGATTTGTTTTATTGGACTAAGACAAGACTAGCATCCCCTCTAGGTATTAATTATTAACATGTTGGCATGCCTAGTGGGACCAAACATCTCATATAACCAAGGATATTGATATGCTAATTTTAGTTTTTTTTTATGGATGCATAAATTTTTTCAAGTTTCAAGTTTTGACTTCATTTTTAATGTCTTTATATTTTAAGCAAGTCACAGGTTACAATGATTGATGCTAATTTTTCATATCAATTTCAATTCATGAAATTGACCATGATCCTTGTGTGAAAAATAGAAGGTGTCCAAAAACATATCTAACAATGGTTTTACTTGATTTTTCATTATTTCGTTTTGTGTTAGATGATCTATAAAGTGTTTGTATAACCCATTTCTTACATGATCCAGTGAGATGTATTAGTTTTGAGCTCATTTTATTAACCATTTTTATGCCAAAATAGACTATGTTTTATGTGTTTTTAGGAAATGTCAATGATCTACTTAATTAATGTTGATATCTATGGATCAACATTGATCTCTATGGATTGATGATGATTGGTGTGTGAGATAGAAATTAGAAAACCTGAGAGCTAATTTGGAAATGTTGTTTTCTCATTTGAATTTGGGCTTCTAAATAGGCAAACCCTATAAAAATTTATAGGTCCTAATGTGGAAATAATTATTTTTAATCATGGTTAAATCTTACACACATTTTATTTGGTTCATAAAACATACTTATTTTCATCTTTTAGTTATTTTTGAAGTTTTTACAATTATCAAACAACAAAGCCAAAGGGATCAAAGCTCATTACACACTTCAATTTGGTGTTATAAAAATTGAATCTCACATTATTTAAGTACTCATAAGTTTTTTATTTTCATACTTATTTATTTGAGTGTTTGTTTAAGAAAAAATAAGTGCCACATGTATGCTCCCCTTGTCCCCTTTAAGGAACTTGGGTGATAAAAAATGCTCACTCTTTGCATTTGTCATTTTGGTCAAAAAGCATGGAAATAAAGTCACTAAGGCCCTCCCAAAAATTTGTATGGTTTTAGTGACCCCAAAATACCTTAAAGTCCTTTCAATTGTCTTTATTTCATGCATTTTAGCTTGTGAGAGGGAGTTCATTGCCTCCTCACAAGTTCTCTAGGGAAGAATTGACCTAAGAATTAATCTATTAGTATCATTTTAATCCCACTCCATGATGGGGTATATAACTTTAGGGTGACCAATTGGGATGCTTGTTTTGAGTATTTAAAACAAGATTTATTAGTATTACTTAGCCTTAGAATGTAGGGGTAACATGGACATCACACTATACTAAGCAATTGAAGGATGTAGTGGTTGTGAAAAGGATAAGACTTTTTCACAAAACATTGGTTGACATGGATCTAAATGACATGATTTTTCCCCAGTGTTTTCTACATATATGAGATCATTTAGAAACAAAATAAAATGGATCATTTAGACAACCCTACTTATCATAAACATATTTTTGATGTAGGGTGAGTATCTCAGAGTTCCATGTCACCATACGAAATCTTGAAAGAAGAGTGGGCCTAAAACCCTAATTTTCATGTACTTTTACTTTTTATATTAATAACTTAAAATCATCTCAAGATCAACTATATATAAATTTTTTTATAAAATGATGCAACCTTGTCAATTTTAGGATTTAGGATGTTACACTTAGGTGTTTTTATCATTTTGTCCTTTTTAATTTCATGATCTTGAGTCAAAGATATTTTTTTATCATACCACATCTAAAAAAAAGTCTTGTTTACACATCACTCCTTTGTTTAAAGAGGTGTTATACTATCCATTTGACTTCACATATTCACCTTAGTCATTAGTCAAAACCTTTGTGTGTATATGTCACTTGTTTGAAAGGGGTGTCGTTACGTTGCCCATTTCATTCCAAGTCTTGTTCCTTGAAGTATTGAAAAAAATATTTGACATATGTCTAGAACATGATAGTGTCATTATTATGCTCAAATAATTTCAAATACTTTTTACTTTATGTCCAAAATTTCAAATTTTTGAAACCATGTGTGCCTTTTAGATCTATGCCTAGTGATGTCATGTTGTTCATTCTTGTCGAGATTTTTGTCTATTTTGAGAAGTCTAGTTTTCTAAGTTGAGTTTGAAATTAGCCTTGATAAGTTCAAATCCAAATATTAATTGACTTATGCCTATGCCTTGTCTAATTTTGGCTTAGGTGTTTATTCATTACTTTTGGGTTGTGTAACTTAGGTTAATTCCTTACTTGATTTAAAGACTATTTTTGTGTCTAAATTTGGGGAAATAAGTCTATCTTTTATAAGACTAAATTTCCATGTATTTATGCAAATGATCAAGTGTGTGTTTAAAATATTAATGCTTTGTTTGTGTCAAAGTGTTTCAAATTTTTTAGATTAAATCTCTCTCCCTTATAGACCTCATTTTGTTTAAAAAGTTTAGCCTTTGTGCCTTTTCCAAAAGACCTAGCAATACTTGTTTTGAGCCTAGATTTTGTGCCTTGTTTTAGAAAAGACTTAGCAAACATTGGTTTTTTAGACTTGTTTGAAACACTTTGTACCTATTTTTTTCATTTCAAATCTATTTCATCTACTTGACCATTTGTTTAATACATTTGATGTTAGATTGTTTTTGACTGAGTTTATAACTATCCTTTTTGGAGATACAACTCCATATTTTAGACCAATTTTGGACCATTTTTCCTTTGGACATTATTTTTTAGAGTTTTTATAACTCTACGACTTCTTTTTAAGATATTCATCATCGATTTAGATATGTCTCATTATTTTTTTAGCTGATTCATTTACAATCTAGGTTATGATAACATGGTCACACAAGATGAATTTGTTCAAGACCCCTATGGTGATGATGTATTTTATGAGATGGATCCCTATCTTTCTTACAATTCTTAATATAGGGAACAAATCCAAGATCCTTTAGTCCATTATCTAGTGAACATGCTTCCTTATTTAGAGTAGGACAAGGAGCAAATCATGCAATACCTTACTAGCATACCATCAATTATAAATCAAGTTAGAAAACAATTGTATTACATTATTATGCTATCAACGTATGATCCTTATTTATTTTATCATCACTTGCTTGAAAATATGGACAAAGTCTTAGTTAGAGCCATAGAGGCAAGGGCCATGTTTTTAATAGACTTCCCCCACAAAATTTGCCTAGTCTAGTTAGAGTGCCTTTTAACATACCTTATAATCAAACCATTAAACATGAATCTTCTAGCAATCCTTAAGTGCCTGTGTTGATGTCGTATCAAAACCCTAATATGTTTGTCATAGGAAAGGGCCTCATGGAGGACCAATTTTTACAAATACAAATAACATATCAAACCTATTTGAATCTAACATTCAATTTTAATAACATGGCCATATCAAACACTCCACTTGTAGAATTAGCTCCTTCAATATGGGTATTAATTAAATTAACAAGTCAAGAAAATTCAAGTATAAAACCATTTGTGAAAATCACATCATTTGGTAACATGTTTAATGTCCTAACTATTGAATAAGTGTCTACTACTTCTACACAAAATATTATGCTAGACATGTTGGATAACACACAAGTGTCTTCCAATCCAAGCCAAAGTGGTTTAACTACACCAACAACTAGGCTAAAACAAGTGCCTTTAGTTAACACCATGAGTGGTTTGAAATAATAGGGGGTATGAACTCCAATACCCCAACCACAAAAATCTACCTCTAATCTTCAACCAACTACTTATTTAAGCATGAAAATATAAGGATTAAGTAATTAAGTGCATACTAGTGCCTTGCCTTAGCAAAACATGATGAATGATACTCTACCCCAATAGGTGACAACTAACATTCCAAAATAATAAGGATAGTCCAATATACCAATGCATTAGAGGTAAAACATTTTATCACCTCAAAAAGGGGCAACATATTTTTCACTTCATTAGGTAGTGATAAGTATACCTCAACAGTCGCAAACCAACATACCTTTAAAACCACAAACATTATCTAATAAAAAACATATGGCCATTGTTCAAAGATAACTGTTGAACATCTAATAAACATCTAGTTCACAATAAGTGTTCAAATAACAAAGAGGTACCACTATCCCATAAGTACCAATTAGGCATCAATTATCTTTTATTTTAAATGTGCCACAACTCCAACGATAGGGCATTAGTTCACAATAAGTTCCCATTATTCATCTAGGTTTGATTAGTCAACAACAAGTCCCTACTCAACCTCGATAGGCATAGTACCTTATCCAGAGTCATATCCTTCCATCATAGCCATAATTCCCTTAAAATTAGGCCTATATACTCAAACCAAAATATCGCACCACAATGTATGCAATTCCAACAACCACATCCCAATTTGTGGATGCATATTCTTAATTGATTTACCCATCAAACCAACATTACACAATAAACCATGCCTCCATTATACCTCAGTCAAGGTAATCCACCCTTGACCACCCAGCCTCCACCTTAGGCCAATGTTACATCTAGTTTCTTAGCATAAGAACTGCAATAAATGAAGGATGTAATTTCTACCATTCAAACATGGAAACAAACCAAGAAGTTGAAGTTAGATTACATGTGTTCATACCCATTCAACATGGAGTATCTATAAATATAATTTCCTCCAGGGTATGAACCATAGAAATTTGATATATTTAAGGGTAAAGGAGACCCTAAGGCCCATTTAATAGAATTATTTATTAATTTCTAGCCAATGGCTTACAATGAAATTTATTTACTACTTTTATTTCCTTAGAGTCTAGTAGGACAAGATTTGAAGTGGTTTCTAAAATTGCCAAAGAATTTTGTATCTAATTTTGATGACCTTTCAAACAAATTTGTGAAACATTTCTTCTATAATCTCAAACATGAGATTTCATTGGTAGATTTGACTCAAGCCAAAAAAAATTTTTTAAAAATATTTACAATATATCTATGGAGATGGATATCACTTATTAGTCATTTCACCCATATCTTACCATATAAATAATCAACCACTATGTTTAACAAAAACTTGCATAGTGAGATATCCTATGATATGGAGCTTCAATATGGACATAACGTCAAGGAGATCATCAATAAAATATATCTAATTGAAACGGACCTTATTAACAAAGGGATTATTAGGTTGACCTAATTTAATCAAAATCATAACCAAACCTAGAGTATAGGCCATAATCAAAACCAAAACCAAGTCTAGGTGCATGTGTCAGTACCAGCCCAGGAAGTAACTAAAAGAAATCCAAACAATTCAACCATAATAAGAATGTTGTTGGAAATAGATTGACCAAATCACATCATTTCCAAATGGTACAAATACCATCTACTCAACTCACACTATAAATGCAACTCACTCCTCACTAGTAACCCATTCAACAAGCATAGCCTTCCTAATAACCTATACCTGCTCAAGAAATGTCCCTACTCATCGAGTCTTCATCGACTTTAGAGAGATTATTAAAGTTATGTTTTTTAAGCTATCCATAGATATCATGATTAGTTGGCCAATTATGAAACATTATCTTGAAGGTATTTCATATCCAAACTGGTATAAGGAAAATGAGTTATGTGAATACCATCATGTTCATGGACATACTCTATGTTGTTATGTTCAAATTAAACACCTCATTGAAAATATGTTAGAAAATGAGGATATTACATTGGATAATAGAGTGGGCATCTATGAAAATCTTTTCCATAACATAACCATAACAAATAATAACATAAATAATAAAGGCTAGAATAACAACAATAATATCAACAACTGTTACAATAATATCAATACTAGTAGTAAAAATAATAACATCAACTGAATGGAAGGAACCAAGGCCATAATAATTCTAATACCCAAAAAACATACTACATGGTTGCACAAGACTACAATAGAGTTGTAAGACATTATAAGAGGTCGCATTTCAACCATCACTATTACTCTAAGACCAAGTGCTAATATAACTGGACCATTATTAACCAATTCCAATCAACTCATCTATGTTAGTGATCCTTCCTTGACCTAGGATTCCAAGTAAGCGTACCAACAAATAGGGATTACTATTTTGGGACCTTATATCAAGAACTCATCATTGCCTCATGACCACAAATAAGTGTATCAATAATTGAGACTTATCCTATCTACCCCCCTCCACCATCATTTTTTAGTAACAATTACCATGTATCTACCCCTAATTATACAATCATAACTTGGTGGTCAAAGATTACCATTCTTGACCCACAACCACTTTCCACCAAACCCATCCAACCCACTATCTTGGATAAGAACAAGCCATTTACCATTGTGAAATAAAAGACATTCGACATTGTGGAATAACTTTAGAAGACATTTGCACAAATTTCTATTTTAGATTTGTTTCATACATGTACTATCCAAAAAAACAACCCAACATAATTCCTAGGCCAATCTCAAGCTCTAAATGACATAAGCCTAGATAAATTCCAAGCTTTGGTTAGACATATAGCCCCAGGCCAATAATTGACCTTTGATCAAAGTGATATGTCATCCCTTGTCCCTCTTCATAATAATCCATTGTACATTAAACTTATCATAGAATGAGACAAAGTGAAATTTGTCCTCATAAACAATGGATTGGGTTTGAATATTGTGTCTCTAAAGCTCATCAAGAATCTCATATATACAACAACCAATATCCATATAGAAATGATCACTATCAAGGCCTATGATAATGAAGAGAAGGAATAATAAGGCACCACCAGCTTGCAAGTTATCATTGGTCCCTTCACCCATGATATACTTTGCCATGTATTAAACCTAGATTTCTAATATAATTTACTTTTGGGTAAACCTTGGATATATAAAATCTATGTAATCCCTTCCACATTGTATCAGTGTCTCAAGTTCTCTCATTCAGGCATGGGGGTTAGCATCAGTGGAGATTTGTAGCCCTATGAACAATGCAGACATTTAGAGGTAGAGTATGAAAGTTATAACTAACACTTTGTCTTAGATCCACATCCCAAAAAGGATAAAGGGAAATAAATACTTATTGATTTACCAGAGGCCAATTACATAGACCTAAATAGCCTTGATTCATCTTCTCATATGCCACCTCCTGAATTGTATAATCATTTTACCATCTCAACCAATGGCCCAAGAGATTATTTGAATCATGAAACATTTCACATTATCAAGCTTCCATAGAACCCAATGTCCTATGGAAGACCTAAAGCCAAGCCACCTTGCTTGCAATGGTAATGGAATGGGAAAGAAAAACACCATAGTCTAGCTCCTATTATTTTCACACTAGCCACAACCCAAGAAGAGGACCCACTTGCCAATGATGAATCCTAGTTATACAATGACAAATTGGGTGATTGTTACAAAAATGACAAATATCCCCATTGCTAACTGGATCATGGAGAATCAATCCTATGGAAGAGGCCTCAAGCTAAATCAACAAGGAAATCTTGAGATAATCTCTATAACACAGTACAAAGGAACCTATGGTATCAAATTTAAACCACTTGGGGGTGACTCCACATATCGTATTCATGTTATAATAACAAAAAATAGTGAAGATGATGCTGATAGTAAACTAGAGTCTAATCACAACCTTTACAAAGACCTTGCGAATACCAATCTATTTGACACACATGCCATTTGTACCCTTACCCCAATTATTTATACAACCTGTTTCCCCTCTATCACCCTCAACTTATAACTTAATACCAATAAGGATCCATATCACCTTTATATTAGTTTGATAATGATGATTATTTTTACAAATTTTTAGGCCTAAGAGACAATGTTTCATTGGAAAACCACAAATAAGGGTTGTTAACCAAACTAGATCCTATAGCCTTTTTTGGAGAATGGGTGAACACCCTTAGCCATTAGTAAATAAATAAAACATTAAGGTCCCAAATTGAAAACATATTTGAGGTGATTTTGGACCAAGTTAAAATTAAATAATAAGGCCAGTATTTTGGTGAAAACCTATTTCAAATGCCATTAGACAAGGGTATTCACCATTTATCAAACGTAGCTTAGGATACCACCAATGATTAACTTTATTTTGGTATGAGTTTAGTTCTAAAGAATAACATTCCTTTGATTTAATTATTAAATAATTTACAATATTTTTTGTAACATGGCCACCCATGCCATTAAGAGATTCCAATTCATCTGCCTAGGGGAACTTGAAGTACCAGTCCAAATAGAGGACTTTGCTGTTGTAGGCCAATTCAAATCATTGCCAATTATTCTAGAAGATAGTTTGACTCTCCTTGTATAATACATTACAAAAGTCAACATAAGGACTTCAAAAAATTTGAAATGGATCAAATTAGTTACATCCCTTACTGAGGAGGAAAGTGAAATATTTACATCCCTTTCAAAGGAATTTGTTGACATCTTTGCTTGGGCTTAGTCAACATGCCAGGTTTGAACCCCACTTAGTTGTGCACCACCTCCTTGTACATCTTGATGCCAAACCTATGAAGTAGAAATTACATAAGATGCATCCTTACATTGTTTTATTAGTAAATAAAGAGTTGGAAAAACTCTTAGAAATGAGATGTATTTGACTGATTGACTACTCAAAGTGGATCTCAAATGTTGTGCTAATTAGCAAGAAGATAGAAGGAATCATAATCTACACTGATTTTAGATATTAAAAAGGCCTACCCCAAGGATGAATTTCCTTTTTAAAACATTGGCATGATAATTTACTCCACAATCGGGTACAAAATGATTTCATTAATGGATGGATTTTTAGGGTACAATCAAATTTGAATAGTGCAGGAAGACCAACATAAGACAATGTTCACCACTCTATGGGGAACATTTTTTTATCAAGTTATGATTTTTGGTCTCAAGAATGCTAGGGACACATACCAAAGAGCCATGACTATCATATTTTATGATATGAAGCATGACATTATTGAAGACTATGTCGATGACATATTAGGAAAATCAAAGACTAAGGCTGATCATTCAAATGGACTAATAAACATATTTGAGAGACTTCATGAATAAAAGATCAGAATCAATATTAAGAAGGACATCTTTGGTGTTACTTAAGGCAAATTACTAGGTTTCATCATCTCTCACATAGGCATGGAATTTGATCCTACCAAAGTAAAAGCTATTACTGAAATGCCACCACATTATAATTTGAAATAACTCCATAGTTTATAGGGAAAAATTTAGTCTATCAAATGCTTTATATCATAGTTGACTGATAAATGCCATCCATTAACACACTTTATGAAGAAGGGTGTCACATTTAATTGGGATGAATAATGTCAAAAATCCTTCCAATGCCTAAAGGACTATCTTACCAATCTACCTATTTTATTACTGCCTATGCTAGGAAAATCATTCCTACTGTATCTATCTGCAACTAAGAAATCCCTAGTGGCACTTCTAGCTCAACACGATGACACTATAAAATAACATATAATATACTATTTATGCCATACATTAGTCACATATAAACATAACTATACACCTATTGAAAAAGCTTGTTTAGCTATGGTCTTTACAGTTCAAAAATTGTGATGCTACATGCTTAACAACAAGACCATAGTTATATACAAAGTAGATCCACTCAAGTATATACTATCAAAGATAGATTTATGAGGCCACATGGATAAATGGATCATGATTTTGAGTGAATTTGAGATTGAATCCGTCAACCAAAAGGTTATAAAGGGATAATTACTTATAGATCAGCATGATGAATCTCTCCTTATAGATATTGAACCCCTCATTTTTAATTCCCAAATGAGTCCATCATGACCATCATTGAAACACCTCTTGAGGAACAACACTGAAACCTATATTTTGATGGATCATTCACCTCACATGGATCAGGGGTAGGCTTATTATTTATTAAACCATAGGGGAATTTTATCCCTAAATCATTTCATATCATATTTCCTCATACCAACAACATGGCCAAATACAAGTCACTCATTGCATGGATTTTCTAGCTAGTATAATGGAATATTCAACATTTCAAGGTTTATAGTTATTCTCAATTAATCATCATCAGGTTACAAACCACTTTTAGATCAAAGATGATAAGTTGGTGCCATATAAGGTTATGATTAATGTTCTTAAATAGTAGATTTCTAATATACAGTTTAAACATATACCAAGGGCCAATAATGAAACAATGAAAACCATGGCCACCATTGACAAGGTAAAAGACTATCAATTCCTTATGGAAAATCTTCTAGTGCCTTCTCATGAGCCTTCAACCATCATAATGATCTGTGATATTATTGGTCCCAACTCTATTTGGTATTCATACCTCTTTTCCTACCGACATGACCATATCATGCCCGTAGACCTATCATGCAAATAATAAAAGGCCTTTACCCATCAATCTATACATTATACCTTACTTAGACAAATGCTTTACTATTGTAACTTGGATATACTCTACTTAATTGTTTAAATTTGGTAGAATCAACATTAGCAATATGGGAAGTTCATGGAGGAGTATGTGGATCCCACACCAATGGGGCCATCCTAGCCAAGAAGCTCTTACATACCAGTTATAATTAACCAACTATGGATGTAAATGTAGTTTATTACATCAAAAGTTGTGATAAATGGAAAAGGCATGCCAATATAATTTATGCCCCAGCTAAAACACTAAAACTAATGCTTACACCATGGCCATTTTAAACATGGGGCCTTGATCTCATTAGGAAGATTAATCCAACCTCATCTGATGGCCATAAACACATCCTTACCACTATCAAATATTTCACTAATTGGGTTAAAGCTATACCCCTCACTTACATTACTGGTAAACATAGTTCCAAGTTCATCTTCAACCATCTCATCTACTGTTATGGTATCCCATATGATATTACATCAAATAATGGTGGATCACTTAAGAAAAGGATTCCAAAATACTTTATGTAGAGTACAACATTACTCAACATTTTTATACTGCATATTACCCTCAATCTAATGGCTAGGTATAATCATCTAATAAAACCATTATCAACATCCCTAAAAAAATGTCAATAATGCTGGCCATGACTACACCTCCAAATCTTCTTCACCCTTTGGGCATACTACATTACTTAACATACCCTAACATGAGCCACTCCATATTCCCTTGTTTATGAAACTAAAGCTATTCTTCCCATTGAGGTCAAGTTACCTTATTTGCATATCTCACTTTAACATGTCCTAGATGATGAAGATTACAAAGTAGCTTGCCTACAAGGGCTAAATTTACTTGATGAGAAATGTTTGGCCACTATAAACAACCTTCAAGAATACTAGAAAAGACTTTGTGGCGACTATAACCAATGATTCAGATATAGAGAGTTCAAGTTTGGGGATCTTATTCTCAAAGAAAACTAGAAAAACACCATGACCAAGAAGAATAAAAAAGGTAGATTCAAACCCAATTGGATAGGCCCCTATATCATTATTGCAAATTATGGATCTAGAGCATACACACTAGCTACACCAAATGATGATGAACTTGATGAGCTGATGAAAATCCTACACCTCAAGAATTACTTAAGAGACTTGAAGTATTGTCTATGAGGAACATTTATATTATACCATAACATTGACATCCTTCTTTGTGCCATACTATAAACCATTCTATTGTTAAGCATGAAATATATTGAGAGGGGGGTGAATCAATATATTATATATCATTTTACTTAATCTGATTTCTTTTCTTTAACCACTTAATAACACATTCAAGATATGCAATAAAACTAAAACAATAATTTGTACCACACAAGAGATAAAGAGAGACACCAAATTTTTACGTAGAAACCCAAAGTGGGAAAAACCATGGAGAAAAATCTCAAGTATATGAATGAGCACCAACTTGCAGGAGCACTAACCCCTTTGCCAACCACCAACACAACAAATATTTGTGATAACCAACCCACAGGAGCACCAACCCTTTGTAAATATTTATGAGCACCAACCCACAGGAGTACCAACCCCTCTTGTGTATAAAACATAACTATCTCTTAGTGTTTCTTACTCAATAAATGATAGAACTCTATAATATCTCCTATTTTTCTCTCTTTGAAAACAAATACAAACCATGCACTCTCTTTCATTTTAAAAATGGCTTCTCAACCCTTTATTTATAGATTTCCAAATGACCTTTGGCATTCACCCTTTTTGACGCTTCAATCCTCATGGAAAATGTTGCCAAACTTGCATAACCCTTCGTATCCTTGCATTTAAAAAGTCATATGGTGATCCTTCATAAAGTGTCCTTTCCTCTTTTGTCTTTATCTTGGTGACTTTTCACATTCCTCAAAGTGTCCCTTCATGGAAAAATGCAGCATACCTCTTCTGTCTTCACATGGTGACTCTTGGAATTCCTCAATATGACTCTTCATGAGAAAATGCATCCCATTCCTCTTGTCTTTTAAGCCATGACTCTTTGAATTCTCCATTGGCCCTCTTTTGACTTATATGCAACTAAAAATATATTTATTAATATTAAATAAATATTAACACACATTATCCAAGATATGAATATTAAAGACACCATTAAATTCAATGGGGCCTTTATCACCAATAATGCTAGACCTTTGAAATCAATGATAATATTTACAATAATCTCCCCCTTTATCATTGATGGCAACCTCAAACTAAAATTGCCACATCCTAAAACCTATATATACTACCATTTGAAAAACATACAATAACACCCCCTTATTATAGCAACTTGTACCTATTTCTACACCTGTAAATGTACTTGTTATTATCCCGCTTTGACATTAATGGCAAGGGGCCTACTTAGAGCTAACACTCATCTCCCCCTCAACTGATGCTAAACCTCAATGATAGGAAGCAAAAGAAATTACTCCCAACTTCTCTTGTACATACTCAAATGTGTATTTTTGTAGTACTTTATGAAAATATATGTAATCTACTTTGTAGTACTGATATACTCCATCTTAACCTATTGATCTACAACCTGCTCTCTCAAGAAGTGATATCTAATGGGAATATGTTTTTTTCTTGAATGCATCAATGGATTATTTGAAATATTAATAACAATTGTGTTATCACAAAAAATAGAAATAGGTTCATCATACTTTACCTTGATATCTTCAAAAAATTTCTTCATCTAAAGCACTTGAGTAAAACATAATACCACTGCAATATGTTCTACTTTAGTGGTAGAAAGTGATACTAAACTCTGCTTCTTGCTTAGCCATGATACTAAGCTATCACCAAGGAAGAAAGCTCCTCCACTTATACTCTTTCTATCATCCAAGCACCTTACCCATTCTGAATTTTTATAAGCAACCAAAGTGAAATCTTAGCCTATGGGATACCACAATCCATAATCTAAAGTCCCCTTAATATATTTGAATATTCTCTTCACCAACTGAACATGACTATATTTTGGAGCTGACTAATATCTTGTAACCATACTTACTATATGCACAATGTCTATCCTTGATGCTATTAAATATAAAAGAATACCAATCATATATCTTTATAAATATTGATCTAGAATAGGTGACTCTTCATCCTTGCTCACCTTATTTCCTATACACATTGGTGTGCCAACTGGTGCACAATCCTCAAAACAAAATTTATTCAACATTTCTTTGGTATATTTACTTTGAGATATGAAAATTCCTTTATCTGACTAAAATATTTTCAATCCTAAGAAAAATGATAATTCTCCAAGCATAGACATCTCAAATTCTTTTTGCATATTATAAAAAAATTCTTTTGTCATCTTTTCTATATTTCCTCTAAAAATGATGTCATCAACATATACCATAACAATAAATTGATCCTCACCTTCTATTTTGATGTAGAGATTACTATCAACAAATCCTCTCTTGAAACCTTGATCCTGTAGGTACTTATCAAGTCTTGCATACCAAGTTCTGGGATCTTGTTTCAATCCATGTAATGCTTTCTTCAATATACATATATGGCTATTAATATTTGAGAGAATAAATCCCTTTGGCTTCTCAATGTAGACCTCTTCTTCTAGATTCCCATTCAAGAAGGTAGATTTGACATCTATCTAAAACACTTTGAAATTTTTAAACACTACATATGTAAGAAATATTCTAATAACCTTTAACCTTGACACTGGTGAAAAATTTTCTTCAAAATCTATTCCCTTAATTTGAGCATATCCTTTACATATTAATCTTGCTTTATTTCTGATCACTTCTCCATTTTCATTCAACTTATTTATATAACCCCATTTTATTCCTATCACATTGTGATCTTTTGGTCTAGGCACTAATTCTAAAGTGTCATTATTTTCTATCTGATTTAATTCTTGATCCATAGCCTTAACCCAATGCTTATCATGTCTAGCTTCTAAAAATTTTGTAAGCTAAATTTTTGATAACCAAGAGAAATTAACTTGCTTCGTTTCACTTACCATCATTCTTTTCATGTTAATTCCTTCATTTATGTCTCTAATGATGTCACCTTCATTATGATTTCTCTAAACATATTTGGATGGAGTTTTGGTGTCCTTTTTCTCCCTCTTCTCATCTTCATCTGATTCTTCAAAATCTTCCTCTTCAGTGATTTTAGGAATGTCTACTAGATCACTGATTCTTTGTGTTCCATCTTCTTCTATCCTGACACTTGCACTTTCAAAAAAATTCTTGGTTCTTTTGTTATAACATTCATAAGCTTTACTTTTTCAAGAATAACCAAGAAATATACCTTAATCTACTCTAGATTCAAACTTACCAAGTTTTTCATCGGTTCTCTTTATGAAGCGTCTACTGTCTAAAACTTTGAAATAATCAAATGTTGCTAGTTTATCTTTCCATAGCTCATAAATATTTTTCTCACTATTGAATCTAAATAATTCTCTATTCTAAATATGCACTACTTTAGCAACTACCTCTCTCCAATATTTATCTACTATCTCGGATTCATTTAGCATTGTCCTCACCATCTCTTGAACTATTCTATTTTTCTATTCAACTACTCTATTTTTCTATGGAGTTATGGCTACTAAATAATGTCTCTTTATTCCATGGTCTTCACAAAACTCAATAAATTTATCTAACATAAATTATCCTCCTTAATATAATCTTTGACACTTAATCTTCAAACTAGTTTCATTCTCAACTAATGCTTTGAATGCTTTAAAATGTCTGAAATCTTCTAATTTTTTTTTTAAAACATCACCCAAGTCATACATGAAAAATCATCAATAAGCAACATGAAATGTTTCTCACCTTAAGTAATTTGGGTTCTTATAAGTCCACATAGATTAGTGTGAACAATCTCTAACATCTGAGTGGTCGATTACTCTTTTGTTTTGAACCACCTTCTGGCCTATTTCCCATGTTGACAAGGTTCACAAATCGTGTCAAATGGCTTTGTAATCTTTGTAAGATTTTTGATGGCTTGCTTCTTGCTGATGTTGACAAGATTTTAAAAATTTATGTGCCCTATTCTCCTATTCCATAGTCAACTTTCTTCAATTTGACTCAAACAACATCTTTGACCTTTGATGTCTAATAACATATACAAATTATTGCCTATTCTCTAAACATCTACAACCAACACATCTGAATCTTTTCTTCTAATTTCATAACCTTTTGAATAAAAATTTAGTGTGTGTCCCTTATCACACATTTTAATTAAACTCAAAATATTATGCTTAAGACCTTCTACATACAAAACATTTTTAGTTTTAGTTCTACTGTTATTCAAACTTAGTGTACCTTTTCCAACAATTTTGGTAGTAGTATTGTCTCTAAATTTCACTATGCCACCATTGATCTTCTTTAAGGTTATGAACTTGCTCTTATCTCTTATCATGTGCCTCAAACATCAATGAACCATGGATTATCTTCATTTCTTTCATGCAAAGCTATTTGTATCAACATAGATTTTTTAGGTTATTTCTTTTGCCATGAACCTATCTGAACTTTCTTCTTGATGAATGAAGCCTTGAAACTCTAGTCCTTTTTGACTGACTCAAACACACTTATATAGTACCAGGATATTTGTCTAAAGTTAATACACTTGTAACATATTATGGCCTCTTCATTAAAGCCTGATAGAGGAGCAAAAGAGTTGTGGCTTCTGCTTGAGTCTGCATGACTTTCTTGTTGACATAGGAAATTGCACCCAGTGGTAGGAAGTTGAGCTCCTACCTTCTCCTCACAACATGGAAACTCCCCTCTCACCTGTGGGACTAGCGAAGCTAGAGGGGAGAGTCTTAAATAAGGGGTATCTCCCTTTGATGCATCAAGTATGTTCCAACAAGTGCAAAATATAGATATATAGATAGATATAATGGGGGGGAAAGGGAGAAAGATTGCAAGAAATACAAACTACTCTCAAGAGGTGATGCACCAAAAATAAGTCGACCTTCACACATCCACTCTTGAAACTAGACAAACACATATATACACTTCAGACTTGGTAGAAGGACTAGGTTGCTAGAAATTGGTAGGGAGGCTTTAATGGAAAATACAAAAAATAGAGATCACCAAAGGTACTGTGAAACACACACTTATGTAGTAATTCCTCTATTTTGCACTTCTCAAATACTACTCTTCTCCTATCAGCTACAGAGATGGCACCTTATATAAAATAGGTATGTTGGTGTTGAACCTGTGAGAGCATCAAGAAATAATGACTAAACACAAACAACACTCAAGACATACTCAGATATATCTATCCAAGAGAGAGGTAAAAACTATGTTTATTTGATTCAGGTGGAATTTTGCCAAGGCTACTCCTTGTAAAATATGGAAGATGTTTTTACAAATGACAATTTTGCAATAGATAGGAGAAGCAAAGAGGCTCATTTGGCACTCCTTTTTTACAAGTGGCAAATGCGTCCCTTCATTGGGAAGATGAAAACACTATGGCCAATGTCATCTTTCTAGAAGAGGCCTGTTGGAACCATGCTGTATAATTGCCAACTTTGACTTTGGCATTCAAGCATTATTGTGTAAACATAGACTACACCCTCTTTTTCTGCAAATAGATTGAAAATTTTCCCCTTTTAAATGCACGGTCCATGTTGTTCATTGTTTTCACCATTTGGAGATTATCAGGCAATAAATCGCCTTCACTTTTCCACTTGGACTGCTTCATCCCTTCTTACACCCTATCATTCTTGTCTTTTCTCAACTTTGTCTCATCTAGCTCATTTGGCCCCTGGGGGTGAACATTTTAGCAGGTCACTGCATTTTGGCCCCTTAGTTAGCTCTCTCTCAGTTGTAAACAAGTGGCCATTTCACTCTATGAAAGTTGACATTCATATGGCCATCATGTTTTGAAAACCAATGACTAATTTACTTTGTTAAACTTGATGGCCTTTGGGACGTCCTTATGCCCGTTGCAACATCATCGGGTCTATATGGCTTCTTCTACGACTTATCTTCTTTGGCCCTCCGTGGGCACTCTTTCTCTGAAGGTGACCCTTTATCCTTTAGAAATGTCCCTTTTGTACTTGGTGGGAAGTCCCCCGCAAGGGCACCTACCCCTTGGGGTCCTTCGGTGGGTCCCTTGCATCTCAGGCTTTGTGTATTTCCCATGGACTTTTGTCCATGGACATTTTCCTATAGACAAAAAGTCTGGAAATTCTCTACCCAGCCTTTCCTTTAGCTTTGGACTATGCCCAAATTCCTTCAAACTTTTTGTTCAAAGGAATTCCTTCGAACAAAAAGTCTAAAGGAATTCGGGGCTTTGAACCAATTTTGAATTTAGACAAATTTAGACTTACCTATATTTTTCCTTTCAAAGTGCCTAGACTTTGGAAGGGTACTGAACCTTTTGGAATACCCCTCAGCCTAGGGCATACCCTTAAACCAAGCCGTTAAATCAAAAATGGTTTAATGGTTCAATAGTTTAACGATTGTGCATTGATGGACTAGTGAACTAAGGCTGATGAACCCTTTCATTGATTGAACCAACACATTGAACTTAGCCTATTGAACCAAAAGATTGAACCATCCATTTTGAACCAAGCTCGTTGAACCAAGCCATTGAACTAAAATTGGTTCAACAGTTCAACGGTTCAATGCTTGGTAATGTTGAACTTGAAGATGGACCCTTTGAACCAAAAGGCCACTGAACCACTAAACCAGGCCATGAACCAAACTCATTAAACTCGTGCAACCTAGAAATGACTATTTTGAATAGCAAGGGAAAAAGGTGACCAAAATTTTGCCTATGGGCAAAATGGGTCAACAAATTGGTGACTCACATGGGAAGCATGCCTACTATGCTTAGAAGCCAGTTGCCTTGTATTCCATTGGGTGCAGAGTCAGATGTAGCTATGAAAGAATTAGCAACAACCCCAAAAAATCTAAGAATCAAACATGAACCTTTACCCCACATGTAAATGGAAACACACAAGGCTAAAAACACTACCTATGCAAATTGCACTTAGGGAAAATAGGAAAAAACAACTGAAAACAAAATATTATATACAGCTAACCAAGAATGTTCGCCTCCCTCCTAGATCAAAGGGAAAACTTCTTAAGTCCCCTTCCTATCAAGAAGACTTATGGCACCAGGCAAGTAGCTAAACGAAAAAGAGAGTTGGTGACCTGATCCTCTTGCCTGTCACCTGAATTGGCTAGTATCTAAGTGGATCAGATTCAAACATGCCTCTGACGTATATGTATTCTACTTGTCCTTGGAAGCCTATTAAATTTTGGTCCTTCATATTGGTGCTCCTCACCAAGAAATCAATGGCTACTGGCTCATCACCATAAGCCTTTTGATCTGCACATTCCTTCTACAATGTATCATGGTATGATTTGTTCCCTTCTACCTCATTGAAAATCCTATTAGACTCATCCTCTACTTCTTCTTGGCCTTCTTGAAGAAGGGTGACTATGGTGATGTCTGAAATGGACTCACAAAATGATTTCTCATCCCACAAAACATCACCTCCCTATTTAAAACTCTCTTCTTCAAGGCACTCCTCCAGGAAGATAGACCTCTCCTTTTCCTTCTCGGAGATCAGGACCACTAGATGTTTAAAGGCACCCTCTTGATCCTCCTCCAACTCAAGGTCTTCAATGCAGACATCTTCATCATCAAAACAACAAGGAAGTTCATCAAATAAAGGTGAAGAGAGCTCACCATGCATTTGTTCCTCCTCGTATTGCTAGAACATCTGCATATATGGAAGACCTACATCTTCTCCATTGCTGATAAGGTCTTCAAAAGGAGCATTAATGATGATTTCTTCTTCATTGTCACTTATGATAGCCTCTTGAAGACTTGTAGATTAGATCTTTTGCTCCTCACCTGCCTCTTGTAGAATAGGTTATTCCTTGAGAAGAGGTGAAGTGGAAAAAACATGTGGAAGAGGAGGCAGTCCTTGAGCTAGAATCATATTATTCTCCTCTTTCCATTTGGTTAGCACTTCATCAATATCAATTGTAGCTTGAAATCTCTCTTGGAAATGTGTAGGTGGGGTGTGCTTAGACATAGAATGTGTCGTTTGGTCTGAGCCATTCATTACACATTAGTTGAGGAATCTCTCTATAGATTCCAAATCTATAATTCTCCTGGCTAGATCTTCTTGGAAACACCTTTCCTAGAGGTCACCAGCATCATCCTGAGTAGGTGCAGCTTTAGATTTTTCAAGGTTTTGAGAAAAACCTTATTTATCTTCTTTTTTTTCCCATGATTCTACTATTTTCCCCCTATTTAGGATCTCTGAATTAGTATTTTTCTCCTGAGAATAGGTAGCAAGTTTTTTTTCCACAAGATCCTATGCTTCCTCCACAAGGTCTAGAAATTTTAACTCTCTTTCAAGAAGTAGCTTCATCCTAGCCTCTAAATCTTCAATTTGCTTAGCTAGGTTGTCCTAAAAGAGTCTTTCTTGGAGGTCACTAGCATGATCCTCTTCAAAGCTCTGGGCTAGTTCCTGGCAATCCTTCCTCCAACTCAGAATCTACATATCATGCTGAAGAACTTGGGGAGGTTGAGGAATGCAAAGAAGATGCTGTTGATGCATTGGAGGAGTCCTTAGAAGAGGGATGTGCTCTCTGGGGGTACTCTCCTCAATGGAAAATTCATGATTTAAGGAGTTTAGAAGGTTCATCTCCATGGGAGGTTACTCTGATGCCTTCTAGTACTGGAAAGCTAGGCACACGAGATTGAGAGTGAATGCATTTGATGAGCTGGAGTGAGCAAGTGCAATCTGATAAAAAGGATTTGGTGAAAAAGAAGGGGTTTTCTTCAGAATAGGAGGGGGGTGCAAGGATGACTGCCTTGAATAAATGGATTTCTCCATTTTGCTACCTCCTCTTTCGTGGGTTGCAAGGGCTGAGCTTGCCTAAACAAATAGTCCTCTTTATATATCAGCTCTGGCTGATATCTATACTTCTCTTCTAGCCTATTAATCTCTAATTCCAAGGTCACTTCCCTTATCATTATAGGGTAACTAGGAGAGATACTTGAGGGGATTCTCTAAATTTTTTGAGTCTGATCGAAATCATATGAAGGAAAACAAGACCCATGATTTTTTTCAAAAAAAGTATACATACAAGAAATGATTTCTAATGGCACCAGGCTACTTGACCAGTAGATTTAACTCAGAGTCACCAAATGCTAAAAACTTTGATTTGGTGTAACAGGACCAGTATCACTCCTAAAACCTTACTGCATTGTAAAACTAAGTCCCACTGGGTGTACCAAAACTGTTGACACAAAAAAATGCACCTAGTGGCAAGAAGTCAAGCTCCTACCTTCTCCTCATAACATGGAAACTCCCCTCTCACCTGTGGGACTGGTGAAGCTAGAGGGGAGAGTCTCTAGATAAGGTCTATCTCCCTTTGATGCATCATGTTTGTTCCATCAAGTGCAAAATATAGATATATAGATAAATATAATGGGGGGGAAAGGGAGAAATATTGCAAGAAATACAAACTACTCGAAAGAGGTGATGTACCAAAAATAATTTGACCTTCACACATCCACTCTTGAAACCAGACAAACACATAGATACACTTCAGACTTGGCAGAAGGACCAGGCTACTAGAAACTGGCAGGGAGGCTTTAATGGAAAATATAGAAAATAGAGATCACCAAAGGTGCTGTGAAACACACACTTATGTAGTAAGTCCTCTATTTTTCACTTCTCAAACACTACTCTTCTCCTATCAGCTACAAAGATGGCACCTTGTAGAAAATAGGTATGCTGGTGTTAAACCTATGAGAGCATTAAGAAACAATGACTGAACACAAACAACACTCAAGACATACTCAAATATATCTATCCAAAAGAGAGGTAAAAACTGTGTTTATTTGATTCAAGTGGAATTTTTCTAGGGCTATGCCTTGTAAAATGTGGAATATGTTTTTACAAATAACAAGTTTGAAATATATAGGAGAAGCAAAGAGGCTCATTTGGCACTCCTTTTTTACAAGTGGAAAACACGTCCCTTCATTGGGAAGAAGAAAACACTGTGGCCGATGTCATCTTTCTAGAAGAGGCCTGCTGGAACCATGTTGTATAATCACCAAATTTGACTTTGGCATTCAAGCATTAATGAGGAAACATAGACTGCACCCTCTTTTTCTACAAATAGATTGAAATTTGTCTCCTTTTAAATGCATGGGCCATGCTATTTAATTTTTGTGCCATTTGGGGATTATCAAGAAATAAATCACCTTCACTTTGCCACTTAGACTGCTTCATCCCTTCCTACACCCTGTCATTATTGTCTTTCCTCAAATTTGTCTCATCTAGCTCATTCAACCCTCAGGGGCAAACATTCTGGCAGGTCACTACATTCTGGCCCCTTGGTTAGCTCTCTCTTAGTTGCAAACAAATGGCCATTTCACTTTATGAAAGTTGACATTCATATGGCTATCATGTTTTGAAAACCAATGGCTAATTTACTTTGTTAAACTTGATGGCCTCTGGGACATCCTCAGGCCCGTCGTAACATTATCGAGTCTATATGGCTTCTTCCATGGCTTATCTTCCTTGGCCCTCTACGGGCACTCTTTCTCTATCTATGTCACCTTCTTGAAGGGAAGGTGACCCTTCAACCTTCGAAAATGTCCCTTTTATACTTGGTTAGAAGTCCCCCATAAGGGCACCTACCCCTCAGGGTCCTTCGGTGGGTCCCTTGCATCTCTAGACTGCCCCCCAGGCTTTGTGTATTTCCCACAAACTTTTATCCATGGACATTTTACCACAGACAAAAAGTTTGTGGAAATTCTCTGCCTAGCATTTACTTTAGCTTTGGACTGCGCTCGAATTCTTTTAGACTTTTTGTCTAAAGGAATTTGGGGCTTTAAACCAATTTTTAATTTAGACAAATTTAGACTTACCCAAATTTTTCCTTTTGAAGCACCTGCCCTTCAGAAGGGTACTAAACCTTTTGGACTACCCCTCAGCCTAGGGCATACCCTTGAACCAAGCTGTTGAACCAAAAATGGTTCAAGGGTTTGACCATTACACGCTGATGGACTACTGAACTAAGGCTAATGAACCCTTTCACTGATTGAACCACCATGTTGAACTTAGCCCATTGAACAAAAAGATTGAACCATCCATTTTGAACCAAGCTCATTGAACCAAGCCATTGAACCAAAATTGGTTCAACGGTTCAACACTTGGTAATGTTGAACTTGAAGATGGACCCTTTGAACCAAAAGGTCACTAAACCACTGAACCAGGCCATGAACTAAACTCATTAAACTTGTGCAACCTGGAAATGACTGTTTCAAATAGCAAGGGCAGAAGTTGACCAAAATTTTTCCTGTGGGCAAAATGGGTCAACATTTCCTTCTCTTTATTTCTAAAATTATTAGCCCTTTTTCAACATTATATTTTCTTATGATCATATCCATTATAATAAAAATAATAACCATAAAAATAGGACCTATTTGTGTATCTCTGACCTAATTGCCTTTTGTATCTTTGTTCCCTCTAGCCTTATTTGTTTGAGATGTCCTCTGTATTCTTAACATCTTCCCTTTTTATTTCTTCTTTTGTAAGAGCTTCAACATAGCTCTTTCTTTTTTCCTTGTTTGTGAAAGTAGTGATCTCCTCTTTCTATTTTTCAAATCTAATACCTATCTTATCTAACATTGATCTTTGATTTTATAATATCTTATTCAACATATTAGTGTTATTCTAAAATTTTGAGTCATTGGCTGCTCTATCATTGATTGCTTTATTTGTTTTCTCAAGATTTGCTTTTAAAGAAGCAATTTCAATAACATACCTTTCAAATTATTTACTTACAATTTTCAACTATGCCATTAGATTTTATTCATTCTTCTTGGATTCTTCAAAGTGTGATTTTAGATATTCAATTATTTTCTTTGAATCCTTTTCATTTTTATTGATCTAGAGCTTTAATCTTTGATTCTTATTTTTAAGACCTTTTAACTCTTCTAAGGCACAAATGAGTTCTCCTTTCAGATTCACTTCAGCTTCATCCTATTATTCTTCTTGATCATCTGTACTTTTACTTGTAGAGGAATCTTCATGTATGGCCATGAATAAAATCTCTTCTTCTTTTGAATCACTAACTCCACTATCTTTGGTTGAGTTAGGATCATTAGAATACAAACTCTTCTTCTCGAATCCTTTCTTGAATTTACCTTTAAAATTCTTCTTGTATGTAGAATTTCCTTCTTCATTGTCATCATTACCCTTATTTGGTCATTTAGATATAAAATGTCCAATCTTTCCATAATTAAAACATTTAAAAGGTAATTTTCCTTGATATTTACCTATGCCATTTTTTGGCTTGTGAATGAATAGAGCTCCACTGTCATCTTCATCATTGCTAGAACTATCACTTGATTCTTGAATCTTATCCTTCTCTTTCTTTGATGTTTTGAAAGTAGCTTCTCTCTTTGAGGGTTTATCTTGTTCAGTCTACATCTCATATGTCGTATGAATACCATGAAGCTCATCCATCTTTATCTTGGCTAAATTCTTCATCTCTTCAATTGTTGAAACTTTTGCATCATATCTCAATGGTAGAGATCTCA
The DNA here is from genome assembly GCA_037957365.1 of Torreya grandis. Lineage (NCBI taxonomy): Eukaryota > Viridiplantae > Streptophyta > Pinopsida > Cupressales > Taxaceae > Torreya > Torreya grandis. The sequence continues at coordinate 3,204,680 of JARHVA010001601.1, read as the reverse complement.
AAAAATTTTGAACCATATTTGATTATTCTAAATTTTCTCTAAGACCTTGAATCTTATTAATTATTTGATCAACCCACAAAAGATAACTTGCTATATTTTCTTCCTCTTCCATCTTAAAACTCTCAAAATATCTTTTGAAAGTCTGAAGCTTAGCTTGCTGAACCTTTCCATCACCTTTGTAAAAATTCTCAAGTTTTACCCAATTTTTATGAGTATATTTACATTTCATAACTTTAATAAATTTTGATTCACATAAACCACATAAAATAGCATTTAAAGCTTAAGCATTATTTTCACTTCCTTCTTTTCTGTCGGAGTAGTTATAAGTGTATGTGGCTCTTCATATTCCTCCACCACTACTTTCCATATGTTGAATCTAAGGGCCATCAAATAACTATTCATCCTTATGCTCCAAAAAACATAATTCATCCCATGAAAAAAAGGTGCCTTATTTTTATAAAATCTTTCATGTGATATAGACATCATGCTTTCCTAATCTATCTTCAAGTTGTAAAACTTTTTGAAAAGGAACTTGCTCTGATACCAATTGTTAAGCACAAAATATACTAAGAGGGGGGGTGAATCAGTATATTATATATCTTTTTACTTAATCTTATTTCTTTTCTTTAACCACTTAATCACACATTCAAGATATGCAATAAAATTGAAACAATAATTTGCACCACATAAGAGAGAAAGAGAGACACTAGTTTGTTACATGGAAACCCAAAGTGGATAAAACCATAGAGAACAATATCAAGTATATGAATGAGCACCAACTCAAAATGCAAAGTTTTTAATCACCAAATTGTAGAAGCACCAACCCCTTTACTAAGCACCAACACAACAAATATTTATGAGCAGCAACCCATAGAAACACCAACCCATTGCAAAGATTTGTGAGCACCAACCCACAAGAGTACCAATACCTCTTGTGCATAAAACACAACCATCTCTCAATGTTACTTACTCAATAAATGATATAAATCTATAATATCTCTTTCTTTTCTCTCTTCAAAAACAAATACAAACCATGCACTCTATTTCATTTTACAAATGGCTTCTCAAGCCTTTATTTATAGCTTTCCAAATGACCTTTGACATTCACCCTTTGTGACCCTTCAATCCTCATAGAAAATGGTACCAAACTTTCATGACCCTTTGTATCCTTGCATTTAAAAAGTCATATGGTGACCCTTCATAATCAAAAGCATCCTTTCCTCTTTTATCTTTGTCTTGATGAATTTTTGTATTCCTCAAAGTGTCCCTTTATATAAAAATGCACCATACCTCTTTTATCTTCACATGGTGACTCTTGAAATTGCTTAAAATGACTCTTCATGAGAAAATGAGTTCCATTCCTCTTTCATATTTTACGTTGTGACTCTTTGACTTCTCCATGGGCCCTCTTTTGACTTATATGTAACCAAAAATATATTCATTAATATTAAATAAATATTAACACATTAGATAAGATATCAATATTAAAAACACCATTAAATGCAATGGGGCCTTTATCACTAATAATGTTATACCTTTGACATTAATCACAATATTTACAACATCTATCATACCTTTCTTATTAACCAAAGTTGGTCTTACCCTCCCTACCTATCCCTTAGACCTTTTTTCCATTCCATTGGTTCTTTGATCACCTTTAGTGAGAGGATTCAGATCAAGTTCTAATAGTTAATTCAATATTTGAGACATAGGCCATATTTTGGACCAATATGATAGTGGTTTGGTAGTTGCGTCTTTCATTCCTTGTTTCATTTCATTTTGAGTGTTCTTAATTATAACAACCATTAGGAAAATTAATGTTTCCTTTGTATTACTAATTATTACCACCTTTGGGAAAATTAGTATCACTTACTTATGTCATTATTTCTTAATTATAGCCACCTATGGGTAAATTAAGAACATATTTATCATGCCTTGTAGTCCCACCTTGCCATTCCTATGCCATACTATGTCATTTCCCTAAATTTCTAACTTGTTTATACCTAGTCAGATTCTTCCACTATAAGGTAGAACTATAGTGACTTCAGGTCCCATCATGGGACCATATAGGTAATGCTCAATTCACATTGAAGTAAAATTAGTCACCCTTTGCCATACTCTCTCCATTTTACGATTAATTTAAGTTTGAATGATCTTGCCATTTTTTTGGTTGGACTTTTTAGTATATCATCATTCTCAATCGAGTTGAGATGCTTAAAACTTCCAAAAACATTTGAAAATAATCTATAAAATCCTATAAATCACCAAATAAACCTTTTCTTTGCCTTAAGGATTCTAGGACCCCTAGTTAATTCATAAGAAGCCACTTGTCCTTTAGTTTCCCCATCTTTGTTAGAACCTAAGCCTTATACTCTCATCATTTTATTTAAATTGTGCATTATGTATTCAAATTTGATACATTAATGACTGCTTAGATTCATCTCATGCTCTCACCATTTTGCAAGTCTATTCCCATATTTCGTCTATAACATCAATCATTTTTTTTATTGATCATCATTTTATTCTATCCCATATCTTAGAAGAACTAAATTTATCTAAAGGTTTATATTAGACCTTTCATATATGAAACTATATAGACAACATCCACTTGCTTAATGCATTTCGAGTCAGCTCGACTACCCCTTTCTTTTCTTCTATTCCCCCCATTTTGTTTGTTTGTTTCCTTATCTCTAATAACCTAGGGGCACTTTTCATCTTCTTATTTATTATTTATTTATGATAACATTATGATTAATAATTGTTTGTGTTTATTTCATAGGGTTTTGTTTACTTTTTATTTCTTCACGTTTTGTCTTCCTATTTTTGTTTGCTTGTTTTCCTATTTCTTTGCTTTCATTATTGTGCCTTGACATAGTATGTATACATTCATTGGGTGATTCCTTATGAATTATACTTAAGTACATCAATACTCATATATTCACATTGTCATCATGGTTTTTATCATTGGTGAATTATTTTTAAGTGTTTATTGGATTACGTGTCATTCTTTATGCATATTTTAGCTAAGTTATCATGGCATTTTATATCATGGTGCATACCATCATGTGCTACAACAAAACTCATCTCAAGAAATATTAACATTAATATGATCATAGTACTTCTCATTGGCACTTGAAAACTTCTCGATCTATCCAAATCATTTCCAAAATATAGAGTAATTAAATATATATTTTTTAATTCTTACTAGTCAGGATGTGTATATCCATGTTAGTAGGTTGCCTACATTCATATTTCTCCTCTGTACTAGTTTACTCTTACTCCATGAGTAAAAATTCATAACATAATACCCATATTCCAATTTTCCATATTACTCCCATCATTATACCAATGATTATAACCACCTTTGATAAAATCATTATGTATAATCCCACCTACATTACAAATGATTATAACCACCTTTGGGTAAATCATTCTATTTTGATTTATTTGGATGTTAAGGATTATAAACATTTATGAGAAAATTCTTATCATTCTTTTACCAAACTAGGGAATGTTTTCATTATACTAATGATTCTAAACACCTTTGAGAAAATAATCATCTCTATCTATCCAACTGGGGCATGTTTTTATCCTACTAATAATTCTAACTACTCATGTTAAAATCATTGTTTTCCTTTTAAATGATTATAACCACCTTTAGGAAAATCAATTCTCTTGTTACCCTTTTTCATTTTAAATTATTATAACCACCATTGGAAAAATCATTCTCTTGTTACCCTTATCCTTTGGCTAATGATTATAACTACCTTTAGGCAAATAATTATCCTTTTATCCCACCTATGCTGATGATTATAACCACCTTTGGGAAAATCATCCTTTTATCTACCCAACTAGGGTAGCTTATTGTGCCATTGATTATAATCACCTTTGGGAAAATCAATCTTTTTCACCCTTTTTTACCTTTTGGTCCCATCATTTTCCTTATTTTCAAGGGATTGATCACCAACCTTCTTTGCCAACCACTCCCTCAAGGGAGAATCTAAAGCTTATCCATTTCCATTGAAGACATAAGCATGCATAAAATTTTAATTTTTTGAGAAGGTTTTATTGTGCCTATAGCTTGTAATGCCTTTCCAAACAGGGGCAAACTATAGACATCCAATTCTAGCCACAACTAGCTTTCAATTGGACTTCAGACTAATTCCTACCAACCATTGCAAATTAATCCTAAGAATCACATAACATCCCAAATTTGGCCATGAATCATTAATCAATGATCAAAATCATGTTTGAGGCATTCCTATTTGGATTACTATACTATATATAATAATAACCTCTCACATATTCATCCCTAATCACTTTTCAACCTAACAACTAGAAGTTTAGCCTATGAACCCATTAAGTGGGACACTTGATCAAATATTAAAAGAGTAAAAGTGATAATAAAAAACAATCATATAATTAAATAATATTAAACACTTAATTTAATTATCCATTTGTAATTAATAAATATCTAAAAATGGAAATTCCAAAAATCAAAATATCAAGCCTTTCATCATTGCCTTTATGATTTGTCAAGTTCTTCCAAAATATCCCAAAATTTCTAATTTGAGAGCCATACCTAGTAATTATAAACCATAATTACATGACACCTTTTAATTTAACTAGAGTTAGTCTCAACTCACCTAGAGTTAGTTTGAACCCATTTCATGTTTAAACTCAACCTTGACTCACCTTGGGTGAGAGTTAATTCTTAAGTCTATAAATATAAGGCCATACATGTTGATGTTTAAACCATATTAGCATAATGTTATAATAATCAAATAGATTCAAAGATACCTGATAAGTAATGTTACCATGTCGAATTCATTCCAAATTCAATAGTCCAAGTAGTGAAGCCAAGGTGCCAAGGAGAGAAGAAGTAAAAAAATCTTCATGGTTAAAGACTTATGCACAAGCTGAGCAAGACATTTCAACATGCCATTTGGATCTAAAAGGGAGGTAAAAGAGTGTACTATTTTATGTTTTAATTATGTTTTTATATGCAATATTGTTACCTATGCTCTCCCTAATTTTTAGGCTAGAGGCGTTTGGATTTTAGTGTGTTGTTTTGATTTGGTTTATTTGACTAACATAAGACTAACCTCCCCTCTATGTAATCCTTATTCACACTACTAATAATGTAGTAGCCACATGTGCTACTCTAACCTATAGTGGAAGTAAAATCTCCCCAATGCAGTTTTGTATATGACCACTAAAACCATAGATAATTGTGTTTGTAGGGGATATCTCATGCTCTAGATACCCAAAATATCATAGAAGTGTGATAATGCACATGTTAATGCTTAAACCATTATCAACCTTAACACTCTAAATATGATGATGATTTATGTAGGTTCATACAAAGAGTGCATATAAGTTTGTATCATCATCAACAATCTCTTACTTTGAGAAAGTGATGAGTGGTCTAGCTGAGATTATAGTGTGGTATACACTAATGGTATTGTGTAGTGGGTGTGCCTCCTCTGTAGTAATGTGATATGAAGCTAGTGATGGATGTTCTTGATATGTGTAGTAAACACTTGAAGTTTTCCCTACCTCATTTATTGTATACTTTTGAAATGGATCTAAGAATATTTTCAATGTATTGGCTTCCATTTGTCATACTTTGGGTGCCTTTGTGGGTGTTCCCACATCAATAATGTTAGCCTCAATCAAATATTGTATCTTATGTTTTAGGCTAATGCATCTATTTGTTGTATGGTCTCATACCCTATGATACTCATAGAATGCATTAGAATCATAGTTTTCTGGAAAAAATTTATTGTATCAACATTTTTAATGGGAGGGAGAGATATGAAATTGTATTCTAAGAGTTGTTGTAAAACACGTGTTGGTAATTTTGGAAGGTTGTTAAAAAATTTACATGGAGGAGCTAATAAGATCAGACAAGGAGATGGCTCTGAAGCTATGTTAACTATAGATTTTAGATCACTCTTATTTTTATTTTCCCTTACCTTATATGGAGGCTTACTAAAACTCTTAGTAGATGATTCTGATTCATTAGTATATTTTATTTCACCCATTGAGAGAAGCTTGAATTCTATTTCTTTCACTATATGACACAAATCTATGAATTTTAGAAACTTATTAAAAAAGATAGCTTCATGTAATGTTGGTATAATAATCTATTTGAAGATGTCCTAAAGCTATTTATCTACCATGGGGTTAGTTAATTTTTCCAATATAGTTTTATATTGTATGATGTATTATGCAATAGGTTCATTCAATTTTTATTTCAACCATTCAACTTGAGCATATGAGATCTTGTCCCTAATGTTTATGGAGAAGTGTCCTAAAAAAATGTCTACAAAATGATTGAATATAGTTATAGATTTATTTTATAGATCATAAAACCATTGTAATGCATAATCATTTAAACTTTATGGGAATAAGTTAGTGAGGAACCAATCATTGGACACATAGTCTAAACATGTTGCATGAAAAGCTTGTAGATGATGTTTTGGGTCACCCTTACCATTATACAATGTAATCTTAGGTGCCACAAATTTGGATGGAAAAGGATTTGCCATTGTTTTATGTGTCAAAGGTACATATAAGGTAACATTAGATTCCAAGGCATGTGATATCCTAGTGGATCCCTTCTCAAGATGCAACACCTTATCCTACAGAGTATGAACCTCATGAAATGGATTGTACATATGGAGTGGAGGAACTAGCTATAAGATGTGTAGCTATCTCTAAATTTTATTGAGTTATAATTGGTTTTTATGCTAGTTGAGTTGGTCCCAATGTAGGTGTAATAATGTTATTAACTGGGGGAGTTAAAGATTGACCATTATTTGATTTATTATTTATTTCCATTATGGCTTGTAAAATCTATGCATGATCAAAGGGTTTTAATAAAATTATATCTCTAAAGCTTTGTAGGATTTCATCCTTATTGATAATTACATTTTCATTATTAAGTGGAGGGAGAGTGTCTTGATTTCCAAATTATGTATCATCTTGATCTTGATAATATTGCTCATCTTCAAATGCATTATCATTGAAATCCATAAAATTAGGATGTGTAAGATCATTGATGGGATTTAAAATTGGTCCCTTATCCATTATATAATCTTGAATATAAGGAATCTAAATATTCTTAATAGGATTACCACCTAGACTAGTACTTCTTCTTGATTAAAGAGAGATAGATTTTTTACATGGCATATAGTAAACAAATTGAAATAGAGCTAATAAAACATAATATATGAAATCTAGAAAAAATAAATTAGCAAATAAAAATAGGAAAAATAAGGATATGAACCCTAGGGGCATCTAGGGTTAGGGTTTGAGCAATGTTCGAAGTAAGTTGGGTTCACCAAATGTTTTAACCTTTTAAGACTTAACAACTAAAAATCTTATGTTTTAGATTAAGGTAAAAACACGTTTTGAAGGGACCCTGAAACCCTGAACAAAAGGAGAAAGATAAAACATTAACGTCCATAGGCAAGCCTTAAGCTTACTTCACCGAAGTAAGAAAATCTAGAAACAAAGTCCTGAAGCTAACAAATGAATAGCCAAAGATAAACCCCAGGTTTTATAGAGACTTGGAAACTCCAAAGTAAAAGTTCAAAAAACCAGGTACTAAGACTAGAAAACACAACCAGCTAGCAGAACCTACTAAAAGAGCCAAGAACTATTCTTCTAGTTCCAATATCATCTTCACTGCTTCCTTACCTTTCGCAACAGTATCCTGGATGGCAGCAGTCGCCTGCGTAGATCCCTCTTGCATAGCTTTCTTTCTTGAGCTTTGTCTAGTTCTCTTGCTAGGCCCTTCCAAAGTTTTGATTTCCTCATTTTCTCTTTTCCTATGTTAATAGCAGCAGCACAAATACTAGAGGTTACCTCATCCATCTTTAATCTGCTTTCTTTTATGAGTTCCCTTATGTTGTTCTCGTAATCTTTGAGTTTTATGGGAATATCCCTCAACTACTTTTCCATATTATTGATCTTGTTCCAAACTGCCTCCTGTTTACCCTCCATTGTTTCCATTTTCCTATTTATTTCCATTATCTCCTTATACATCCATAAACTGAATTGTAGAGTAGCATCAACTTTGCAATTGGCCACTCTAGTAGGTTCGTCATTCTACCTTTTCTCCCTCCAACCTTAGTATTCTTTTTAGGACTGCTTCCACCTTTTTCAATGTTGTCCTCCATTTCCATTCTTTTTTGTTCCTTTGTTTCAGCAGGGCTTCCATTTTTGTTACTTACTTCCTTTACATGAGCTCCCATTTCCAACATTTGGTTAGCAACATGAACTAGATTTTCCTTTTCATTAATCGGATCAGGGTCCTGAGCAGGATCATCTAGATCTTTTTGAAATTCCTCAAACACTTGTTGGTTTCCTCAGACTCATGGTTACTGTTATCAAACTTTTCCTCTATAGTGACTCCTTTCTCATTCTTCTCTTGCACTTCTTCTTCCTCACTGGAATTTGAATGCCCACTTTTTGTTCCTTCTTCTTCCTCCATACTCTCCTCCCCAATATTTTTAGAACTTTCCCACTTTGTTTCCTCATCAGTCTAGTTATTGAAGCTTGAGAGTTTGAGTTTAGCTTTTTCATTCCATTTTACTCTTTCTTTCTTATTACTCTGTAAATCCTTATGTTTTACCAAATAAGGATTCTTTATAATGGCCTTATTATTTCAATGCCCTTCAATTAAAAGAATTAACCCCTCATGCAGGATGGGATGAGATTCCTTTTTCTTATGTGCGAACAGACTTTGGAGCAAGGAAAAATGCAGATAAAAAGGAAAGGAGATTCTTACTTTGTGTCTGAAGTGATTGAGAAATACAAAGTGAAATTTGTGGACTCGTTTGCTTCTTCCATCAAGTATGAAGTATTCATGAATACAGCATAGGACATCCCTCTAGATGCCCTTATGTTTATCAAAGATACCCTCTAGATACCCTCTAGATACAGTGTTCACGAATACAATGACTACTAATAATCTTATGTTTATTAAAGATCAAAGTAGAATAAATTAGGGAAAACATTCAATAAATATAGTCATTGATTTGTTATATAATTAAATAGCTTTGAAATTTTTAAAAATAGTAGTAAATACTACAAGTTAGAACCTAGCTAGAAAACAACTAATACAAATGATCTATATGCTAGAAACTGAGATGGAAGTTGGTCTAAGTATCATAAACTAGATATCGGTGTTAGAATCCCTCCTAGAAAATAACACCACAATTGGATAGTAATTCAATTATTTAAAATATGGTGGTAGTGTCCTAATATTGGTGGTAGTGTCCTTTGTATAGTTCTTGAGCTTCTAGGTGCACCTGTGTCTAGATCTCTAAGGTTTACTCCTATGTGCATGAGTTTTGAAACCCTATAATTTACTTGTTATGACTAATTTAATGAGAAAAACATAATCCTCCATGTGGCTAAGGAGTATTGTTTTAGATTGAGGGTAAAAGTAGGTTTTGAAGGGGCCCCAAAACCCTGTTACAAAGAGTGAAAGAGAGAACGTCTAAGACCATAGGCTAAGCCTAAAAAACACTATAAGGAAGTAGCAAAAACAGGTTTTAAATGGACCTGGAACCACCAGATAAACATCCGATCAAAACCCAGAAAACATAGTTCTGGAAACACAAGCACTACCAGGTTAACAATAGAACCAGTTTACAAAAATAAAACCATAAAACCTAGCAGTCAAAACACTGATCTAAAAGATGACCAGTAGAAACGGTAAGCTGAAACCAAAAACCAAAAAACCCGACCAGAATACAGCCCCCAGAGAAAACCAGTCAGCAAAAGGGGGCTTTAGATGAATCTTTTAAGTTTGGGTTATTTTTTTTACTTGACCAAAGATTCATATCGAGGGGAGGAACCAAAAGCTTTGACTTCTTTCTTCTTACAGCTGTCCAACCTTCCTCCACCTTAGCCGCCTCAGTATCCCATACCTCATAAGACATGGATCTTTGGATCCCAGGAGGCATAAAATCCTTGTGAGAGTTAAATATTAACTGGCTCTTAGAGAGATCCTCCAGAACAAGGGAAGATACCACCACCTCCTCCTCTGGCTCAATAGATTTACTACCCATAGCCACTGCTTCATTAGAATGATTCACCAATGAATCTTCTTCATCTTCCGATTCGGATTGAAAACTTTCATCATTCTCAGTCTCAGATTCGGAAGAAGATTCCAAAGGTTGTTTGTCAACTTTGTAAATAGAGGATTCCTTAGTCCACCAAGAAGGAGGATGTCTGGGATGAGATTTCCCAGCACCACAATGATCAGCTATATGTCCTATTTGGTTGCATTTCCTGCACTAAAAAGGGATCCCCTCATAATCCAGAATTTGTGTCCAGTTACCCCTAGGGGATTCAAGGCAGATCGCCTCAGGAAGGCCCTTAGAGACATCAAGATCTACCAGAAATTGTGCACAGGTCGAATGAGTTAGTGGACAATCTTTGTTAGGCTAAGGAGTATTGTTGATATGGGATAAAAAGTGTGTTTATTAGTAGGGTAGTCTAGACATCCTCAACACCCTTTTGTGATGAGAGTTGCCTACATACCAATACTCTGAAGAGGGATCAAGCCTGATGTGGTTTTCCCCACTTGAGTTCTAGTGAAAATGTAAGTGAAGCTAGTATTATAATGGCCTTGAGTTCCTTTAAATTTCTTGAGAGTAAAAATTTGGGTAATCTAAGCTTAGCACTATTATAGATTGTAGTATGTAGAAGTGGGGTATAATAGGGATTGATAACCTTAATTGTGCATAGCTTGTTTTGATTTTTAAATTTATATTTTGAATCTGATTTCCATTTACTAGTTAGAGGTATAAAATTCATGTATTTATAATATCATAATGCTTGTGTAGGTGATAAAATAGGTCTAGGCCAACTATAAGAGGTTTTAGTTTTAAAAAGATATCCATTTAGGGAAAAGAGAGGGAAAGGACATTGACACCATTTTTGGGATACTAACATCATGCGATGCTAGTGTCCTTATTATGATGCTAGTGTCCAAGTGGTAGAACACTAGGCATGAAGGGCCAGGATCAAGAAATTAGGGTCTAGGACTATTTTAGGGATGATTAGGGATGCTTGAGGTCCACACAAAGGTTGGATAAGTGTGAAAATAGGATTTAGGATAGATTTAGGGCTAGTTAGTCTCAAGTAGAACTCTTAGAACTTAAATACCACTTCTAGGTGATTACACATTTAAAACATTAGAAAATAACAAGAATAAATACTCCCCTTTCATTTACTTTTAGTGTTCACTACTTTATTAATTTCAATATTTCATGTTCAACAAGTAGATAATTTCACTATCTTTTATTAAACATTGTCAAAACAAAACTCAAACATCTTAAAAAGCATTATCGAGATGAGCACAAGGCACAAACCTTGCTTAATACATAAAATATAAAGTTTTATATTTCAAAAACATCAACCAAACAAGCTCATACATTTCATTACACATATAGAAAACTTTCCTTTTCTCTTTCATGACACTTCTAGAGCATCCTTATTTTTTAGAGCTAGTCTTTTCCCTAGGGTTAAATCTCATATACTTGGCAGTAATTTATAAAGTGACATTAGTTCAAAACTCAAATTAGAATTATTTCACTCCACCCCATCACTATTCTCATTGTTAAATCCTTTCATGATCTTGATAAACAATAACATATCCTCAATCCTTCCATAGTCATTTTCCCCTAAAATTGAGGTTATCAATACAACATTATCCAAGCCTAGTCATCCATCTACCCTATTTTATCCTCGAGTCTAGTATCATCACATTCTCATTTAATTTGTGTATAAAATCTATTGGGAATAAATAACCTCACAAATTTGAACACATCTTCAAAGTTATCCAACCCAATCACACCCACTTTTTCATTCTTATTATTGATCAGGAGTTTTTCCTCCTTGTCATCACTGACATAAAGGGACCTTGTATTTAAATCTCTACCTAGTTAGACACTCTAAATGAAAACCATGGAATGAAATATATATTATATTACCATCATGATCATTGTATACCACCTATAATCCAAAATCCCATTCTTTAAATCAACTAGCTCTATCCATAGATCAGCCCATCATCCATCTATTATGGTTGTTGTCTTGGATAGAACTCAAGAAATCAATTGTACAGGTTAGCATGTTGCTTTATATATGTACATAAATTGGTGAGCCTAATGTTAAATTACTATAATTTTTAATTTTAATTTTTATTCTCTTCTTTATATTTATTCTCCATATTTATCCCTTCTTCCATTTATTCTATGTATTACTATAACCCCTACCCCCCCACCCTGAATATTTTTGGACTAGATACATGATGATATATTGGCATAAAAGGATATAGTATAAGTCATAAATTTCCTCATTAATATTACTTGGTTAGTTGGAATAATAATTCTTCCAACCAAAACACATAATACCATTTTCGTAACCATCCCAACCTTAACTCACAAAATAGGTCTGGGATACCAATCTACAAAGTGTGGGACATATAAAAAAACTACCAATAACCATCCTAATTATAAAAAAAATGAATTTTAATGGTGGAAGTGGTCCCACTCATCACATGGAAACTAGGATCTTAATTATTTTTCAAAATCCAAATGCGAAAAACTCTACTAGATATGATTAATATATTGGAAGAATCTATTATCTAGAGGATAAAGTAAATAGAATGCAAACAATTTTGCACCCCAATAATAAACACTAGAACACTAATAACCCATAAGAACAAAATTTATTAGTTATTCATATAAATTATACCACAAATCAATCCCTTCACAACCACCAACCTCTTCCTACAAAGGATGTTCATATACATAATACTGCTTCTACTCTAAATGAACTCATATCTACCATGGTGGGTTATATTTATGGTTTTGAGAACATCCAAATCAAGGATTGAAATATAAACCTCCTAATTAGGTTCATTATTCCTCTATTCTAATCAAAATAATGAATTATAAACCACCATAATAACCACCCTCCACACTTTCACCACCATAACACGCCAACACACTTCCTCCCAACTAAATTTGTAACCATCACTCAGGAGATATTATCTCTCATGGATTCCAAAACATAAACACTTCCAACACATATCACCTTACCAACCTTTAAACCAAGTATCAATTGGAAGTGTCTTCATGTACACTCCTCCCAACAACATAATGTCAAACAATCTACCACCCTACATTCCTCTGAGTTACATGCCACCCATGTATACTCCCCCTTCACAAACCAATAACATGTCACCTTATATTCATATGAGTTACATACCACCCACATAGACTCCTCTACAAGAACCTAACCCTTATGTTTTTAACACTCTTCCTTATTATTATCACATGTTCTCTAAGTCCACCCATCCAGACAATTAATTTTTAGCCTATTCTACACCACCTTATCAAAATACTATCACATGTTTTCTAAGTCCACCCATCTAGACAATTATTTTTTGGCCTATTCTACACCACCTTATCAAACACCCTCTTTCACTCCTATAAATCATGTAATAACCCTTATCCAAACCCACCCTTGAATCTAATCCTATCATGTCTTTGATATAATTCAATGCTATGGGGACTTACATTGAATATCTAAAGACACCATTGATCATAGTATATGAGAAGTACTTCTACCTTCATCCCCTACTTGACCTTCCTAAATTTAAAGGGGAAATATATCTCAATACACATGTCAAAGTATATGCCACTACCATTAGAGAACTCTTATCTTGGGAGGGGTTTGTTTCAAAAATCTTTTTTTAAAATGGTTTAATGAATTTCCCTTTATTGGTACTACTACCTCTTAGAGGCCTCTATCCTTTACTTTAGATAACTCATGGTAGAATTTATCAAATCCTTTGATATGAAAAACTTTTTGAAAATTTTCATTCAAGAATTATTCCACATTAAATAATAGAATAATGAATCTGCTTCCCATTTCATCATAAGATGGCCACAAGATCTATATTTATATGTTAGTGTAACAAACATGGATCAAAGATAACTATGTGATATTTTATTCACTCCCTTAATAAATAAATGATGGAAGATGTCTATAACTTCCCCTATCAGTCTTATGAATAACTTGAGAGTGCTTTACGAATTGACCAAATGTATATTGATAGTGGTTGTTGAACCTATGGATATAATAGGCATATAGTTACCCATAACCAGAATAATGGGGGATTTAAAACCATAAACTAAAAAAATGCTATAAAAAACTAAAGACCTAAGATTTTAAATAAAAATTGGAATGCCACTATTGTCGGTGTGACTGACCAAAATAAGAATACAAACCTTGTCAATGATAACTAACCATAACCCATGAACAATAATAACACCATAAATAATAATGCAGTTATGAGGAGCCAAAATCCTCCACCTGCACTTCATGTGGTTGATTTAAATCATCCTCCACCACATAACATGCAGTTATAAAACCAAAACCAAAATCAATTCTATAACATTAACCATCTCTCATAGTTTCAAAACCAACCCTTTTACCAAAGGAACAATTAATAGGGTTTGATCAATAGGGACAAAACTATAGGCTTAGGGAATATGATCCCAAAGTCTATTTTATTTTCAAATAAGTGGTTATAAAAGACAATCATTCTTGTTGAAAGTAAAATAAGTTCATTAAAAGACTCCCCAAAGACCAAAGGAAAATTTTTCATGACATATTCCTTTTGAATGCAAATGCAAACCCTCAAGCTTAGTATAATGGTCCTATAATACCCCAAAACCAAAACCTTCAAATCTATCAAAACCCTTTCCATAATCACTAATTACACATCACCCAAAAACAAAAATAAGGTAACCCATAAAATTAAACAATTCAAGACAAATAACTTGTGTGGGCATGCACTAATGATGTTAAGGCTTCTACTTCTGATACATGCAACCTTGATGTAGCTTATCAATCAGGGATTGAAGGGAAGGCTGTAATGATAAGGGTGGTAGAGTTATAGAATAAATAAGTGAATATCATCACTCATAAATGGGAATATCAACCCATAAATCCTTAACCTTCTAATACCTTAGATGATGATGTCAACCCAAAACCTATGGAAAATAATGACATAGCCATAAACCTTATGAACACATTCTCCCACCCATTATTTGATGTTTCTTGATGCCCTAGAGTTGGGACACTTAGCCAATTTAACTCCACCTCAAGCCCAAATCAACCATTTTAATCTTGACATGTTTCTACAAGGGTAGAGTTTGATGTATTTTGATTATTTCTTTGACCTTAGGATTATCCCTTCCAACTCTAAGATGTCTAGGAGGGGATGTATCCTTAGTTTTGGATTTATAACAACTAGGTAAAATGAGAAATGGTTGATGATGGAGTAAATATGAGCATAGTTCCCTTTTCATTCATACAAAATATTAGTTATGGGGAACAAATTGCTTGACTACCCATGACATCCTTCAAGGCTATGATATCCTCAAGTCACTATAATCAAAACTATCTTGCTTATAATTACCCTTGGTCCCAAGACCATTTTGACAAAATTCTATGTAATTGATAAAGACACCAATTACAATATGATCCTGTGTATACCTTGGATTCATAGGATGAAGGTGATCCCTTCTACACTTTTTAAGATATAATGTTCCTACATCTTGGAAAGATTTTCATTATCCAAGGGGATCCTAAACCCTTTGATGTTATTTAAGAAACCATGCATAATAAATTAGGGTTACACATTTATTATCATTTACTCACTAATGGTATGATGTAACCCCCACATTAGTTGAAGTTAAAGAACCCACAAAGACCAAAGTGGTTATTTTGAATAAAGGGACAAGTTTCTAAAGCTTGTTTGAAATACAAGCCTAAATAAAATAAATTTATAACAACAAAAAAGTAAGTGGTAATGATCTTGTAATAATACCAGTCATATCGACCATGTCTATGGCTAAAATCATCAATATCCTAAAAAATGATACACCACTTGTACTTAATTTTGACTCATGATGGGTCAAAACTTAGAATCTTTCTACATATAAAGACCAAAAAACTCCATATGGCTGAGCTAGTAGATTGGATATCAACATGGTTAAGATTTCATAAGATCAATAGATCCCCCCTAACTATGATGAAGATTCTCCTTCTACACATAATAAATGGGCCTTTTATTATGATAGGGACAAATGTCATCTTGGCATAAGGGAAAGAGTCATCATAATCTCCCCATAATGATGAAGCATGCCCTTTAGTTTTAAATTAAACTTTGAGTGTACAAATAATGAGGTTGAATATGAAGCCTTTTTACTCAGAATGCTCATCACCAAATGGCTAGGAATCAAAAACCTAAAGATCTAAGGTGGCTCATAACTAGTCATTAATCAAGTATTGAATATTTATTAGACTAAATTTGAACATCTTTAGCTCTATAAAAGTGTTGTGTGTGACTTTTCCAAATATTTTGACTTCATATCCATAGAAGTCATCCTTAGGGAAAGCAATCAACTCACTAACTCTATTATTTATTCCTACTCACACTTCGATCCTCATTGTGTGATACCTGAATCAAATGTTATAGTTACCATTAGACCAAATACCCTTGTGTAAAAAGTATCCACTCATCAAATTCTCACTCATATTGGTAAAAATACTATCCCATTATTTCTTGACTTAGAAAAAAATGTCAAGGCCATTCTATAAATCCTAAAAGATTATGATGACCTCATATATTCCCACCATAAGAGAGGATTCACTCTTACTGGTTATCCTACATTAACCATTAGATGTGAATATCATGATTCCTATTACAAGGTTTAAGATTACCTATCTTATCATGATGGAGTTCATGTCTTCAATGTTCAAGGTAAAGATGTTAATCTTCCTCTTGATTTTGAATAATTTGAATAAGGTAATGCCTCCATCATAGAGGATACCATTGATATAAAAATAATAACTAAATAAATAACTAGAATCCTCAAACTTAGGTCTTCATTCTCACCACAATATGTGGAAGATCACAATTAATTACTCACTGAGCTTTCCCAATATTTTGGCTTTTATTATATGAATATGGTAGGTATTAAACCAAAATTACTTATCCATAAGTTGGTCATGATTCCTAATGCCAAACTTATGAAATAAAATCTCATGCTGATCAATAAAAAAGTTGTATAAATGTTGAAGGAAAAGGTTATTAATATTCTCAAATAAGGGTTCATAAAACCTATGGAATATTCCAAATTGATGTCCAACATCATTCTTATTCTCAATAAGAATGATAATATCAGGATATGTATTGAATTTTTCAATATTAATAAATCATGTACCAATGAAAAATTACCTCTTGCCTCCATTGATGTCATATTTGATGCTATAAAAAGTTATGAGTTATTTTCCCTTATGGATGAATTTTCTAGATATAACCAAATTTACATATTTGATGAGGATCAAAGTAAAACCTCCTTCATTATGCCATGGGGGACCATTTGTTATGTAGTCATGTTATTTAGCCTTAAAAATACATAGGAAACATATCAGAGGTCCATTACCCATATTTTTCATGATCGTATCCATAAAATAATGGAGGATTATGTGTATGATCTTTTAAGAAAATACTAAATAAGGATTGATCATTTAGAGTTACTACGCACCATTCTCACATGTTTGATCGAATATGGTGTCACCCTCAATCCAAAAAATGTATGTTCGGAGTCACAAGTGGAAAACTTCTTGGTTATATTATCTCTTGGCATGGGATTAATATGGACCCAACCAAGATATTCATGATCCTAGACATGTTCCCCTTATGAATGAATCATGAATTAGGTCATTGCTAGGGAAGTTGGGGGATATTTTATAGCTAAACTTACCTATGTAGTTCATATGATAAACAAATTTATTAAAAAGGTGAGTTTATTAACTTGGACAAGGGATTGTAAAGATACATTTGAAATGGTAAGGCATTTTTACATTCCTGCTTCAACACTTATGGCACCCAAACTTGATAAGCCTCTCATAATTTAAATTAGGTAAACTTAGATATATCTTGCATGCATGTTAGCCCAAGAGGATGATAATTTCATGGAGTGTGTTATCTATTTCATTAGTTACACTCTTATCACCTACAAGACACGTTATAGTCAAGTAGAGGAGTGTTTAGCCATAACGTTTACAACCAAATGGTTGAAACATTACATGCTTAACCAAGAAACAAGGGTTATAATAAGGTCTCAAGCCTTATGAACATTCTTAACCCAACTAACCCTTTCATGAGTGGGTGGGCATTTCATCAAGTTTTTGACTGAGTTATAACTCATGCATGTCAACCAAAATTCCATCATGGGACAAATCATTGATGATTGGTTGGAATATTATCCCTTAGAGGTCATTGATTTTTTTGATACTAATTATTTTAAAGATATAACATATTACATAGAGAAACCTACCATTATTTCTTCTCCTTATTATAGTGACATCATCAACTATTCAATTGGTTATACTTATCCTCAAGGTGCTAATTCATAGCATTGGCAACACTTTGTCATCATTACATTAAAATATGTTATTCTAAATGATGTTATCTATTTAAAAGCCTTTGATGGTATGTTGCTAAGGTTTTTCAACCAAGAAGAGTTAGAAAAGGTTCTCTTTCATTTCCATTGTGACATTTATAGTGGGCACTTTATTGGCCATGTAATTGACCACAAGATACATAGGATGGGATACTTTTGGCCCACTCTCAAACATGACATAGTTAATTATGTAAGAAAATGTTAGAATGTCAACATTTATCCCATGAGATTCACATTCCATCGAGGACACCACAGTCCATTGTCACCCCATGGCCCTCTTCCACTTGGGGTATATATTTTATTGCAAAGCTTTCTCTTACTTCCTTAAATGGTCACCATTTCATCATCATAACCTTTGATTATTTCACTAAATGGGTAGAATATATTACTATAACCACTATCACTAGATTGGTCATCGCTAAATTTATTATGAACCAACTCATTTCTCAATTTAGAGTCCCATAGGTCATTTTCATAGACAATGGGTACCTTTCAAGAACCTTGACATCTATGAAGTGTGCAATAAATTTTCTATAAGCCAACACATAGCTTATTTATATTACCCATAGGGAAATAACCAAGCTAAGAACACAAATAAAACCCTAAAGTAAATCCTTGTCAAAACTATTAAAGCCAATAAAAGAGATTGGCACCTACAACTCTATCCATCACTATGGGACTATAAGATGAGTGTTTTCACTCCCATAGGGGCAACCCCATATTATTTTATGTTTGGATAAAAATATATTATACCCCTTGAGGTGTAAATATAAATCCCATACATCTCTCTTCAAGGTCTCATTGATGTTGAAGAGTATAGTAACACATGATTAGAGTAATTAGAAACCTTAGATGAATAATGGCTCACAATTGCACAAAATCACATTACTTACAAATATTATATGTGCTGGTAGTAAATAATGTTCATGAGCACCCAATATAAGAAGGAGAACTTATCTCAAGGATCAATATTCAATTTGATAAAAATAAAGGAGAAGGTCAAAAGTTTATACCCAATTGGTTAGGTCTTTATTTAGTGACCAAATATTTTAAGAATGGATCCTATCAGTTATGCACTCTAGAGGGAAATAAATTTAGTGAGTTTCAAAACTCTTTTCACCTAAATTTTTTTAAATTTAGTCATTTACATTTCATAGTTCCAACATTACATTACATTTTATATTTTCTATATGTTGTATTTGAATATCAGATGTTGTGTTTGGTGATTATTTGGTTGTCAGTCTACACAACAAAAACTTTCAAAATGCAACTTAGCATCTTATTTCATTTTTCATATCACCCTATTGTCCTATGAAAATTTTCTCAAAACCAACATTACTTTAGTTATTTTATTATTTCTTACGAGCATAATATGACTTTATTTTCCTACACCTTGTGAAACTTAAAAAATGATGACCTATAGCCTAATCTATAAGCTTATCCATGGTCGAGCCTCCTCCTAAAATACCCTCTAATAAAAAAACATTAGCATGTCAAAAAATAGGTAACATTGCTCACAGATCTTGGTATTTAGTGATAATCCATTGCATCTTACTGGTTTCATGGGGCCAAGATTTTGAGATAAGGGTCTTAAAAAAATATGTGACAAATAGAAATAAAGACACCCCTTTCAAACTAAAAATATTATGTAAACAAAAGTCAAATCTCACATCTCTCACCCTTCGCTAATCTTTGGTATTGATCCATCACATCTTAATAGATGCATGGGGTTAGTACTAGGGAGAGATGGCCTTACTCACCTAAATCTAGTCTTTCATGATGATCCCATCTGCCTTCTTAGTCACATGGGACTTTGTACAGGGTCACAAATAAATGTAACAAAAAAAATACAAAAGAAATGTCAAATTAGAAAGTTACCAATAAGAGTTCTTCAAAATTATTATTTAATGTCTATGTTGAAAATGGTATCTTTATCTCATTTATTCATTTTTTTAGGGCTATTGACATCTAGGTGAATCCAATACATTTAATGATTTGTTACTCTAGAAATAAGTTAATTTTCCCCATTGATCATAAGGATTAGGTTATCTTCATTTTTCATGTGAAGTTTTGATGCATATTTTTAATTTTACCCATCTCATGTATATCTCACTTTTCCCTTTCATTCCTTTGATACAAATTTAAACTCATATGTTGTGAAAAGTTATCACATGAAAAACATGTTTTAGCACATTTATATTTTTATATATATCCATCACAATACATTGTTTGTATACATCATATTTCTCATTTTTGAATATAAGTATTTTCCATATCATTACCAAAAATATAATAGACATGGTATATCATCACATGTCGATTCATCTAAAGTGAATAAACAAAAAGAGCTTACATAAATAAGTTAACACAATACTTCATGAAAATTCACTGATATAGACTAGAATATCTTCATGTATATATATGTATATATATATATATATATATATATAATAAAAGTGTAAAGTTAATACAATTAAATCTCTATTAAAATTACCTCCACAAAGGGAAATGTGTCTCAAAATCTCAAAAAAATCAAAATACAATAATACAAGTACAAGGGAAATATAGTGGCCCTAAGATCCTATCATCTTCTTATGAGAGGACCTCAATACTAAGGAGTGCCATGGAATCTAGATCATAGGTTTCCTCCTACTTGTCCCTCCATGGGAGACTATTATCTCCCTATGTTTTTCAACTCGAGGTAGCCTAACCTCCCTACCCACATAAATCCCACTAGCGTTTGCACCTAAGCCTTTGTTGTAGTTGCCCTTACCTATAGTGTGGTGATCTCCATTGTGTGATTAGCCAAAACCAAGGATGTATGGTATTATAGGAAAAACATTTCTATATGATTTCATATCTTAGAAGGGATTCTTAAGTCTACTAGTATATAAGCCCTAGTCTTAGTGGTGACCCCATGGAAAAGATTGACCATGGTGTCCATAACCATTATCATCTAGCCAACATATGTCTCTGCAACCATAAGAGAAATAAATAAGTATAATATCATTTATCATAAAAAAATAAAAATGGTAAATTAATTATGTAAATAGTGATAAAAAGGAAATATGTAAAAATCTAAATTAAATAAATGAACTATTTTAGCTAGGTCAT
Organism: Torreya grandis; assembly: GCA_037957365.1. Taxonomy (NCBI): domain Eukaryota; kingdom Viridiplantae; phylum Streptophyta; class Pinopsida; order Cupressales; family Taxaceae; genus Torreya; species Torreya grandis. Next base: position 3,182,991 of record JARHVA010001601.1, on the reverse strand, counting down.
CCTCATCCTAGTCTAGGTTGGAGTCATCATCGTATCTTGCCTCTTCATAATCTAATAGAAGCTCTCACTCCTCTCCTACCTCATCCTCATATCTAACCTTTGACCCCTTTCCATCTACCACCTATTAATATTGTAAAGGATCCTATGGGGGTGGTGGTGGAGGCTATGGAACCCAATGTTGATGGCATACCACTACTAGTACCACTAAAATGGCCATACGTATCTAACATCCCCCTCCTCCAGTGGGATATTATTGTGGTCCTCCATTAGATCCCATTTTACTATCTACCCTTATTATTATAACTCTTGGTGTTAGAGGATACCATCCCAATATCAATAGTCTCATCACCCTAGCCTCTCTGATGCCTCTATATACCATTTGGGGCAAGGGAAGGTTGCCTATGAAAGGATTTTTGAAATTATATGTAACTTTATTAAATAGGTTGTCTCTTCACCTCAAAAAATCAATCCATAACATGTGTCACCATTATAACTACCAAAAGTTAGACTCCCTCATCTTCCCACTGACCCACCATCCCCTTATAAGGAAAGGCCACAAGATTAGCCCCTATCAGTGTCCCAATCACTTAAGGTAAATTTTAGAATGGTGTCATATCTATCCATCTTGAGGCTTTGATAGCCTCAACATAACTAATTAAAATACCGCTATCACATGGGATCATCCTCTTAAATACCCATCTCATAATGAGCATGGGATATCTAATGGATAGCGCTCTAAATTGTGTGATCCTTTAGAGATTTTTGTATGTGCATGCCAAGACCTCTTATGCCCATGATAATTATCTACCTCTATCATAAATAAGTTGGAAAAAAGGATATTAGTTACATAGAATCATATTTTTTCCCTTGTCTCCCATGATACAATAGGAAAGGATCCAAATTATGGCCTATCAGAGGTTTAAGATATCATATTTGTCAACCCTCACAAGCCTAACCCCAAAATTTGTACCCACATTAGGTGTATCAACATCCCCAAAGTGGTTTAACTAGATGGAAAACTCTATCCTATTAGTAACATCGCATAGAGACATTAGTCAACTTATCATCATTAAGCCTCAATTATGTAAATGTACACTAGAGTGATGGTTCACTCTAGTTATTTTCATCTACATCATAATAGGTAAACAAGTCACATAAGAGCATGCTCAATGTGGCCATGATTCCCACATAAAAAATCCATAGTATCCTAACACTATCTAGGATAGTTGTGTCATAAACCATCAAGAAGCTCATGACATGTGGTAGCCACTCCTTCTCTCTAGCTTGACTCCATCGTATGTATCCCCATGATGTAAATAATATTGTAAATCAATCTTTAACGCTTTTATATCCCTAAAAACTATCATAAAACTACCTCAAGTACTTATATATTTATTAGCATTTCTTTCATAATTATCCCATTCATGTAGTTATGATACTTCCCATCATATAAGATGTGGTGGTCACATAACCTCTATACCTAATGCATAGTTGTTGTTATATATAAAAATACAATTTTGTCTCAATGCAGTGGTTTTGATCACTAACCACTAACCACTCCCAATGCCCAAACTCTAAAAAACTTCAAAATTCATCAAATAACAACAAATTTTTATGTTTATTTAACCTACCTATTCCCCCAATCCCATATATGGAAGGAATTACAAATTCTAATAGATCTAAATGCACTTTCGAGCAAAATTTTGAAATTGGGGAAATAACACAAAATAGTCAAAACCAACCCAAACCTAACTCATTCCTCTTCCCACTGGTATGTTAACCATCCTCTCATTGTTCTCATCAATTTGGCTACTTTTTGGATCAATTTTACCACTATGAATCCATAGCTCAAAATTCTCAAACCTCAATTGGCACAAATTATTTCTATTTTATGTGGAATTTTAAATATAGTCTTTTAAACTAGTTATTGTGATTTAAAAGTTTTAAATTTTTATTATTTTTTATTATATACTCATATTTTACACTTAGGGATAATTTTTTTGCTCAACTAATGTGTTTTACTTCCAAAAATAACAAATTTTAATGATTTTTATCTTTTGTAGCATGTTTGCATGTATAGGTTTTAGTTTTGCATGTTCATGACACTCTAAACTAGATTTAGACCTCAAATAGAACAATTCATGTAGTATACTCATCCCCACATAAATTTTAAATAATCTCTTCCATTTTTTTATTAGTTATTTTTCTTTTTCACTTTTCATTCAAATGCACTTGATTTCTATGGTTACACAGAGTCTCGATTAACTTCGTTGTGCCACATAGGTAAGTAAGGTAAGTATTTCTAACCCTTTTTTTCCATTTAGTATGCCACTACTTATGACCTCACCCTCTTCAATTCATGAGAAGGTGACATCCTGAGGGGATAATATATATGCACATAAAATTTTCATGGTGTGACATTTTTGAAACAAATCTAATGATGATGTAATGATCTCCATAAGTACACTCAAACACAGTTGTCTTTTATAATATTAACCCCAACTATCTCTTTGACCCATTTCAAACCTTATAATTTATTTTCCTAGTCATTTCTAGATTTATTTCTTGAGTTACCTACACTAGGACAAAACCATTGTAGTTCATGATGCAACCACCATTCTCTATAATGAAATCACCCCTATTTATCACATTTTATTGTGGCAGTTTTTTAAATCACCATGATAGATTCTTTAAATATAGGGTAGTTTTTTAATTATGTAGGGTGTTTTTATCTCTTAATAGGGTATTTTAATCTTAATTTAGGGTGGTTACACACTTGTCACCTACAAATTACAATGGTTTCACCATAGTTTACCCATATTGAGTTTTAGCATCCATGACTTCAGTTCTCACATGTTTTACATTATTTTCTTCACATTTATTCCTTTATTTTATTTATGTTCACCCTCATGATGACCCAAATCACACCCACTCTTTTTTATACAAATATTTATCCTTCCCAAGTTTAATTCTCAGTTAGGCTTAGTCAAACTATCACTTGTAACCTCCTTACTTGCTTTACAAGTATCTTAGTTTTGGTTGAATTTTAGAATCCAAAATTTTTAATGAATATTTGAGTTTTCAATCTTAAAAACAACCAAAACTTACTTTACTTTGATTTATAGTTCCATATTTGGTCATTTTTGTGGTAGACTATACAGTTTTAGAGAAGGAAAATCACTAGATCAAAAACATGTTCTTTACGATCAATGGAACAACCAACCAAAATAAAATACTTACTTATTTGGGATTACATTCCCATTTTTTTTAATCTTATTATTGATTTAATTTTTTTTAAATTATCCTCTATTAAAGATTTCCAATGTTCATATTGAGTGGAGGAGTTAGCTTACTAAGAATAATCTACAACAATAATCTGTTTGTTATTATTTGGTCTCACCTTGATCAGGTTAGGGTTTTCAGTTTATGTTTAGTTTATTATTTATTATATTATATTAATTTAGATTTAATTTATTCATTATATTATCTTAATTTTTAAAATTAAAAAGGAAAAGAAAAGAAATCTCTCTCTTTCTTTCCTCTCTTGGATCGAAAACATAGATTAGATCTCTTCTTTTACGAATTAGTTTTTAATTGATTTGACAGAAAGTATTTTTTGCACATATTATAGGGTAAAAAAAATTTGGTAAAACCATAATAAAATATTTTATTTTAATTTTAATACAACCTTCCATTCACAAATAACTTTTAACCAATACCCATAAAAATGTAGATAAATTAAATAACCAAAGCCGTGCATGCTAGATCCTAAATCTATCCATTCTATTTGTGAAATAACATTGTTCTAGGACATAAAAATAAAAAAATAATAACATTAGTTTTTCACAACTTCATTCATAGATAATTTATTTTCATAGACAAAGACTAAAACACTTTCAAGACTAGTTTCTATCTTGCATATGTGGAGATAGTTTTTTTGAATTGTTAGGAGTCTTACTCGATAGGGTTTTAGATTTGATTTTCAAATTTCATGTTATAAAAACATATATTTTAGATTATAATATCACCTTATTTTAATAATAATATAATTAAATTGATATCTTATTTCACTTAAATTGCATTAGACAAATCTTCTCACACTTAGGAAAAACTAGAAAATCAAAACTTCCATATCCCATTGGAAATTTTAGTTTTAACTTTACATGAATTCAAAACATTGAAAAAGAAGAGAATAATTTACCTTAATTTAATTTAAATATTCTCCACTTTATTTATTTCAGTATTACATTTTTATAAATTAGATTATTTCACTTTATTCTATCAAACATTGTTAAAACAAAACTTAAACATCTAAAAAAGCCTTGTTGAGATGAGCACAAGCCAAAAACCTTGCTTAAATACACAAAATAACAAGTATATCATTTAAAAAACAACATAAAAACAAGGTATTATGCTTCATTACACACATAGAAAACTTTCCTTTTCTCTTTCATGACACTCCCAAAGCATCCTTATCTCATTAAATACGATCTTATTGCTAGGGTTATGGAAGCAATTTATAAAGTGAAATTAGTGCAAAAATCATGGTATAATTATTTCAATCAACCCCTATTCATAATATCATTATTAACTCCCTTAACACTATTCATGAGCAAGAATAGATCCCTGATCCTCTCATACTCATTTTCCCCCCAAAACCAAGGTTGCTAATACAATGTTATCCAAGCTTAGTCATCCATATCCCCTCCCTTTTATCATCAGGTGTAGCCTCATCATATTATAATTCAATATGTGTATGAAATTAACCAATAATAACTAACCTAATAGATTTTACGACATCTTTATATTCATCTAACCCAATTACACCCACTTTGTCATTCCTAGTATTGATTAAGAGCTTCACCTCCTTATCATCATCGACATAGAGGGAACTTGGAGTTCCATCTTTACCTAGTTATATGCTCTAAATGAACACCATGACATGGAAAATATATTATAGTACCATCATGAACATCCCCTAACACTCATCATATAAAACCTCATTCCTTAAATCAATCAACCAAATCCATATACCAACCCATCATCCATCCATTACATCGGTTATTTCAGCCATACATCAAGAAGTTGAGTACATAGGTTAATATGTTATTTTCCACATGTATAGTTACCATATTTTCATGTCCATCCTTGTTTTAACATTAATAGGTGCATCATTAGGTTACTCACCTATGTTCCAATTTATTTTTTTGAATTCCATTCTTGTATTATCGTGTAACTCCTATAGTTTCAATATTGTAGACAATAGATCATTATGAATGACAGGCAATGATGTCACCATACTTTTTGACTATGAAGTGGTTAATACCAAATTTTGTAATTTTTTAGATGATACTTCATATTCTTGTATTTTATAATGATATACATCTCCATTCTTGGTAGGTTAGCATCGTATTGAGAAAAACCATAAGAAAATAAAAATATGAAGATATTTAACATCAATTGATCTCTTAGATTGTACAAACTTAGCATAACATAAACTTGCTATTATGGTTCTATATTTGTTGTCATATTTTTCTTACTTTCCTTATTATTTATCACATTTTAATTTCATATTTTTTGTCATTCAATAATTCACTTCCACATATAACCCTATTAACCAACTTAAGTAAGTTATCCATTGTGTCTCCTTCTAGGCCCTAGATTAGTGGTATTAAAGCATACACACCTCATGTAATTTCTAAATGGCATGATGGTGTTTCTAAATTTTCATCATTTTTTATGCCCACTCATACAAGGTATGATTATAGAAAGTTAGGGATTGATACTCATGACCCTTCCTCATAATTTCCTTTACATCCTCAAATGAGAGATAAATATTCAATAATGCCAACTCCAAAGATGTTATAAATAATTATAAAGGATGCATTATAGATTCAAAGGGAAGATTTTTAATAACACCATGTATGTGAATGAAAAAGTATCATTTATTAATTTTCACTCCTTTTTAAGCAATAATCTCTTCCAACAAACTCTCATTCTCATTGACCATTTTAGACAAATGACATATAAGGTACAAGTCAATCTAGACATCCCTATTTTTGAAGGTAAGATAGATGCATATGCACTAGATACCTAGATTGACCTCATATGTTAATGATACATGGTTATATATATACTAAAACTTTATTATATATGGCATCTCAATATTTTACACTTGATTAATACCAACAAGGGCTCTACCCTTTAGTTCTAGACCTTCCTTCTATTTAAAGGCTCACATTTGTCATCTCATTATGCTTAATTAATTATCTTATGGACCAACCCTATCATTCTGATGACCTAAACCACTTATACACTATATAAATCTTAAATCATGATTTATATCCTTCACTATCAGTTAAGAACTTCAATAATTTTCTACCCTATCAGACACTTGTGTTTTGCATAGGGACACTAGTGTTGATGCTAAGCTCTACTTTCCTTATCTAGTGTCTGTAACTTAAAAGTAATCCAAATTGAAAATATTTAAAAACATATGGGTCATCCTATTTTTATTATCTAACTCTTCCATAAGACATTTTCAAAAGGTGTAATATAAATACAAATAAAATCCCATTTATTATTCATCTATCTAATACCAAGTAAACACCTATTCAAACTCATTAAATTAAATTACAAAAATGAGTTCCTCTACCATATTCTTTCATATTTATATATCAATCATAAGAGCAATCATATTATAGGTCTAAAGTATTCAAAGAACAATCCATGACTAGTATTTATCAATTTATAATCTAGATCATTACATGCACTTGTATATATCATATTTCACCCTTGTGCACACACAAACCCACACTTAAAGGAGAACTACATATTTATGAGGCCTTCCTTAGAGTATTGGCTATGTAGGCAATCATCATTGATAAAGGGGTTGTTGATATGGTTTTGATGTAAAACATAAATTTAATGAGGTATCCTCTAACGTTTTAAGATATTAATGGAGATAAAATCCACTCCAAGGAATGAGTTGTAGGTATGGGTTAAATAATCCAGGTGGTGAAATAGTAGGATGAGTATGCAAGTTACTCAATTGGGTGTGAATGGGTGATTAAAACCTAGAAGAAAGTTAAAATCTAGTTGAGTTGGATGGATAAAACCTATGCTAAAGTGGGTAGATCTCAAAAATAAAACCCCAAAATAAGGAAAGGTAGGGCAAAAAATAAGAATCTATGATTTCAAAGGGATTAATTTTAGGGTGGTATTTTTGGGGACAAGTGTCTTAATACCAATGCTTGCAGCTAGTTGTTATTATACACACACGTGCAAACACAATAAGGAAGTCTAGGGAAGTATCGATATAGTAAATTCTAAGGTCTCAACTAAAGATTACTTCTATTTAGAGTAGCTATTGCACACCCTTATTTAGAAGATTATAGCTTGGACTAGAGAGTTATCTAAGGAAACTTTTACTCACACCTAAAAGGTTATATTAAGGAAAAAAATCCTGTACACTTAGATAATTGAAATAGTAAACCTAATTAAATATAATCAATGATATTTTCTAATTATCCAATATCTATTACACATATTTAATCAACATACACCAAAAATACCAATAAAGAACTTTCAATAGATTTTTCACACTTAAAATTAATGAATCAAACAACTTAGAAAGTAAACACAATTAATTATAGAAAACTAGAATAGAAAAACATCAAGATAGTTGTGTGACAACCAAAAAATACTTCTTTTTATATAGATAATTTTTTTTCAACACTTGAAAAAAATAGGATTACAAGTATCTTGTAATGAAATTACTTAGATATTTGCACAAAATTCTTTTATATTACACATAATAAGAAAATATGAGAGATTACATAGTGATAATTTATAGCATAATATAATACTAGATAATATAGCAGAGCCACTTCGAGGGGGAAAACTCCACAATAATGCAATAATAACAAAATAATTCACATGATGATTAAAGACTAACCACTACCTCCTAAATATTGTCTACTTAGCCATGGTTATTATATAGGATGACCTATCTAAGAACATAGAGTAATTTAATAAGTAAATAAAAGAGGTATGTAAGCCACAAGTCAGCCACACATATACCTAGACACACCAATGGTTAAGGGCATAACAAGCCCTTCCCCTTTAAAAAATGTTGTCCTCAATGTTGTGGAAAATCTAGATGCTATTTCAAAAATTATTTATCCTCCCAAGTGGCATCTTCACATGGTATATTCTTCCATTTTATCAAGTATTTTGTAATTTCTCTAGAACATAGTTGCTTAGTGTGTCATTCAAGGATCACCTCAGGATGAATAATAACTCTACCTTCCTTATCCAATTTTGGTAATTATATTTTAATGATAAATCTATGTCCAATTACTTTATTCAGTCATGATACATGAAATACTAGATGTATGTGAGTGGATGAAGGAAAATATAACTTATAGGCCACACTGCTAATTTTTTGCAAGATCTGATAAGGCCCATAATACTTAGGGGATAATTTGTTATCCTTTTTTTTTTGCTTAAATGACATATATTTATATGGTTGTAAGCAAAAAAATACCCAATCACCAATGTCAAAATGCCTCTCACTTCTATGTTGATCTACTTGTTGCTTGATATGATTTTGGGCCATAGCTAAATTTTCATGCAAACTTGCATGAACCTCCTATTGGTGGTGAATATGTTATTGAAATGCATAAAACTTTGGATGGAAATTTAATGCTAAAGTGATGGATGGAGGGTGGTATCCATATAGTGCCACAAAAGGAGATATTTTGGAAGAACTATGAATAAAATTCTTGTACCACCATTTAACAAGTGGCAGACAATGAACCCATTTATCCTATTTATCAGAAACAAAACAATAGAGATATCCTTCCAAACATTTGTTGACTACCTTAGTTTTTTTTATCATATTTAGGATGATAGGATGAACTATGAGCCAATTGAGTGCCTAAACATGTAAATAAATTAGTCCAAAAATTACAAGTAAAAATGGGATCTCTATCACTGACAATGATCTTAGGGGTCCCATGCAGTTTTTGAATTGTATTAAGAAAACTAGAAACTACTATACTAGCAACAAATGGCTGGGATAATGAAAAAAATGAGCATACTTACTGAGATGATATACAATAACTATGATAACATTTTGACCATCAGATCTTGGTAACCTTGTAATGAAATCCATAGATACCTCTTCTCGATGCTGGCTAGGGATAGATAAAGGCTATAAAAGACCTGGTTTCAACTTTATTTTGTGGAAATATCATACATTCAACCACATATTTTTGGACATCCACCTTGAGACCTTTCGAAAAAAAATATTTCTTGATCCTGTGATAGGTTTCCAAAAATCTTGAATGACCCCCAATTGGAGTTGCATGAAGTTATTAAAGGACTTTTTGTTTAAAAAGATAATTCTTACATAGGTACAATCTATTTTTGTACCATAATACATTTCCTGTCTATGTGAATTTTTCAAATCCATCTAAACCTTGCTCAAGATTTTGAATCAAATCATGAGTAGTACTATCATGTTCCCATTCTGATTGTGCTTCCTATAGCCAATCTGCTTGTAAAATGGTTATGGCACATAGCAATGCCTCAATTGATTCATCTTTTTTGGATAGTGCATCTGCCACCACATTATCCTTGTCTTTTTTGTAGATTATTTCAAAATCATTGCCTAGAATCTCCGTTACCAATTTTTGTTGTTCTTCAGATGACAACCTTTGTTCTAAAAAATATTTAAGACTAGCATGATCAGTTTTTACCTAAAAGTGATGACCCATCAAACAAGGTCTCCATTATTGACTACATGCAAAATGGCCATCATTTCCTTCTCATATATGGGATTGTGCTTATTTTTACCCTTGAGTTGATGAATTTCAAATGCCAGTGGTCTACCTTTTTCCATGAGTACAACACCCATTCCATACCCAGATGCATCATAATCAACCACAAAAGTCTTAGAAAAAATAGGAGTGGCCAATACTGGAGTAGTGCACATAGCCAATTTTAATTGTTCAAATGCCTAGGTAGCTACATTAGTCCAATGAAAGGATTATTTATTTAACAAAGAGGTAAGTGGGCTGCAATACTACCATATTTTTTGACAAATCTGTGATAGTAACTAGTAAGCCCCAAAAATCCTTAAAGTTGCTTGAGTGTCTAAAGAATTGGGTAGTCCACCATTAATTGGATTTTTTAGGATCCATTTTCACTCCTTCATAAGACACCAAATGACCCAAATATTCAACCTCACTAACCCCAAAATTACATTTGGAAGGTTTGGGATACAATTGATTTTGATCTAAAATGGAGAGTACCTATTTCACATGTTGCAAATGGTCTACCCAATTTTTACTATAAACGAGGATATCATAAAAGAATTCCAAAAAAAAATTCCTCAAAAATGGCTTTAAAATAGTATTCATCAAACTTTGAAAAATAGATGGTGCATTTGTTAGGCCAAAAGGCATAACCAAAAACTCATAATGGCCCTCATAAGTCCTAAAAGTAGTTTTGAGTATGTCTTCATCATGGATCCTAATTTGATGATACACAAAATGCAGATCTAACTTGGTATAATGAATAGTACCAATCAATTCATCTAGTAAATCATGAATGATAGGAATTAGAAACTTATATTTTATAGTGTAATTTTTGAGTTATCTATAGTTAGGACACATCATCTAAGTGTCATATTTCTTTCTCACCATGAAAACTATTGAAGAGTATTCACTTTGGCTATGGTGAATGATTCTTGCATCCAACATCTCTTGTACCATATTTTTAATTTCAATTTTTGGGCATAGGGATACCTGTATGGCCTAATTTTGGGTGGTGTACTACAAGTAATAAGTGTGATATCATGATCATGCATGTAGCTAGGTGGAAGTCCTTTTAGCATGTCTCCAAAAATAATAGAATGAGCATCAATTATTTTTTGTAGATCAAGAGGTGGAGATGGTTGAGTTGGATATACTTCCATAGAAAATAAGATAGCTACAAATCCCTCAGCACCCTTACAAATAATCTTTGTCATTTGATGAGAGTTAAAAATCTGGGAGAGATTTAGCCTTTAATCCTCTTAGCTCAAATGTCCTTTCTTTAGGATGAAAACACATGAATAATTCTTGAAAATTCATCTCAATAGTGACCAAAGTGGTGAGCCACTAGACTCCTAGAATAATATCAACTCTACCTATTAGAATATCAAACATAGGAGAATCCAATAAGTAGTCTCTCATGGCCAACTTAATACTATGACATTTTCTTGAATAGTTGATAGTACCACCATCGACAATCATAACCTAAAATTCTAGAGCTAGATAAATGAAACAATTGAAATGAGTATCCAACTTACTATGGATGAAGTTGTGTGTGCTCCCAAAATCAATCAAGATAGTGACCTTCTATTTATTAAGGAAACCCATCACCTTAAGATTTTGGGGAGTACTAATACCTGACAGGGCATGGCATGAAATAGTAGGCTGAGAGTCTTTAGATTTTTCCTTAAGAACTTCTACCTCTACATCATGTACTTCTACATCATCTTCATCATCATTGGCACCTTCAATGTAAAATAACTTCTTTTTAGCACAATGATGGTCTTTGATCCATTTGTTGTCACAACCATAACACAACCCTTTGGATTGCTTCTCCTCAATTTATCATTGTGTTAATCTGGTGGGCCGTGGAAATGATGGTGCTGAAAAGTTGTGATCATAACTAGTAGTGAAAGTTTTTTTGACCATCTCTTTTTATTCTATCATGCATGCCTTAGGGATAACTTTTGATATAGATGTTGGGCTAAACATTTGAACCTCATATTGGATTCTATCTTTGAGGCTACCAAAAAATAGATCCATCAAATTTTTCTTCATGATATTTTCCACCCATAAAGAGAGATTTTGAAATTGATGAATATAATCCTTGATAAGTTCTATTTATCATAGCTTGGATAATTAGCTGAAATAGTTCTTAGAGACATTATTTTGATAATGAGCTACCAACTCCTCAGTAAAAATAGTCCATGTAACTTGGGCACCATTATTTTTATTTTAAGCACATAACTAGTGATACCAAATGAATTGCTCAAGTTATATACATAGGGATGCCACAATTACCCTATAAGAACAAGGGGTTTGATGTAGCCCAAATAAATTCTCAATTTAGTTAATCCAAGTGAGAGGATCCTTACCATCAAACTTATGCATGTCCACTTTTGGTAATATTGGTTTCACACCATCATGGGAGTTGTTGAGAGGAGGATTTGAATGCTAAAGTGGAGGGTTGTTAGGATAAAACTAAGATGTGAGGATAACCAATTATGTAGTGATATGTTGAAATTCCCTATGAACTCCATTAATCTCTCTACATATCCTTGAAACATTAGCTTGGATTGAAACAAAGTCATCATGCCTCACTAAGTTTTTTATGTCCTCTTGAAGCTAAAAAATCACTAGATCTAAATTTCCAAATTCCATGTCATCGATAAAAGGAGTCTTAGGAGTTTTTGGTGCCCCTTTTCTTCCTTGAGTTGAAGGACCTACCATAAACAAACCCTAAGAGGCTTTTGACCTTGAAAAAAAGTGTACCAAGAAATGATACCATTGTGATCACCTTATCAAGATGAATCTAATAATTACCTTTATGAACTAGAGTAAATTTTTTAGTACCAAAATAGTGTACCAATATAATATATCATTGCAATCATCTCACTGAGATGAATCCAATGACTACAAGTGTGCAAGGGGAAATTTTTTTCCCAAACCTTTTTTTTTATTTTTTTTTTCAAAAAAGGAATTTCAAGCAATACTACGCTGATGAAAAAATTAATTATTCCTAGATTGTAAGTTATGTTTTTTTTTATGGCTCCCAGAAGTGACGCCTCACCAGATCTAAAAAAAATGTTGTAGGAAACTTGCCCAAATCAAAGTTCTGATACCACTTGTAATGAAATTACTTAGATATTCACACAAAATGATTTTATATTGCATAGAATAAGAAATTATGAGAGATTACACATAGATAATTCATAGTAGAATAAAATACTAGATAATATAGCAAAGCCACTTTGAGGGGGAAACCTCCACAATAATGCACTAATATTGGAATACTTCACATGATTAAAAATTAACCACTACCTCCTATATATAGTCTACTTAGCCATAATTTTTCCATAGGCTGACCTATCTAAGAACATATATAAATGTAATAAGTAAATAAAAGAGGTATGTAAGCCATAAGTTAGACACACACATCCCTAGACACACCAACACATATAAATAGATTTGGGGAGGGGTTACCTCATCCTCTAAATCCATGCAAAAGTCTAAAATTATATGTTAATGATAATTATAATGAGAGTTAAATGTAAGTTATGAGTGCATGTAGAAAGTTAGTCAAAGTCAAGTATTTTTCAATTAGACTCATTCTTAGAAATCCATGCAACAAGTGTATGTTTACAAAACTTTTCAATCAACTACTATATGTCTTAGTTACATTTTCAATTTACATGTAAAAATACATATAAAAATAACCAAATAAACTAAGGTTTACTAGTCAATAGAGCTCACATGGTTGAACTAAAAGTTATTAGACGGAATGTAGTGGAAGGTTTAATTAAACTAGAAGACCCAACTATAGCCTTATTTATTTGATTCTAAGTCTTGGTAGTGCTTGTATCCAATGCTATATTGTAACCTTATTAAATCCATGTTTAAAAGGGAAGGTCTATGCACCCTGGTGACCTGGACTAGTAAATGGGCATGTTCTATCTTGGTGGCTCTAAATTCTACCTAAAATATCTCCACCTATGTGACCTTATTTATGGAAAAGCCCAGATCTTGTTTAATTTATTCTAGTGTACATTCCTAGAGACTTTACTTAAAATGTAATGATTCCTACTATAGTAGTGGATCAGAACATGTCTTGCTTATTAATTTACTCGAAGGATCTTGAGCTTGGGGAAAATTCAACTCATATAAAATTTACAATGTAAGTATTAATTTAGGAATCAAGGATTGCATGCTTGATACCCAATATATGACTTTTAATGCCCTAATGACCCCTATATTGAGAATATTGGATTCTTCCAATGGTTTCATGAAATAAATATGGATGTAATCCTTATTGGTTGTATACAATACAAGGAAATTCATCCTATTTTCATCTTCTTTCAAAGAATTAAATAATTTGACTATTTCAACTGTGTGAGGGGATAATTCATCTCTCATTGAACCAATAATATCCAAAATGTTGTAAAGCCTAAGAGAAACATTTTTTTACATCACCTTCAATCTCCTTAGGGAAATAAACAATTTAATGTTTTTCTCTCACCTATTCTATCTCTTCTTGTAACTCTTATCAAGCCTACTCTATGCTCTCTTGAAGTTTTAGCAATGCCTCTATATTTGTTTATAGGTAGGCCTTAAAATCCTAATTATATGAGGACTACCCAAGTCTCCTAGTAGTTCTCTTTGACAATGAGAACACTACCTTTCCTCTAAGACTAAACCTATACCAAAGTCATATTTTATCTTCCTCTTCCTGACACTTTGTATTGTAGCTATTGATTTATCAAAAATGAATCTCATAGTGGGGAGGTTAGTTATTGTTAGATTGGGTCTTTAGGAGGCTTGGGATTTTAGGTTTGCAACCCACTACAAAATTACCAAATATGTAGCATCTACTAATTGAGTGTCCTTAGTTTTGGTCTCTATCAGAACATGCCCTGAAGATTACATCATTGCCTCTACATGCAATGGGTTTTGTAATGATGGCCAAATGATTTTAGACTAGTCCATGTTTTTAAACTAAGGCATTGGATAAATAATATAAGTTGGATTTTTATTCTCATATTTGGTAAAGGGAGTAATGGAAGTAGTTGGGGTAGTGGTGGAAGAAGGTATATACATTCCCAATTGAGTATAATATACATGCAATTAGGCACTATCAAGGACTCCCCTAGTCTTATTAAATATATTTTATTGTAATTAGGGAGAGCAAGGGAAACTATGACTGAAGTAATACTAGGGAGGTAGAGATGATAGGATAAATAGAAACAATAGGAGCTGAATCAACACTCTCAATAGTAGAAACCATAGTACTAGTAGGATTAATGGTAACACTAGAATCAATAGGGACTGAAGAGTCTAAAGTAACACTAGGAATAATAGGAGTTAATGCAATGAAAGTAATGGTGGATACAATAAAAACTATAGGGAATGAATAAATAATAGGGAATGAGATAGTAAAAGGAGAAATATATTCACCTGGCCTTTTTACCTTTATTGGTGCTTTCCTTTTGACTCCTTGAAGACTCAAAATTTCATCCTTTTTTAGTTCCTCATCCTCATCATTAGGTTCAGTACCTTCTTGTACTTATTTTTAAATAATTGTGTCTATAGGATCCCTAAGAAATATACGATTCATTTTGTGTCAAATTGTTAAATTTTCACCCAAGGGAGGATATTAATGAGTGGAAGTGGGTGTGACACCCATAATTGTAGTAATTGGAGTTGAGGATTCAACATGGAGGCTAGAGTACTTATAATCAAAAGAATAAATGAAAATTAGTTATTCAACTCTCCCAAATGAATCTGCATTAGTAGGAATTTCCTTCACCTATTTTTTTGACTTCACAATTTTCATTATAATTGGTGGTGGATGAGATGGACCTTCTTGTGAGGAACTTGACACCATAAGATACTCCTCCACACTCAGCTCATGCTTCATGACTTCCATCATAATGAGTGGTGGTCTAGAAGATGTTCCTTGGTATTATTGATATTGGTAATTTTTAGAGGTCCAATAATCTATATTTGACCATCCACCGAGAGGTAGGAGCCTAATATGTGCCTCTACAAGTGCTATAGAGGGTTTTGATTGGATGGATCTCAAAATATCCTCGATCAATCCAACTAATTTTTCTTTCTATAGAACCTCAACATGTTATTTTTCATTCAAAAATACAAAATAATGCTTATGTGGTTCATGTTTGTATGGGATTCCAAAACCTTATATTTGATTTTGAATTAGGTTATGAAGATCCCAATCCCTATGCATCAAATTCTCTAGTGAATAGTATTCCCTAATTTAACCAACTTCTTCAAAATGTTTTAGATTATTATAACACATTTTGATAATCATTAAAAAGGAGCCATGAAACACATCCTTCTTCATATTATTCAAATCTTCATCAATGCTCCACCAAAACTAGTGATCAATCTCCTATTCAGCTAGTCTATTAGGGACATACTTTAAGAGATGTAAATGGACAACCTTGTTCCCCATCACTATGATTAATATAAGGATAGAGAAAAAAATCCCCTCTTAGCCATAGCATTTTGTTAATGCTTTCTAACACTCTGATCAATGTTTCCTCATGAATTTCCCTACAAACTTGAAGGTAAACATTCTCAATAATTCTTCATATATGCATAGATGCAAAGGAAGGAAAATAATTTGCATATCTAATTTTTAATAAAATATCGGATTAGGATCTAGAGAGATCCATTGTATATGTAAACAGTTCTCATGATCACATCTAACAAATATGATATCATATAAAAATGGTTTTACATGGGTGTCTTATTCTTTTTGAACATGTATTCATATAGTTTTATGTTGATTATATCTCCTAAGTTGAAGGTCTACTCTAAAGTAATCAATAAATACAACAATGGCACCCATTCTAGGTGGAGGAAGTGGATACTAGGGTGACCATATAACCTATTCAATAAGGCCATACCAATATAGATTACCATTTAAAATTTGGTTATAGGCACTAGATCCCTAGCCTTGAGGTGACCACTTATCTAGGAATGATCCATTTAATTAGTGTGTTCTTAATTGTGGTTGTCTTCTTCTATAGTTTAACCCAATGTACATCAAAGGTGGCATCTAAAATAGTCATCCATAGGTACCTTTGGAATGTCTCACCTAAAGTATAAGTGATGACTATCTTGTGGCTTATGTGGTGTAAGAAACTATTTTTAGTAACCTTCTCTATGAAAATTAAGTCCCTCAGTAGTTTGATATAGGGCATCACCTTAGGCTTAACCTCAAAAAAATGTATTTATTAATGTTTTTATGGTATCAAGTCCACTACTAGCTACTTCTATGCAGTTGTCAGATCTTGTAAACATTAATGGGCATATCTATTATTGATGACATGCCAAAGAGCTAAATAATTGGCATTTTCATCATTGAACTCATTATAATTAAAGATGTTATTTGTATATTCTATGGAGTCTTTGATAGAAAAATTGGAAGGTGGAAACACTCTCTTGAATACCTTAGATGAAGAAGCCATTATTACCTAGTTTAATTATGTAGTTCTAGTCTTCAATTTAACTGCTTGCTCACTATCTGGAAGTAATTCACATAGGAACACAAATATCTAGGGCTTAAAATTCTATTTTGAATACAAGTTAAATTGAGATCTTCAATAATAAATATTCATGATGATTTTTTTATAATTCACTCATATAACATTGAGTATAGGAATTTAATTCTAGTTCATGTGTGATTAATGTCCAACATCTCCAAACTTGTTTTACCCATTTAATTTAAACTTTACCATTTTAATTTGATAGTTATGCCATGTAATATTTATATAGGTTTGGATAAATTCCATGTTATATCCTTGGATAAGTGTCACATTATTGTAAATTTTGCATAAAATCAATTATGCCATATAACATGCATTTGAAAGTTAGGTGTTAGACTTTATGTTGATATTTGGATAAACACTTCTTGAAATGACCCAAATATTAAAGACATGAAGGATGTAAAGAAAAAAATTTATAAAAAAAATATCCAAATACCAAATCCTATGAACACAAATTTTGAAGAATACTTTTTGTGAACACAACTTCCAAACATAGACTAATTTCTGAACATAACTTACAAAATGCAAATTCCAAACAAAATTTGAGAAATGTAGAATATGTGAAGCCAAAGTCACAATAAAAGATGCAAATAAAAGTTTTGAAATCCAAATATGCCAAAAACTAACTTCCTAAACAAAAGTTTTAAACAAAATATGTGAAGAAAAAAACTACCAAAGATTGCAACTAGCAAAAACCAAGAGTTATGAACATATCGTAGGAAGTGTAAAATATGAAAAGGCAAAACAAGTTGAGCAAGCATGGGGATTTATAAGTTTGGATATGTCAAAGTATGTAACAAATGTTGTGATGAATAAAACCAATAAACATAAGTTTTGAAGACCTAAAACATGAAATTCAAAATCTGTAAAGTGAAAAATGTGCAAAGTCTGAATACAAAAACCTATATATATGCAAAAATACCAAAGAAAATTAATAGGTTAGTATGAATAAGTCACAAAATGAAAACTTGGATAATGAATAAATGCCCAATTATGTTTATATTGAGTCAATAATTAACCATATAAAGAATAAGAACTTTTAAATCTTGAACTTGTTAAATACACATATAAATGCTAATGAAAAGCCTTTTTAAAGGAGAGCCAGAAATTTCAAAATTTTAATGGCTTAATACTCAAGATAAAATAAATTAGTGGTGTGATGAATAAAATAAGGTCTTATTTGTGAAGTTATAAGATAGGTCACTGTTGTACTTGATTTACACACATTACATGATTCACACATAAACCAACATGTAGGGGGAACTACATGAGTCTGAGGCCCCCTTTCAGAGTATAGATATGTAGGAAACACCATTTTATATTGTGATCATTATGTGTCAACTCAACACTATGTTCCCACTAACCCATTTCCCCCAAGGTCACATTAAAGATGGAAAGCTAGGGTTTTGCCATTTCACCAAGAGTGACAGTCCATGACCCATATTTGAATGCTCCAGAACAAAGGTGAAGTAAAAGCCAAAAGCATCTATGTGGTTTCATTCTATTTTAGTTAATATTATATACAAGAAACTAGCATTGAACCCAAATAATAGTGTCAATATAACCATCCTAGGCTAACATAATTGTTGAGGGAGATAGAGACACCATATCTAAAATTAGACATCTACTCCATAACTATATTCCCACCTAATTTTAGCCTATCCTAGATCCACCACTATGTTAGCATTAGAGTTATCTAAGTACCTTATTTTATGTCATTTCTATATATAACATAGTTATACTTTAAATTAATAAATTATCTCAATTTAATAAATTCAACATATGATACATCTAAGTTTAACATTTAATTAGCTTGCTATAGATTTGATATTCACCCTTATTCCCTATAATTTTCTAATTCTATCTACCGAAGTTAGGATCTACATCCAAATTCGGATTAAATAAAAATAAAGAGACACTTGAAAAAGCCAAAGTTATGAATATAATTATGAAGAGGGAAATTACATGCATTTCCTCATATTAGGACACTTTCACTATCATTTATCATATAAATGGCAACCAATTTACAAATATAATTTTATGGGCTATCAAGATACAAATTTTTATTCTACATTATTTCTTATCTCTATTAAAATTAAGTCTCAACACTTTGATCAAACTAGTGAATCAACAAATGTATGAGATCAATAAAGTTGAGAATTTCCTTTGTTTTAAAAGAGTTATTTTTTAATTTTCATGTTATTTCAAATGCAAATACAACATTGTGCATGGAAAATTATGGTTACACTCAATAGGATCAATGATTTATGAAAAAAAAAGTTGCATATCATTTCATCATGAAGGAAATGTTACATCCTTTTCTAAAAAAGAAATATCTTTAGAGAAAAATCAACTAGAAAGGAATTTTATCTTTAGCTACTATAAAAACAAATAAAATAAATTGCATATAAGTAAATACAAAGGACATAAAACATATTGTAAAAGATAAATTAAAGGAATATTAGAATTATGGAATAACATTTCTATAAAATATCGCACAACTAAATAAAAAGAGGGAAAATATTTTAATCAATGCATCCCCTTGATATAAGAACATGATATAGGTCCTACACAAAGACATCTCCTTGATGAATTACTTCTAGTAAAATTTTCCCTTATCCATAACACCTTTGTTAATCATATTATTATGATAAACTTCCTGAACACTCCAAATAAATAAATATTCCATGAAAATTAAAAAAATTCAAATAAACCAAAAATAAAAAAAAATTATTTACCATACACCTATTTACTACTTGATTTACATATATATTGTTATTTTATCAAATTTGGGATAACAAGATCCTAAATTTAAAATTTATGTGTAAAAATTAGAGTAATAATAGATCAATATCAATCATTCACTAATTTGAAACTATGTAATTATGAAAAATTACTAAAAATAACAAAGTACAATAGATAATAAAGACTTAGATGTAAAATAGTGTTGTGGGAGGAATGATGAGCTAAAAATATTAGATGTACAATGAATGAGGTGGGGGTGTGAATCATTCTTAAAAATAATATTTCAATTATACTTAAGCAATCATGAATCATTCAAACAAATATATAGATCTATAAAGCATAGGCAACTATTCACATAAACATGAAACATAAGAACACATCACATATGTGGGAAACCCTCAAGGGGAAGAAAATACATTGATATATAAAAATGGAATAAAATTATATAATTCATAAACCAAATTTAGTGAAACACCAACTCCACATGGAGCATCAACCCCAACTAGCCAAGCACCCACTTGATTAGGATTTTAGCAAGCACCCAATTACAAGGAGGTAGCGACCCCTTAGATGACTCAGCACCAACTCAAACACTTGATTATTTTTATTACCTTTAGAACACTATGTGTCTCACACAACATATGATGATCAACTTCTTTATCTCTTCACACTTTTATCCCTCTCAAATGGCCTTCTAGACCTCTTTGCTCAATTAGGTCTCTTCAAGACTGATTAGGTCATATGACCTTAATATTTATATGTAGACACACTATCATATCTTGATTATAAATCCTATACACTCATTTAATTTTATAAAATACCATCTTATTTTCAACAATGTTTTATTTTATTTGCTTACTCTTTTCTTACTAAAACCACCTTATATATACCATTCCTTGCTCATATACCACTTAGTTAGCCACACACCTTTAACCTCTTAGTTTAGCCATATAATAGGTCTTAGGAAATATTATTAACATGAATAAAATTATATTTTTGTCCCTTTTGGTTTTACAAGACTCAATTAGGCCACATTTCACTTTTAGGTCTCATAGAGACCTATTAGGCCTTCTTAGACACATGTTACACTTTGCCTTCCTTGGAAAAATTTCAAACTCAAATCATGGTAGGAACATATAATGTAAAAATAAAATTCACCCCCATTAATGTATTATATTCTCAAAAATACATTTTACAACAAATCACTACTTAAAACCCTCATTAGTACTCAGTCCTATTAGGCCTGTGTATACCAAAAATCTCCCTTTCAATAATGAAGCTAAAACTCACTTAATCCACTAAAATATGATAAAAGAGTATATATATATAGTATAAATTACCTTAGTGTCATCACCAAATTATTTATAAACTTCCAATAAAGATCTAAGTCTTTAAGAACATATTTACAACTCACTCACTCAAAACTACCAAATTACCTCAAAACATAGTCATGGTGAATCAACCCTCCAACACATATATAGACATTTTAAATTAATCATTATTAATCTATATGATCTTATGATATCATTATAATATTATAAAATATAAATATCATATGGTCAAATGGAAAATATTTGTATTAAAGACCAATTTATTGACCTCACTACAAATAGACCTCAATGAGTCAGACAAATCATTTTTGATTCATCATTTTCACCATTATACCTAACTTAAAAGATATATAATAAGCATGAATAAGACATATAAATATCAAAAAACATCTCCATATACTTGGCTTCATATTTATATCATGAAAACATATTTGAATCCATCTTCTCACTACTGCCTGGGTTTTTCACTATGTACACCATTCAATCTATTAGTGAATGGATAAATTGGATGACCAGTGTATAAAAATTGAGGGATAATTTTTTTTCATAAACCTTAATAGAAATGAAACATTAGTATCTACCTTATTCCTCCATCCATTTTATTACTAAGTCCAATACAAAATTTGAAAGCTATAATAACTTCTTCAAAAATGAGCTTGTAACTCAACATTTTCTTTCTCTTCTCTATAATTAATACCACTTAGAGGTACCTAGGAGAGTCAAATACAAGATAAAATAGATTACCTAACAAATTCAATCCATCCTAAGCACATTTTAGCAAAATCTTCAACATTGGGTCTTTATTAGGGTTTTAAGAGGGTTTAAACCTATTTCCACTCTTAACAATCATCAGAAAGTATAGCCCCTCAATCCAAAAACTAATGCTTATAATTTTGAGATAGGGCCCTTCCCCATCTACCATAAACTAATTAGGTTTCCATGCAAATGTTTTATGAGTTAATGAACATAAGAAAATCCTTCTCGAGTTGAGAACCCTTCATTCTAAGCACTTGAGAGACCTCTAAATAACTTTTCATGCCTTGTCATTCACACTATGACCTCAAAATACATGAAAAAAATTAAAAAAAGATACCTAACATCTAAAAATTCTTACATAATCTCAACCATCTTTAAATCTAATCGTGACCATTCATTAAGCCACTCTCTCTCTCTCTTTACTCTCTAGATCTTGACCTACAAACCACATTAGGCCTTAAAACTAACCTTCATGCCTATTTTCATGAACTCTCCACCTCACTAAAATAATCAATAAAATTATATCATGCTTAAAAACTACCACACATCCTTCACATTCATTAACAACAGATCATGATACCTCATTAGGCCAGGCTATATATAGGAGTGGTCTAGGTGTAGACTTGGTCTAAAGGCCTTACCCCTATAAGATCACTGTAATACTATAGTGAGTATTCTAATGACTCACATAAATTATCAAACAACTTCATAAAACCAATCATGCCTATGTGCACTCATCTCACTAAGCCACCATACTCATACCTTCTCACAACATCTTTTCATGCTATGACTAGGCTTAGGCTACTTGAGCACTTGATGCTTTGACCTATTATTTCATGTCATGACCTCAAAAAAAATCAACCAATAAAATATAAGACACTAAACATTAGTCACATCATTACACCATTATTTTTCTAATGACAACAATCTTCCATAGCCTCATACAAACCTACAACCATAGGATAAAGTATCATATGACTTGACATCTCTCTTCCATGCACCTAAACACCTTTTATACCTTGACCTATGCCTTCATGCAACCATAAAACATAAGTCTCCTTCAAATTCTCTCTTGACTTCAAATGCATCTTGTCATATGACTCTTATGTAGACATTAGTTGTCTTCAAACATCTTCCAAGACCTATACCTTCCATGTTCACATCACTCATACACACTTACTTATCATCATACCTTCACAAGAACCTTGTCATATCATGCGCATACCTTAATGATCACTCACCATGCACCTTAACTAGATTCATCTTAACATTAATTAAATTAACCTTGAAATCAATTACAACAACATGCCAACAAACTCACCCTTTGTCATTGATAGAAAACACACTACAACTAGATTATTATCATCTCCCCATTCTGGTCTTTTGTCCCTTTTATATTAGTGATAAATGGTCTTATAAAAACTCACATATGATCATAGGGCCTCAAGAAACCATGTTTATTATGTCTTATACCACACTATCTTGACACTTCACAATATAGAGCTATAAAGCTCCCCCTGATATGATGTTTTTCCTTACAGACACTCAATGATAACCACTCTAAAAAATTGATCATTCTATCAAAACTAGGTCCTTTCTCAAATAAACATGATCACACCTACAACATCTAGAATCACACCTTCTTATAACAAAATCTCAACACAAAAAATATGAAGCATTATAGGAACATAATCCCCCTTAATTGATGCATACCTCCTTCAAATGAACTCAGATCATAAGACCACTCACCTTGTCCTTGACATGACTGATATGACTCAAACCTTTGATTACATACTAGGCCACCATATTCTTGACATCAAATGAATAATTAGGTACTTACCCTTTATCTTCATAGCTTGAGTTCACCACATGAGTCATTAGGACTCTTATAAGTACAACAAAGATAACCTAGAATCCTTTCAAGATGGATCCTTCTTTGATTTCAACTTCATGCTTCTATAGATAAAGGAGTGTCTCTATGAGGCCTAATGGTGTTGTCACCCCTTTGAATAGGGATGTCATAACTCCATTAACTTAGGATATTCTGAGATCTCCAAGCCACTTTCCTCAGCTATATCATAATCATGAGACTAATGATCCCTCCTCAGAATCCACTTAGGCTTGACTAAAGCATTCACCTCATCTACCTTGTCATCCTTCTTCTCCTCTTTGATTTCCTTGTCAACACATGAAAATAACAAGTGTTCTTGACATTATTTTACTTTTTATCATTTCTCTATCTTAGAAAATAATCCATTTTGACCATTAGGATCAATAAGATTAGTCTTGACTTTCTTTGGATTCCATACCAATGTATGACCCTTCTCATGCACTCTAAGAACTCCATATACCTTGTTAATTCTTAATAACCTTACAAATCCATTAGGATATAATCTTACAATGTGTCCCATATTATGACAACTATAGTAAATAAAATTATTTACATACCACTTGACTAATCACTCCTCCCATATTCACATGATAACTCATTCCTTGAGACCATTGAACAATCACTAGCTCTATGACCAAAGCTATGACAAGAAAAATAATAACCATTAAATGAATTTACATACCTTATGGAATTAGGTTATTTAACAGATTTTGTCTTCATATTATTCTTGAGGTTGACCTTCTTGTCCACATTATTATTCTCCTTTTGATCTATTTTGAAACCAAGATCTGCCTTATCATTGGTAAACTTTTGACTACTCATAATGTCATCTAGAGCCTCGATTATCTTTTCAAACTTCTCATAGGTCTTCATATTTATAGTTACTTGATCCAATTCTGATTTTAAGGACTCTATTTCTAATTCATACCTGGTGCACTCTTCTTCCTTAGCCTTTAGGCTAGTAGTGATTATATTGATATGAGTTTCAAATTATTGATGATCTCATCATGATACTTTGCTGTGTTACTTAGTATCTCTTCAAACAAACCAATCTGAAATTCATAGTCCTTAACTAATGATCTTAGTTTTTTATTGTACCTTCTTTGTAACTTTAACTCCTCTAGATCACTCACCAATTCTACCTCAAGGTTTACTTTAGTCTCTTCTTCATCTAATTATTCATCATTCATAAGACCTTTCCCTTTTGAGTAACCCTCATTGTCTATTTCTATAGCCATGAATAAGATTTCATTGTTGTTATGTTCATTACTATCATTATAATTATTATGTGTACTTGTGTCACTTACATCCGATGAGTTATTATCTTCTTTGGTATAAAAACTTCTTTTGTTCTTGAATGATCCTTTCTTGACTTCACACTTCCTGAAATCTTTCTTAAGTTTTTTAGGATTATAGACCTTCTTATCATCACCATGATGTTCATCATGTTCTTCACCATGCTCAATATTATTATTGTAAATAAACTTAGATGTAAAGTGACCAATCTTACCATAGTTGAAACATTTGAAAGGCAACTTACCCTTGTACTTATTAGATCCAAACCTTAATTTTATAGCAAACATAGATATCAATTCATAATCATCAATATATGAAAATACCGCATCCTTGAACTTCTTGGATTTTTACTTCTTTTTAGCTTTGAATGCTACTTCTTTCTTAGGAGGTCTTCTTTCATTTTTTCTCATCTCATAGGTAATCAAGATGCCATGAAACCCATCCATCTAAAGTGTGTCTAGATTTGACATTACTTCTACTACATACACATTTGAATCAAATTTCAAAGTTATAGATATCAATACCTTTTGTACAACTGTAGACTCTTTTACTTCTTCTTTGAGACCTCTAATGACATTAACAACTTCATCAACCCTTAACAGGTAAGATGCCATGAACTCATCTTCCTTCATATTTAGAATTTAAAATTTCCTTCTATGGGTCTAAAATTTATCCATATTCACCTTGGTGTCTCCTTCATAGATAATATTAAAACTGTCCCATATCACATTGTTTGAATCACAATGCATCACCTTAAAAAACTTTACCTCTAATAGGCCACATAGAATGACATTCATTGCCTTAGAATTGCTCTCATTTTCCTTCTTGCTTGATGTATTAGTTGGTGGTGTAGGAGGTATAGTGTATCCATCCATAACTAAATTCCATATGTATTTGAATATTCTTACATAATCTCAAACACCTTCAAATCTGATCATGACCCTTCTCTAAGCCACACTCTCTCTCTTTGCTCTAAAGCTTAACTTGCAAACCACATTAGGCCTTAAAACTGACCATTATAACTCTTTACATGCACTCTCCACCTCAGTCACATACTACAGAAACTTTTATCATTATTAAAAACTACCATACATCCTTCACATCCCTTGAAAATAGATCATGATACCTCATTAGGGTAGATAAGGTCTAGGAGTGGGCTAGGTACAAATTTGGGTTGAAGTTCTTACCCCTATAGGCTCACCTTGAGACTCTTATGAGTGTTAAAATGCCTCAAATGGTAAAAAATAATAATAAAACCACTCATGCATATGTGTACTCATCTCATGAAGCCACCATTATCATACCTTCTCACAAGGTCTCTTCATGTTATGACTAGGCTTAGGCTACTTAAACACTTTATGCCTTGACTTGTTCCTTCATGTCATAACCTTTAAAAAACATTAGTCAATAAAATATAAGACATTACACCTCAATAACATAACTAAACCATTTTAGTTTTTATAATAACAATATTTCATAGCCTCATACAAACCTCAAACCACATGACCAAGCATCATATGACTTGATATCTCTCTTCCATGCACCTAAAAAACTTTGAGACCTTGACCTATGCCTTCATGCAAACATAAAACATAAGTTACCTTAAAATTATATCTTTCCTTAAAATGTATCTTTTCACGTGGATCCTATACATATATTAGTTTTATTCAAACATCTTCTATGACTTGTACATTTCATGATCACATCACTCATGCAGACTTAATTATCATTATACCTTCACAATAACATTTTAATATCATGCACATAACTCAATGACAAATCACCATGCACCTTCAATAGATGCATCTTAACATCAATTAAATCAACCTTGACATCAATGACATCAACCTTGACATCAATTACAACAACATGCCAACAAAAAATTATTGTGTAGGGAGGTCTGTTGACTGGAATCAAGGAGAACTAGATATAGGTTTGGATAATATCACCATGGGTAGGACACTAGATGACTGGTACTATAGTACACTCTAGGGTATTATATTCCACTCTAAGGTGCTTGTGTCCACTTAAAGTGAGAAAATAAAATGTATATTCATTTGTAGAGCCTATATTTGGTGTAGGAGCTTGAGATCACTTTTAGAGACCACTGTTTGACTAATTTTCCTTCAAAAATCCTAACTCCTTAACATGTGAATAACAATACAAATCAATGGGGAGAAAGGATAAATAGTTAAAATTGGGTGATAACTCAACACCACATGTGTTAAGCACTACTTATATACCGATACTCTGAAGAGGGATCAAATTTTATGTAGTTATCCCATGTGCAATATTCTAGATGCTAGTGAAATATTGATGTGATTAAGTGGTTTAAATATGACTTATGACATAGAATATGTATTCAAACTTGAGTTTTTGGCTACTAAATATGTATGCAAGAATAATTAGGAGAAATATGTGTTTTGATCTCAATGTGCTATTATGATTCTAGTGCTCTTCAATGTGGAAGTATATTTTGTGCAAAATGGTATGAAATGTGTTTATATAGTCATATCCTTGAAGTTACTTTGAATGGGGGTCACTAGGGACATAGGATAAAATTTACACAAATTTTTTTTAAAAAAAAAATCCATTATTTGGTAAGAAGGTAAGAGAGGAGTGATGGACAATAGAGCGGTGCATTATAGTCCCATAGGGCATTTTTGTCAAATAGGTAAAATTGATCATGTTAAGTGTTAGGTAGGGACTAAAAGATTCCTAATATTGATAATAATATGGTGGAGTACACTTAGCGGTCCTTTATCAACTTATAAGAGTGAGTCTTCCATGCACAATGTGTTTTAAAGTGATCGAAAGGGGCTCCAAGATATGTCTAGAGCTAAGTGGAAAAAGGGTGGTCACAAGTTCATGGTTTTAGGTTAAATGTTAATTTATATGTCTACATTTACCCCCTTATATTTTATTAATGCATCAAAGTGAAAGGATTGAAGTAAAAGGAAAAAGAGTGCATACTTGAAATTACTTGTGAAGAGGAGTTTTGGATTTAGGCCACAACATTGAATTGTTCTCCACACAAACGTGTAATGAAATATATGTAATATCAGTATTTAATTAAGATGAATATTAAAATTGAAAGACAAGAAACTAGAGAGTGATAAGGAACGAATACCCCTGATTGGGTATGCAAACAATTTTATTTTTTTGGTATAAAAGATGGTGCAGAAATAGTGGTTATAGAGGGCATGACCCTTGGAGTTTTCATCGACATTGAATATCTGGATTAGACTATGTGTGCCTTAAAACTCATTGATGGGTGAGTGTTATTAAGAACTCAAGGTGTGCTTTAATCCATCATCGCATACCCAAATTAGTAAATTAATATAGAATCCCTATGTGAATCTTAATAAATATTTTTGGTGTAAATAATAGTGAAAATAATGAACCAATAATTGTAGATGGAATAAGGTTTAATTATGGTGCAAAACTAGCATAATATTGGTACAAATACTAATGAAAATAGTGAACCAACCACCAAAAATGAAATAATGTTCAATTTTAGTGAAGAAATTAGCATAAATACTGAGTATAATAAGGGTATGGTGTATATAATATGGTTAATGACATTAATTTACCATTCCATTTGTAAGATTAGTGCAAAAATGAACAATGAGGAAAAATTGTGCCATGCACATGCTCCCAAACTAAGTCTGGTGCATATAGATTCCAAGACTAAGTAAATTAACTATGATTCTAATAAAAACTTATGTGCTAACTTGAAAAAAATGTCATTCGTTATTTACCAAAAATAATATCTAGTGCATATAGATTCTGAGATTGAGTAAAGTAACTATGATTCTAAGAAAATCTTATGTGCTAACTTGGAACAACAGGGAACACATGCTTATGCCAAACTGAGCAAATTTAAGACAAAACTAAGTGATTCTAGAGATTAAGACTACAAAATTACTAAATATTATTATGAGTAAACTAATATTCTATAAATGCCTATTTTTTAGGAATTTAGATAATAGTGATGGAAAGGAAATTAGAGCATTGATCCCTTGTCCAATATGGTGCTCCTATCCAAAATGAATTTTTATGTACTTGCTAAGATCAAAACCATGTCAACTTCATAATCACTATAAAAATATGTTTTACTAATAATTTGAGAGGTCTACTGTCTAAGATGAACCTCTATGAATGCACCCTCTTTTGAGGTGAGCTATTGAGTACACATATGAAAAACTCAAAATAAAGAGTTATGATATATATTATTATGACATAAACATGAGTAGTAGTGATAACATAGAACAAAATTCTATTATTATATAGATAAATTGACATTGTAATACTATTATATACATGTATGAATAAACATTCATAGTAAGATTGCCTAGATGGATGTTAACATTTAGGTATATAGATAAATGATCAAATTGAGTATGTAATGCTGAATATAAATATTTAGGAAAGAATACATGATATCCATAATGTCATTAGAATGGTTGGGTGGATGCATGATTTCATCATGGAATTAAAATCTGACTAAAGGAGTAAGTAAGGTGTCATGGACATGATGCACATAATCAAAAATTACACATAAAGCACACAAAACACATAACAGAAGGAAGGCAAAGGAACCATATATAAGGGACATGTTCAAATGTCACTCACTTGAATAGAATCACATATAAGGACATGTTCAAATGTCATCACACACATATAGATAAATAATGAAGGTGTATGTCCATATAGAAATACATGTTAAAATGTTTGCACACATATCATACACACAAATACATGTTCAAATATCATTACATGCATATAATCAGAGACGTGTAGGCTTAGATAAATTTAAAAATGGCATATTAAAATGTCCTTAGAGGAAAGAGATAATGCATACAAGAGATGAATATATTAAATAAATATGAAAAACATGCATGATTATGTAATTTGATTGACAAAATCTAAGTTTTAACATGATTATATTCAATAATTGAGATAGATAGTTGTATATCATAATGTTAGATATTGAGAGATATCAAAAGATGTAATTCTAGATAAGGAATTTAGTGTATAAGTGTTTAAATAATGATATAACCTAACCCCTAGTGAGCTAGATAATAAATGTACACACTGTAAGGAACCTGTGTGTAGTCTAGAATTGAGTGGTGATAGCCTGAGCTCATTGGGATAATGATAGGGTGAAGAATACTAGAGTTGTGCAATGCTCCTATATATATATATATATATATATATATATATATATATATATATATATATATATATATATATATATATATATATAAATTTATTATGTAACATTGAAAGTACCTAAAACTAAATTTGGGACTGATATTCTATGTAATTTACAATCAATTATTTAATTGGTAAAGCATGTTTGATATAAAACTGGATAAACCAAGTGTAGAATACATGTGCACAAATGAAATAGTGTATGAAAAAGTACATATAAGCATGCATATGTCTTGATTTTGGTATTTTATAGAATATTTTACTATTTTTATATTTTTGCATATAATTGTGTAAATAATATGTACAAAATGAAAGATATATACTAACCGATGAGACCTAAAAGAGACTCAAAATCAATGAGCCCTATGTATAGAATATGAATGGTAACATTTTTCATGGAAAAATTCTATATTATTGTTATTGAATTGAACTAAATCTTGAATATGAGTATTGATTTATTTTTTTAGAATGATTAGCATTGTTATACTAATTATTCATGCTTGTTTAGGTTTAAGTGATCGATACATTTTACCTCATGTTCTCTATTGATGCTAGATTTAACAAAAATGTTATTATAAGATACCTTCGATAAAGCTACCTCATATTTTCATATTGAATTTTTTAATTATTGATTTACAATATGTACTATGTCCTTTGCCTTTATTGATATGTCCTTTGCCTTTATTGATATGACATTACTTAAAATATATTTATGTATACACCTTAAATTGTTCAAACAACCACACATATCATGTCTTTTCATAGTCCTTTCACAAGAGACTATAATTGGAGAATATGATATTTTTACACATTTATCCATGTCTTTCATTTTATCCATTTGGGTCTTATTTTAAGCTTGAGTCATCTTTCTACCCATTCCCAATCACCCTGAACCTTTCAAATGATAATTGCACCTCAGCCAAGTCAAAATTTATATGATTTTTCTATCTCCCTTAGTCCTTCACCTATAGGACAAGAGCATTGGGATTGGACTACAACATTGGAACCTAGGGTGTCTAATTTCTAGTGCTCTTGTCCAAAGTTAAATTGAGCTCTAACGATAAATTTATTCTACAAGATGAGTCTTACCCCTTTTCTTTTATTGATTCCTAAGTTTTCCAATGTCATACAAATGCAAATAAATCTCCCAAATTTGAAATAATAAGTCTCTTATATAAATGAATACATAAGGAATTTTATATCTAACACTTACTACTTTGGCACATTAGACATAATAAAAATTAGTCAATAGTATAACTCAAATTCTCCGCATCACACATAGACTTGCATGCTTGATCAAGGAAGGGCTTAAGTAAAATTCATTCTTGCATCTATCATGTGAATTAATTATTCATGTTCCCTAAGGGATAACTACATTTGATTTGGGACCCTAGCTTGAGGGTGAATTCAAGTAGCGATCAAGATAGCAGGGGTTATAGATTATGTGATCATTCTTCTCCTAAACCTACTTTATCCCCTTTTTGATTTTGATGTATTCATTTTTTACATGTGTGTAGATGGATATAGGTATTTAATTTTAAATGGACCTATAATGAGCTCTATTAACTTCTAACCACTAAAATTTTGTATACAAACTCACACTAACCTGGTGAACAAAACCCAAAAAGTTTAGATCCTAAGGATAACATCTAGGAGGGACTATAGTGATGGACACTAGGGTGTCCTATTATATCACTCCTATCTAATCAAAAAATTAAAGCTAGGTTCAGATTCCTGACAATGTCTCAGTCTTGATTTTCAATTACTAGCATTAGAATCATTCATTTTAGCCTGATTTAAGATAAGTTTATTATTCTTCATCTTGTAATATTTTTCCTATTATTCTAGACCCTTATTATTTAGTATCTAAACACTATATTCTTAAAAATTAATAAAACATTTTGGTGAACCTGACATACTTCGAACAAACCTAAAACCCTAGCCACACTTAGGGTTTTTACTTCATATTTTATGCAAAAATTTAATCTCAAAATTTTGATTTTTTATAAATTTTCATGCATTTATACTATTCAAAATTGTTTTTATAATTTAAAATTATTCATAATTTTAAAAAAATTTGAAACCCTAACTCAAAACCCTAGACTTCAAAAACTAGGTCGTCAAACCCCAAGCCTGCCTTACAAATTTCAAAAAAATAGTTTGAAGTTTTTTCAAATTGTTTACTTTGTCAAAAATAATTTCAAAATTAGTATTTTCTTGTGCAAAAATTCAAATTCAAATCTCTTATTTTATATATTAATTTTTGTACATTTATTCTATTCAAATCTATTTTTAGAATTTAAAATTATTGCATATTTTTAAAAAATTCTAAACCCTAGTTCAAAACCCTAGATTTCCAAACTAGGTACTTAAACCCTAAGTTTTCCTCCCTTACATTTTGTAAAAAAATAGTTTTAAATTCTTGCAAATTTTTTACTTTGTCAAACATAATTTCAAAAATTCTATGTTCATAAATATTTTTGCATTTATTTGCTTAACAATACTTTTCAATATTATTTTTGGTAAAAGAAATAAAATGGACACTAAGGCACTTCTTCCCTCTCATCCCATATATAAATTTCTAATTTTTTCTTATAATTATGACAATGATTGGACAAATTTGCAAAATTGCACATTAGCTAAGAATGTAGAAAATGATTTCATTTACAATGAAGATAATGACTATTGTTGTAATGAAGGATATGATGATATACATAGTGATGATGGTGAAACAAAAATAGATGAATATTTTTCTATAAAACCCATTTCTTTTATTCCTTTTTCTAAAGAAAATAATTTTTATAAATGGGAAACATACTTCTCACCTCATTCTCCTATGCACAATGCACCGGATGAACAAAATAGTCATGAAATTCCAAGTAAACCTCTTATGGGTGATAATTTGCTTCCATGTGAACCTAATATCTCTCTCTTTTGTTATTTCAATGTTTAAATTACAACATTATAAATGCAATAGGATAATATTACCAATGCATAGTTTAAATGATACATCTCACATTCTTAACTCTACTTTATCAAAATAATGTTGAAATAAAAAATATCCATCTCTTACTTCTCATATTGCACATGAAAATAATGCATTTATTTCATCCATGGATAACATAGATGCACATGATATTCCAATTTCAAATGATAATTTATTGCATATTTGAAAAGAATTAAATTCTTCTATTACACCTCTCCCTAGCGATGATGGAAGTGATAATGAAAATGATATTAAACATGCCAATGAATATGAAAATGAGAGTGATTATTAACAATATTACATATATGATAATGATGATGATAATTATTCACATAGTGAAGAAGAATATGCATCTCATCTTTTTATCTCTTTTTTCACTCCTCTCAAACATAATGCACTTCCAAATGTTGTTTCTACTTCTATGAATGATTATATTTCAAATAGTGCTTATGTTAATGCTAATAGCACATATTTTAATTAATTATAATGTGATTCACTACAATATAAATATACAAATGAATCTCCCAAGCTACCCCTCACTACATTAGAACCGAGTTCTCACTCTTCACCTAAAGAGAATGGTAGCCCACATCCCTTCAATAAGGTCCAAGTTACCATTACTCCCAAGGTTCAAATGAGCACACCCACTCTTTATGATCTAATTGATAA
This sequence comes from Torreya grandis, assembly GCA_037957365.1. Lineage (NCBI taxonomy): Eukaryota > Viridiplantae > Streptophyta > Pinopsida > Cupressales > Taxaceae > Torreya > Torreya grandis. Next base: position 3,148,708 of record JARHVA010001601.1, on the reverse strand, counting down.
ATGTAACATTCCTATGGTTAAATTTAACAATCAAATTCAATGATTAAATAAACCACTTCAAGATATTAATGTACCATCTTAGGAGATCATATCTTTAATGCATGTAGTTGGTGAGTTAATACACCAAGTACATCTCCTTACCTTTGAAAACAAAGCTTATAAGACTTGAATGGATGCCAATGATCTACATGGTAACCCTATTATGAAGACATTCATAAAGCTTCATTTCCTAAGAATTTATAGATACCATCATTATCTCACTTTGATGGAATTAGAGATCCATTTATACACCTTTAGGCCTTTTAAAAGGCTTTACCATCTCATATAAGCCCATTAATTCTACTCAAATTATTCCAACAAACATTAGTGGGGGAAGAACCTAATTGGTTCTTTCATCTACTCCCCATTGGTTCATTGCACACATATGATGAATTAGAGGAGGTGTTTCTTAGATATTACATCGTAAACATGGGTCCTTATGTTACATATGAGAAACTTGCCACAGTACATGAGAATTCTTCAAAATGAGTTAGTGAGTATATATTAATATTCAAGGCTCACATATTAAGACTGATATACAAAGTAGTAGATCTAGATATTCAACCTATTTTTATTAAGGGGCTTCACCAACCTCTAATTGAGAATATACTATATTAGATATAATCTTCTTTTAGACACTTATGTTATATAGTTTTATCTTTGGAAAAGAAATTAGAATTGATTAAGGTAGATTTAGTTCATCAAATCACTCTAGATTTCATAGCAACATCTTTAGCTATATCTTCTAACACTCAACATCCACCATGTCTTAAAAAAGATAGGAGAACACAACTATAAAATCAACCACTCAAGAACAAAGAGCCAATTTCTAGAGCACAACCTATAATACACACTACAGAGAAAAATAAAGCACTGCTATAGTTTGATTTAGAGTGGTATATCCCATCTACCATATTATCAACACTAATAGTATGAGGTTAATCACATTACCTTATAATCATCGATGAGATCCACATCTCTTACATAAACAACCACATCATCCCTTTTGTAACTATCACCATATCCATAGACATGAAGATAATGATTTTTATGGACTTAGAGATTACATTAATATATGTGTTGATAATGGCATCATAGCATTTACATAGGTGGAATTGATATCTCCTCCATCATGGAACCCTAGACCTCATTCCTCCATGACTAAGTCATCTCAAGAAATCAATTTAAAATAATTATCAATCACTCATCATGAGCACAATGTAGGTTTTATGATAGAATCTCATAGGAAATATCCTATTCCACTAGCCTAGAAGGTTTAGAAACCAATATAGTGAAAACAACCTACATATCATACCATAGTCTGAGGAATATATAATGTAGTTCCATATGCATATCCAATAAAGTCACAGGCATCACAACATAGTCATATTAATGAGAAATATTCACTATAGGCAAATTTTATAGGTCCTATCTCATGTAACAATCCACTATGATTAAGATTAAATGACCCCACACCATAGAGTATTACTCATGAGATATATTCATTACAATAAAATTTTCTATGTCCTATTTCACATAATAACCTATTATGATTAAGACTAAATGAGCCCTCTTCATAAGTTTCAGCTCCATCTTGATATATTTCTCAGTCATATACATCATAGTAGAGGCCACATGGTATTTAGTTACAGACAAATGAGCCTTCTTCATATCACATAGTTTCAACTACATGACTAATAAAGTTAAATTTTGCAAAATCTTCACATATATCTATAGTTAGCACAAAATAGACAATATCATATATAAATCACATTCCTACACAACATAAGTAGTTTGGGTACTTATTCAGTTGGCTGACATGGTTTAGATAGTAATATAACATAAAATAATACTAGTTTTAGTTCTCAACCTTCACTTAATAGGGAAATGATGAAGCCAAAGGTATAACTAACCTTTGTATTCTTGATTCACTCTTAGGGAGGTAATACACACATAGTGCTATCTACATCCCCCTACTAACAACTAACATTCATGATTCCAAATATCCATCCCTAGCCAAACCAACTTATCCAAATCTAGACCTTACCAATATCCTACTTTTTCCAATTCCAAACCAATTCACTCTACCAAATCAATTTTATAAATTATAAAACTAACAATTTTTTTCTTACATATAATCACAAATAAAACCTAAAAAACACATCCAAACATATCATGAACAATCAAATCACATACCAAATGCTATCTTACCAAACATATCAAAATAATCAAACCACATATCCCAAGCACTATTTTACCAAGCATATCCAAATTCAAAATCAATACCAAATCAACTATTTCTAAATCAACCACCTATAATCAAAATACTAGTATATTCCAAAATCCATAACATAATACACATGAATACAAAATCAAACAAACATTGATATATATATATATATATATATATATATATATATATATAATGTAGTTTTCAAAACAAATACATCATATCAAAATATAATCAATCATGAATGGGCATTATGCCCTCACTCTCAGTCTCACTCTCTCCTCCAGTACTAGTCCCATAATCTAGTATAGCATTCAATGTCCCTGTACCTCCTTGAGCTCCTAAATGCCTCTTACACCAACTAACTTGATCCATAAATTGACCATGCTCCTCATGTAACTTTACATGCTACCTCTATAAATTCATATACTCATCCATAATCCATGTGCTCACTGATCCATAATTAGGTGGAGGAAACTTATGCTTATCTCACTTAGCTCTCAGCTCATCTCTCTGTCTCCCACTACCTTAACATATGTAGCTATATCTATAACATCCCTATTAGAAAAATGAGAGTAAACACTCATAGTAATGATCACTCTCTCTATCAAACCCTCCTCCATTGTATCATTAAGAACATGTTTTGTAGGCTCATGAAGTGTAGAGTCAATTATAGTCCCCCAAAATCCATCATTCCCACCTCCTCTTTCAATAGGTGCTTCATCTTGAGCACCTCCCACTCCATCTACATGTAAAGATATAAATAATATGTTAGACATGAACTTTTAAAACAAACTAGAACAAGTTCAAACTTGTACAAAAACTCAAATATAATCAAAATCTTACCTCCCATCATCTATATTAGAGTACGATCCTCATTTTTGAGGTCATCCCCTACATGAATAGTGTACAACGGGGCCCACCAATTCCTCACCCACCATGTGGTATATGAATCTGTGTAACCAACATCATCTACATTAGGAATATCTATATTTGTATCTCATGCATCTAAAGTTAATATTGCTAACTCAGCCTCAATAGGCCTACCATGAGCTCCTACTCTTGTTAGTGCCTATGCACTCCTCACCCACACCAATGCTATTAGGGGCACATCCTATGGAACCCCAAACTATTTAGTCATGTGATCATACTAAAATCATTCATACACTCTAGACCAATGGTCATATAACCAATAACTGACCCTAATATAATGTAACTACACTCCATCCTTGGGCCACTTAAGAAATCCTCTATAGGGCCTCCATATGATATCTTGAGCTACTAGTTTATCGAACACTCATCTATAGTAACCCATCCCAAGAGACCTGATAGTCAATGAACTCATCCACCACTCCCCATGTGGCTATGGAGGTTCCCACTTATCTCTTGATAATCCCAATGGCCACACAACTACTATATAGTTTTAGGCCCAATAATGCAATAAAGTATCCACATTTAGACCACCACTAAATTATTCCTACGTAAACTTGTAAAGATCTTTGTATAAGTGGGCAAGCATAGTCCTACCCCATGACAACATAGTGCCATATACATCTTCACTATGTATAATCCTATGCATCCTATATTCAATTGATATCCCACTCCCATCCACTACAATAAAATAATCCAACAACATTGCCAACTACTTCCTTAGACATAGAACCCTCAATTGAATAATAACTAACAATAGTACATCACTATCATTGCCTCTCCTATGTATGCCATAGGGAACACCAAAAAAATACAAGGATACATGATCAATGTCATCCATACCCATATCATCCTATAAAGTCACATGTTATCCATTAACTAGCAAATACAAAATATGGTTCAAATCCTCTAGAGTAATAGTCATCTCTCTAGTAAGAAGCTAGAAAGTATAGGTGTCTACATTCCACCTCTCACATAAGGTGGTAATCAAATTCATATCCCATTGCATAGTACCTAGGTTACACACATGACCTATCCCTACCCTATCCATCATGACCCTCTCATCAACTGATAAAGGCAAAAATCTTAGAGTCTCCACCATCACCTGGCCTCTATGGAACTCCCTCATCTATACCTCACCTTGAAAAACACCAAAAAATAACATGTATATTAGTCAACCATGCCAAATTAATAACCAAGAAAAATGATAACTAAACTAAGCATCAACCCCAAAAATATAGTCTCCAAGATAACAACATTGAGTACATGATAACAACATTGGATATGAGTGCTAAAACATAGACAACAACACTGGAGCCTAGAAAACAACACTGGAAGAGGGATATGAGCACTAGATCTAGTAAAAAATTCCTAAAAACCTTTAAAATAGCTCAAAATCATCAAAAGAAAGCTTCCAAATATGCCTAAATCACATGTTTTAGCCATTCACCAGGGTAACCTCTACACCAGCCTCAATCTGGGCTACCAATTACTCAAACTAGGTCATGGTAGGTGATGGTCTCCTTAGCATGTATCCTACTTTAGAGCTCAAAATCTAAAACTAGTCAATGCACAAATGAATCAAGAATCAATCCAATTTTCCTATATCAAAAAACTTTTTTTTAATTCAAAGCAAAATACCATTTTGCCCATAACTTGAACCCCATATCTTCATTTTAAAAACCATTTTATTCCATATAACCATGAAGACAATGCCTTCGATATCTAGTAAAAATTGATCTCTTATTACATCATTTGCCTATTATGTCACACACACATATCTATACTTATTTTGTACCTAGATATATATAACTTTGTCCTCACCAATAACAACTTGTTCAAATTCTATACAACTTAGTTCTCACCAATAAAAGCTCATTTAACTTTCAAATAACTCAATCTAAACAATCAATCAAATTCTCAAATCAATTTGAAACTATACCAACCTTGTTCCTAGCATTACGCCACTAGTCATCACTTTTGGCTCAACCTCCTCTATCACAAATTTTGACCCTCTCCCCAAATGGGGGGCATCATTCCTACTATTCTTATTCCTACACCTACATATCACACCTATCCACTCTCATAGATGGATACACCATGGTTATTACACCTCTAGTAATCATATTATTAGATTCAACCTAGATGGGTCAATATATACATTGATTTAGACTACATGGGTCACTTACCAATGGTTTTTACACATCTAGTAGTTAGAATTATCATATTCAACTTAGATGGGTCAAAATATATAATGATTCACATTACATGGGTCATTCAACCTTAGTTAAGACATTTAGAGGGACATACCTTCAGTTTATAGATATATAGATTACTTATATATACAGTGGTTTAGATCATATGGATTCATAGTGACTTAGATATAGATTTAGACCATATATCATATTTGGGGCATGTACATCACTACATGTCTCACATATACAAATTCATACAATATGACACAACATAAACCAGATAGTAGATTATAAGCATAGTAAAAATCACATTGTTTTGATCTCTAGTTTTGCACATGAGACATGACACAATAGCTCATTTTAGATGTGGCTATACAAATTACCAAACTATATAGATGCATCACTCACATACCAAATTTGGAGGCATGGCATATATGTTCATGCTCTTCATCATCTAGGATTATATAGATTGGAATGGCAAGACATGCCATTTTATTCTTACACATTTACCAAAAAAATTTAGATTACACCCAGACATACCCAAGTTGTCACCAAGTAGGACCGTATGATCATCTATAGTGGTTGGTCCATATCATCACCTAGAACTAAGATTTTGTGTAGGATAGAAGGTAGACATTGGTTTTGGACCTTTGAGAACTTCTCAATTCTAGTTCAAATTATTCAAAGTGGGGGCATGATAGATATTTCTCTTCACAATGTACAATTTCTATACACACATTCTGAATTACATGAGTTTATGTGGGATAGAGGGCAGATATTGGTTTTGTTCCTCTAAGCATTTCTCATTTCTAGTTAGATTTAGTATAGGGGGCATCCATTTCAATGATTCCTTATTTATCTAGGCACTATTCAAATTCAGTACAGGAGGCATCCATTTTAGGGATTCCCTCTTCCTCTAATCACTATTTAGTTCTACATCCACTTCCCTGGATAGGAAGTTGGACCCTTTTTTAAACATGTTTATCTCCATACAAGTAAGTTTAGGTACACATCTTCTTTCTTTATTTTACTCTAGTACTTCATTTCATTGAATCACTAGATTAAAATGGGGGAAAATGTATAAACCCTAGATTGGTCAACCAACCACACATATCATGTCTTTTCACAGTCCTTTCATAGGAGACTTTGATTTAAGAATATGAGCTTTTTACACATTTAGCCATGTCTTTCATTTTATCTATTTGGTTCTTTTTCTAAGATTGAGTCATCTTTTTAACCATTCTCGATCACCCTAATCCTTTCAAATGGTCATTACACCTCATCCAAGTTAGGTTTTCCATGTTTTTTCTATCCCCTCTAGTCCCCACCCTATAAGATAGCAGCGTTGGGATTGGACTACAATATTAGAACCCAGGGTGTCTAGTTTCTAGTGCTCCTATCCAAAGTTAAATTAAGCTCTAATTGCTAGTTTATTATGAAATATGAGTCTTACCCCTTTTCATTGCTTCATTACTAAGTTTTCCAATATCAACCAAATACAAATAAAGCTCCCAAATTGTAAATAATGAGTCTCCTATATAAATGACCACACAAGGCATTTTATATCTATCACTTACTACTTTGGCATATTAGACATAATAAAAATTAGTAAATAATATAGCTTAGCTTCTATACATCACACATAGACTTTCATGCTTGATCAAATAAGGGATTATGTGAAAGGCATTCTTTCATATATCATGCACATTTATTATGCATGTTCCCTAAGGGAGAACTACATTTGATCTGAGACCCTACCTTGAGGGTTAATGTAGGTAGAGGTTAGGACAATATGGGTTTTAAATCATGTGATCATTCTTCCCCTAAACCTAATTTCCCCCCCTTTTTATTTTTATTTATTCATTATTTTCATGTGTGTATATGGATAGAAATATTGAAGACTAAAATGGACCTACAATGAGCTCTATTAACTTCCAACCACTAAAATTTGGTACATAGGATCACGTGACCTAGAAAACAAAACCCAAAAAGATTAGATCTTGAGAAAAATATTTACCAGGAGGGAATATAATGCTAGACATGAAGGTGTCCTAATTTGATGCTTTTATACAATAAGAAAAGTAAAAGCTAGGTTCATATTCTTGATAGTGTCTCAGTCTTGATTTTCAATTACCAGCCTTACAATCATTCATTTTAGCATGATTTAAGATAAGTTTATTATTATTCCTCTTATAAAATTACCTATTTAAAATCTATATTTTCCCCTTTAAACTATATTTTCCCTATTATTCCAAACCCTTATTATTTAAGATCTAAACACTAGATTCCCAAAAATAATTAAATAAATTTGTTTACTAGTTGAAGATATGTTTGATTTTTGTTGCTCATGCACTAAATATTCTATTTTTCTAGAAAAGGATGTGACCTTTCCTTCATGATTGAATGATATGAAACATTTATTTTAATCAATAATTACTACTATTAATTTTAACCATGCTTCCCCAAGCACAACATTATTGGTACTTGAATTTGAAATAACATAAAAAATGAGATAGTATTATTTTGAATAAAAAGAAATGCTTAACTTGATTAATCCCATACATGTTGTAGATGCATTAGTTTGATCCAAGTGTTGATGGTTATTCCCAAGAGATGTAATAAATGACATAGAACAATAATTAATTCCCTAATATTCCTTAACCTTGACATTTATAAATTACTTACCATCTATGTGATTAGTGGTAGTGAAAGGATCTTGATATGAGGAAAGGATTATAGTTTCCCCCTTTGTAACCACATTTGAAACTATATATCTTGTAGGTATTTTATACTTTTGAGTTTATTTTGTTAGAAACCCTCTTTTAAGAATTTTTTTTGCTTGCCTTGATTTTGATTTTGCAACTTACGTGCTTGTTATTTTTTTAACATCGCCTTTATGATACATTCCTTGTATAATTATTACTTTTCATCTTATGACTTTTATAATCTTGGTTCCTATAATTTAACTTGTTGAATCTTTCATGTTTTAATTGTCACTTTTGAACATTTTATTGCTTTGAATTGTCCTTAAATATCCATTTTTTACTAATTCTAATTTTGTCACTTGTGCTTTAGTATATGCATTCATAAGGTGAGTATATTCCTTAAGTTATGTATCAATGATATGATCACCATTTTTAATTAATTTTTGTATTTTATTTTTAAAAGCTAAACTATAGACACTAAATGTAAATTATGTAACACTTCAGTCTTATACACTTAATAAATACTTTTAATGGTTATACCTTTCATATTTAAGACCTTCCCATTGTCTAAAGGCTGACATTTGCAATCTCTTTGTGACATATTGATTATATCTTAGTCTAACCATATATTATTTTGATGACCAGGGATTCTATATTATGGAAAATGATCTAAACCTAATCATTATCCTTCTCTACCAATTTTGGACTTGTACCTATTTTTCAACTTCCTAGACACTTATGTCCTAGCCAGACACTTATTCCAATGCATTTGTCCCTTTTCCAACTAAGTGTCTAGTGCCCAAAATTCATCCAATTTGAAAATGTATTGTATCTTTATGGTCAGTATAAGTGATTTAGTGTGAGATAATTCCAAAAGAGATTGGTATATATAAGATCAACCCTCATTCATTCCTCACCTAGAAAATTCATACATCTCACATACAAAAAAAAACAAACTATTAGTTAAACATTTAAGTGAGAAAAGATAACTTATTCATTACTATTTCCATATTAGTCATAGGAGTGGTCTATCTATAGGTCTAAAGTACAGAAAGAGTAGCCCATGAGCCATATTTTTTAAGTTAAAATTTTGGCCATTATATGTACTTGCTTATCACATATTCCATCCTTATACAAACACAAGATGACATGTAGTGGTGAAATACATAAGTATGAGGCCCTGGTTGGAGTATTATATATGTAGGTAACACCTATTAATAGAGGCATCCTTGGAGTAGTTTAGCATCATAATCCTACTATCCATTTTTTCTATAGTCATTTCAAGGGTGAGGAAACTAGGGTTTGATCATTTTATGAATAATAATAACTTATGTGCATGATCTATATAAATCATAATAAAGGTGACATAAAACCTAGAAGGATCCAATTGGTCACATCAAGATCTAGTTAGTATTTCATATAAGATATCTACATCTAGATTAGACTCTTGTATTCATGAAACTATCCAAATATAATATAAGAATATAAGCCCATAAAATAAAAAATTGTAGGATCTGATGAATGTTATAGGATTATGATCTAGTCCACTTTCAACTTATTTAAACCCAAATCTACATGCACATAGTAAGCCAACTAAGTACTCTTGTTTCTAATTGATCATAATATCAATCAAATCAATAAGTGTAATTTATATTTATAATATATCTCAATATTTAAATTTGTAATATTGTTTATCTAAGTTTGAAAATTAATTGGCTTACTATAGGTCTAATTATCACCTTGTGATTAATCATTTCTATATTCTAAACCTTAAATACCCTACATATCTAAATTTAGGGTTAAAAATTTGGTGAACCTAATGTCTCTTTATTTAAACCTTAGATTACCATAAGGTATTCAACCTTCTAAGGTTTTTCATTACTATTATTTTATACATTTACTCTATTATTTGTATGCAACTTAGTTATAGCCACAGATTAGTTGGTGTTTCTATTGAAAACTTATAACTTCCTCATTATCTGTGTAAGTTGGATCAAACCAATGAAGTAACAAATCCTATTCCTAATGAAAATGTTAATATTGGAAATGAGTGAAATAATAATGAGTTTATTATAAAAGATTATTTTGATCATGAAAATAATTAATCTAATGTAAAAAATGAACATGAATAAATAGATCAAAATCAAGTACAAGATCTTGCTATGTTTTTAGATCATATCCATCAAAACCTTGAATATATTGATGAGATCCTCATAACTATATTGTAAACAAAAAAATATAAAAGCATATATGAACAACTAGGTGCATCTATTAATCATGCTATTAGAGATATATGACATCCCCATATTCTTATAACTCTCCCCTTGAGCACATCATTGCTTCATACTTATAATGGGGGCATGGGTTATGTGTTTAAACCATTGTTCCAAGAATTAAATCCTATATCACTACATCCTACATGGGAAACATTGGCCCTTCAACCCAATTACTATTTTCAATGCCTATATCAACTCAAACTATGGGTACACTTCCTTTGGTGACCTCTAAAACTTGAAACCTTAGGAAAAAAATCTGCAAGATCTTTTCCAAACTATACAAATTTTGAAAGCTAAGGTTACAAATATTAAACATAATCCTATGAAGTCACCTTATGCTATTATTTCACAATAAGTGTTGCATAACTATCTTACACATAAAATATATTCTTACCCCTATCCAACTAGTTTTGTTGAAGGTAAGTTCACATTTATAATGGAAAAGGTGATCTTGAGTAACATCTCTAATCTTTTTGTGTAACATGCCTTGATTATGCCTCTGATGATAAAATTTTGACTAAATTATTCTAAGGAGCCTTAAGGACTATACTCTAAGGTGGTTCTATGATTTAACAATATAATTGGTATAATCATTCAACCCTACTATGGATGAACATGAGGTTTCCTATACCCAAATTACAAAGATCAAATAAGGAACCAATGAAAATATCAATGAATATATCTTTATGTACATGATAATATTGGATAAAATGACCAATCCAATGGTAGATAAATATCTTCAAGACATCTTCAATAAAATTTTGCTTTCCCCATTACATGATTCCATTAATTTCAAAAATATCAATTCTTTTGATGACTTATGCCATATTGTGCACAATCATGAAATGAAACTTATTTCATTTAATAAGCTTAAGTATATAACATACACATTGAATACATCTAAAACCAAGTTTACTATCAAACCAAGTTGTAAGGTAAAACCTATAGAATCTAAAAATTAAAAAACTAATACTATTAATACAATGCCACAAAACCTATAATAAAATTACTTAGATGATTCATAACAAGAAAACTATATATCACATAATTAAGAACATAATAAATAGATCCATAATAACAATTTCCAAAAGAGAAGAATACTTGAATATTATGACTGAGCCACTTCAAGGGGGAAACATCCATAATAATTCATTAAGAATAGAATTCATAATATGATGCTAAAAGACTAACCACTATCTCATATACATACTATACTTAGCCATGGTTATTCCATAGGTTGACCATACTAAAAACATTGATAAATGCAACAAGATAATATGAAGGTGTGTAAGCCATAAGTCAACCAGACATATCCCTAGATGCACTATAGGTTAAGGGCATAACATGCCCCTCCCCTTTAAAATAATGTTTTTCTCAATGTTAAATCAAACCAAAATGTTTTTATATGAATGCTTCATCCTCTCATGTTGCATCTTTAGAATGTAAGTTTTTCCATTAGATCAAATACTCTTTAATGGATTTGGTCTATAGTTGCTTAGTGGGCATGTGAAGGATCTCTTCAAGCTCTAAAATGACTCAAACTTCTTTATCTAATTTATGTAACTTAGTCTAAGTGAAAAATCTATGCCTAATTAACTTATTTAGGTAAGATACATGGAATACTAGTTGCATGAAAGTGGATGGTGGTGATTCCAACTTGTAAGCCACAATACCAAATTTTTTCAAGATTTGATAAGGTCCATAATACATAGGTGACATCTTATTCTTTTTTTATTACTTTAGAGACATATACTTATATGGGTAAAAATATAAAAAGATACAATCACCTATGTCAAAATATCATTCACTACAATATTGATATGCTTGCTTCTTCATTCTATTTTGTGCCATTACTAAAATCTATCACAAACTAAGTAGTACCTCCTATTGATGGTTAATTTATTCCTCAATATCTTTAACCTTAGGATACAATGTCAAATATAAAGTTATGGATGGGGTGATACCCATACAATGTCAGAAAGGGAGACATATTATAAGAAGTGTGAAAATAAGTGTTATACCACCATTCAACAAGTGGTAGCCAATGACCCCATTTGTCTTATTTGTTCAAAATAAAAAAATAAACATACCCTTATATAAATTTATTGATTACCTCTATTTGTCCATTAGATTGAGGATGATACGATAAGATATGAGCCAATTGGGTTCTAAAAAATGGAAATTATTCAATCCAAAAATTACTAGTAAATATGGGATCTCAGTTACTTACAATGATCTTTGGAGTACCTTGAAATTTTTAATCTATATTGAGAAAATAAAAAGCTACCATAATATAAAAAATGGATGTAATAAAGAATAAAAATGAGCATAATTGGTGAGTCAGTTCATATCAACCATGATAACATTGTTAACCTTAGACTATGGTAATCTAGTAATGAAATCCTTATAAATCTCATCCTAACATTATCTAGGGATGGATAAAGGCTATAAAATACCTAGGGTCTTAATGGTTTCACCTTTGTTCTATTGACATACCATGCATTCAACCACATATTTTTGGACATCCCCCTTGAGTCTTTCCCCAAAAAATCTTGATTGATTCTATGATATGTTTTTAAACATCTTGAGTAACTCCCAATGGAGATGTATGAAGTTCCTGAAGGATTTAATGTTAGAGGAGAGAATGCTTACAAACGTATACTTTATATTTATATCATAATGGATTCCCCTTCCATGTAAAATTTTCAACTCCCCTAGAACCTTATTGAATATTTTGAATTAAATCCCGGGTAACACTATCATTCTCCTAATCTGATCTTGCTTCCTCTAGCCAATCTACCAACCAAATAATCATTGCACATAATAATTCCTTAACTAATTAATCTCTTTAGGATAGTGCATTTACTACCACATTTTTTCCTTTCTTATAGACTATTTGAAAATAATAACCCTAAATTTTAGTCACCCATTTTTGATGTTATTTAGATGAAAATCATTGTTACAAAAAATATTTATGGCTATCATGATCATTTTTACCTAAAAGTGATGACCGATTAGATAAGGTATTTATTCCTTAACTGCATGTAAAATAGTCATCACCTTTTTTTCATAGATTTTTTTGAGCCTATTAATAACCTTTAGTTGGTGAATTTTAAATTACAGTGGTCTTCCTTATTGCATGAATACATCCTCCATGCCACATCCTAATGTGTCACACTCCATGACCAAAGTTTTTGAAAAATTAGGAGTAGACAAAATTAGAGTTGTGCACATAGCCATTTTTAACTATTTAAATCCCTTGGTAGCTGAATCAATACATTAAAAGGAGTCTTTATTCAAAAAGAGGTGAGTGAGGCTATAATCCTGCCATAATTTTTTATAGACCTATGATAATAACCAATTATCTCCATAAATCCTTTGAGGTTCTTATGTGTCTTATGAACCTACCACTCGATCATCGCTTGGATTATTTTAGGATTGAATTTGAATCCTTCATGTGAAAAAATATGACCCATGTAAACTACCTTTTGGAAATTAAAATCACATTTGAAAGGTTTGACATAAATTTGAAGTTGTTCTGTAACTAAAATTACCTATTTCACATGCTTAAAATGGTCTTCCTAATTTTTGCTATAGATGAGGATATCATCAAAAAACAACAATAAAAAATTTATCAAAAAGGGCCTAAAAATAGTATTTATCAAAATCTAAAATGTAGATGGTAAATTTGTGAGGCCAAAAGGCATGACCATAAATTTATAATGGACTTCATGAGTTTTTAAAGTTATATTAGGTATGTCCTTATCAGAGATTCAAATCTAATGATAGTTTAAATAAAGATATATCTTAGTAAAATAAATAACACCATGTAATTCATCTAGAAATTCATTAATTATGAGAATAAAAAACTTATCTTTGATGGTGTACTTATTGATTTATTTATAATATGGACACATCCTCTAAGTGTTATCCTTATTCTATACCATGACCACTAAGTAGGAAAATTTGCTTTGATAGTGTCATATGATTCCTACCTCCAACATCTCCTCTACCATTTTTTCAATTTAACTCTTTTAGGTATAGGGATACTTGTAATGTGTAATGTTGGGTGGTGTACTTCCTTAAATGAGCCTAATGGTATGATCATGTTTTTACTTAGAGGAATTCCTTTTGGAATGTCACCAAAAAAAATAGAATGGCCATCCAATACTCTTTGCAAATCAAGATGTGTAGAGTCTTTGGTTGTTTGAACCTCTATGGAAAATAGGTGTGCCAAAAATCCCTCATCACCTTTTTTGAGAATATTTTTTATCTTATGGGAACTAACCTATTATGGAGATTTAGCCTATAATCTACACAATTCAAAGGTCTTTCCTTCTGAATGGAACCCCATAAATATTTCTTGAAAATTCATCTCAATAGTGCCCAAAGTGGTAAGCCTCTACACTCCCAAAATAATGCGATCTTCTCTAATGGGAATGGAAAACATAGGGGAACATAAATATTAGTCTACCATATCAAGCTTAATGCTATCGTATTTTCTTGAATAGTTGATGATACCACCATCTATAATCATGACCTAAAATTCTAGAGCTAGGTAAATGGAATAGTTCAAATGAATAGTCAACTTACTTTTTATGAAGTTATGTGTACTCCTACAATCAATCAACATAGTCATATTATATTTCTCTAAAAAACCCACCACCTTAAGATTTTGAGGAGTAATAATGCAAAAAAGTGCATAATAAGAAATAGAAGGTTGAGACTCTTTAGATTCATCCTTACATTCTTCCCAACCTACACCTGATTCCTCATCATCTTCTTCCTCCTCATTGGTGTCTTCAATGTTAAAAAAATCTTTTCAACACATCAATGTAATTTGTTCTATTTACCATCATAACTAGGACACAAAACTTTTGGACGCTTTTATTTAATTTGTTGAGGGGTCAATTTAGTAGGCTGTAGAAATGGTGGTGGTAGGAAAGTGCATTCATGGACATTAGTGAAAGTTATTCATTAGGTTAACTCTTTTTCCTCAACCATGTATGACCTTATTATGGATTTAGATACATCAATAGGATGAAATATGTAAATATCTAATTAGATGTTATAGTTGAGGTCACCCAAAAATAGGACAATCAAATTTTATTTAGTGATGTCTATCATTTGCAAGGAAAGATTCTAAAATTGATGAATGTAATCCTTTACAGTCTTGTTTTGACACAAATTAGATAGATAGATGAAGTAGTTTTTAGAGACATTATTGTAATAAGGACTATTTCAAATAATCTAGACTTATGTCCTTAAATTGGATGAGAGATAATATTTGAAAATGAATATTTTTTTGGTTATGCACAAGTTACACGTAGAGAGTATGGTAATAATTTGGATATATTCCCCATTTATAAGATTGGTTATAATTTTAAATTATAAACTTTTGAATAATTTAGGTGTATTATTGATATTTGGTTTTTTAGTTAGACTATAGATAAGTCTAAATTATATGAAATAGTCCCTTAATAGTGGAGTTACAACTCATAAAATATCCACCATGAAACTAGGACACCCTTCTTTTTGTTTCGAGCACATAACTAGTGACACTAAATGAACTGATTAGGTTCCAGATACATAAAGGCCATGACCACCTTTTGTGAATAGGGATTTTGATGTAGATTAAATAAATTTTCAATTTGAATAGCCATGTGAGTAGATCCTTACCCTAAAACTTGTTCAAGTCCACTTTTGGAAACATCAACTTTAGGACTAGATTGATACTAGAATTATTTCAATTGGGAGACCCAAATTAGAGAAGTAAAGAGTTATTTTGTAAACACTAAGCTACCACGTTGGCCAATTGCCTAATTATTTATTTTAATTCATCTTAAAATCCATTCATCTCCCCTTCCATCCCCATGAATTCCCATTGAACTACATGGAGATCATATTTACACACCATGCTATTTAAATTTTATTGAAGGTGTTGAACTACTTTTAAAACACTCAAATCTAAAGTATAAAATTCCATGTCATCTTGATGAGGAGTTTTGGGTGTTCATTTCCCTTTTTTACATCCATGAGTATTAGGCCCAGCCATGTAAAAATCTTAGGAAGGTTACAACCCTAAAAAAAGTGTATTAGTAGATGATACCATTTATATCACCTCACCAAGACGAATCCAATAATTACTAATGTGCACAAGGTGACAAATTTTGTCTCAAAAAAGTATATCAATATAATATGCCATTATGATCTCATAGAGGTGAATCCAATGACTACCAATTTGCATGAGGTAAGAAATTTTTAGACTTTTTAACCATTGATATTTTTTTTATTTTTCGTAAAACAAACCTCATGAGCAAAACTATGGTGAAAAAAATATTAAATCATTCCCAAATCACAAATTAATTTTTTTGACCTTCTAGTGCTTAGATGATAGATATAAAAAAAATTACATCATATAAACTTATCTAAATTGAAGCTCTGATACCACTTGTAATGAAATTACTTAGATGATTCATAATAATATAATTATATATCATAGAATTAAGAATAAAATAATCATATCTACCATAATAATTGGTGAAAGAGTAGAATACTTGAATATTATGACTAAGAAAATTTGAGGGGATAACCCCTAAAATAATTAAATAAGAACATAATTCATAATATGATGCTAAAATACTAAACACTACCTCCTATATATACACTAGTTAGCCATGGTTATTCCATAGGCCAACCATACTAAGAACATCAAGAAATGTAACAAGATAATATGAAGGTGTGTAAGCCACAAATAAACCACACATATCCCTACATACACTATAGTTTAAGGGAATAGCAAAACATAATTATCTTGTGTCATTTAATGTGCCAAGGAGATAATTTTCATGCTTACCTAAATCTTTAGCTTTATTACTTCTGAAGCTTGTGGAGTGTCACCTTGTATATCTACCTTATATTATAGAGGTTGATATGATTTGACCTATACACAAAAGATATGGTGAAAATGATTATTATGACTATCACCAACTCCCTAGGAATTATAAAAAATGTAAACATAAGGTACAAGATCTCATCCATGAATAAAAAATTACATTTGATGATCCTCTAAACAATTTTTTTTCATAACCTGGTGATCTCCAAAATTAGAAGATATTTAATGATCTTTTACAAGACCATTATAATAAGGATACAAAAGTACACATGTTATATACTACACATCTTCCTCCATCATATTATTATCACCCATTTGATGGTATTATTGGTACTTATATAGGGTATATACCTCTTGTGGTTTAGAGATGCTCTATTAATTTTGATGACAATGAGATTGTGGATGATGACTCAAATCTTCATTAATTATTAATTCAAGCATACATTGATCACCACATTATAAAAAATGTTAAGATTGATAATGGTTATGATGAGAATTTTTGCAACATGACATTACTTGTGCTTTTGAGATATAGACATTATGATTTACGCCTTTCAACTGAAGTGGTTAGAACATTCGATGAGAATTCACAATAGGTTATTGGTGAGATTGACTTACCTTTAAATGTCGTCCCAACACATTTGGTCACTACCTTTTTAATTATACCTTACACTAAAGTCTTTTATATGTTTTTGGGATGACCTTAGATACATAAACTCTGGGCAATACCTTATATAGTGTATGGGTGTGTTAAATACATACATGCCAATATTATAGTTTTTAAAATTTCATATGAACATCAACTTGAATAAGATAAGTTTCTACCCAAGTAATTAATTATCAAATCTACTAAGGTTAATCCTCTGTGAAAGGGTAAACAATAAAAAATCCCCTTTTCCCTAGTACTTGAGAGACCTTTAAATTAGAGATACATAGTGGATTCCACAAAATCTTCTTCTACTACTACACAACCTATTAAATTACCTAGAGAAACCAAACATGTTACTATTTATGCTATTCCAAAGAAACCACATAACACTCAATGATGGGTTCCACAAATCCCCATTCTTTCTATTATCCCCTATGACCATATAGTCCTATAATTCATACATATAAAATTACAAATTCTACAATGCTAAATATTACATCTATATATGCTCTTTGGTAGTAGCACTAGTTTGTTGCACTAGGTTTTGAGTGGGGAGATACATATGAGAATCCCTTGGATGAGATCATAGGATAGTCTTTCTTTAAATCTTCCAAAAATACCAAAAGAATTTTAAAAAGTTCAAAAATGAAAAACATCTTTAGTATTTCCATGTTTTATTATCCCCTTAAAATCTATGTTATTGGTTCCATGTTGGTAGATAACATATCATTTCTTTTTATATATACACATATATTTCAAAATATGTGTGATACATACATACTTAGGCACATGATATATGCATATATAGATGTTGGGCCTTATATTTACTCATACCATCAATACATTGTAGGCATCCACTTTATTTAATCATGATACATCCATGTTATATTATTCTATGACAACTTTCCATTATCATTTTTGAGCTTATGTACTTACACATGCCTTTATCCATGCTTATACATTTCATAGTGTACTTGATATGTTATGTACTTAACATTTTTTACTAGCACATATATCTAAAGACTAGTATGATATGATTATGCTAGTTACTTATGATTCCATGCTTTTATATTTGCACTTCCTCAAGTGTATTTCCTTACTTTCTCTTGTCTTATTTGTTTGAGAATTTGAATATGCTCTATTAATTATGGTCCTCGTCCCTTTATTTGCCTATTCTAACATTTTAACATATCATAGTTTGTTGTATGTGGAAATTTGAATATGTCATTATATGCTTTGTGGAAATTTGATAAAGTCATGACCCTTTGATTATGTAATAGTTGAACATGCCCCTTATATGAGGTCTTCTTGGACCATTTCCCTCTTTTTTTGATTTTGAGTTCTCTTGTATGTGTTTTTGATTACTTGTTGAGCTTGTATTATTACTCTCTAGATGTTTTTATTATCTATATCATGCATTTTAGGAATTTATGTTATCACATACTACATATTTATTGACCATTCTTGATCACCATGGAAGATCAAAATCCAAATTCATCTTAAGGCTTTAGGTTTAGTAGGGAAGGCTTCTCAAAGTTCAGTCAAAGTTTAGCAAAAGGGGCTAAATTAAAAGGAAAAAGATAGTGCATTTTCAAAAAGTTAGCCTTCATATTTTTTAGCAAAAGACTAGTTGAAACTTTCGGTGTGAACAAAAGTTTTGAAGACTTTGCAAAGTTTGTTCAAAGTTTTTGGTATTTGAGAAATTTATGCAAAGATTAGTTAGAAATTTTGTTGAAAACAAAATTTCTGAAGACCAATAATGCATGGACAAGAGTTCTTAACAAAAAACAAAGTAATAAAGTTATAAAGACTTCACAAGAATTGACTAAGCATATAGGTCTTCAGGAAAGTTTTGCAAATAAAATTTGTGACATCAAAAGTCATAGAGAAGAGGAAAGCCTAAATATTTTGTAGAAATGTTCTAAGTATTTCTCCCTTAGAAAAATGTTGTGACTAGTTAGAAATTTTGTTATGAACAAAAATTATGAAAGATAGGGGCTCAAACAAAAGTTTTGAATACAAGTCATAACTTTTTCAAGAACAAATATTCTATATACTGAGGTTGTAAAAGATAAAGATAACAAAAATTATAAAGACTAAGTTTGGAATGAAATTTTCTATAATATAAAATCTAAAGTTTTAGGTCTTCATAAATTTTATGGGTGTACAAGCTCAATAGGTAAAAGTTACAAAGGTTAAATTACAAAATGTGAGTGAGATAAACCAATTTAAGAATCCTAAATGACTTCCACATGACCTAGGGAGTAATCATCAAAGGTTGAAGGCATTGGAATATCATGAGGACATCATGACCAATTAGTTTGGTAGCATCAATAAGTGAGTTAAAAATAGATGGGAAAAACTTGAGTATGAGTTTCTCAATAAACAAAAATGAATATATGGTGGGTAGGTCAATCTTATATAATAGATGACACATATCTAAGGATAGATTAGAATCAACAAAGAACATGTGTCAAGATTAAAGTAAGTAGTTGGCAGGAGATAAACTTCCCAAATCATGCATTAATGAATATGGTTGAGCCATAACAAATAAAAGTGATATAAGTGATAAAATTAGGCCAAAATATTCTAAGGTAATAATTCGAAATGATAAATAGCTATATTCTTGCACATGAAAGCTTGCTAATTGAGATATGGTAATTAAACAATTAAATATTAGTTGCTCCATAACTAATGAGAGAATATGTCAATATAATAGATTCAAATTAGAGGCAATCATCACCATGTATCAAGGACACAATTAGGATCCTAATTAATTTTGACCATCCCTATCTAATTTATAAAGAGATTATGTGTCTCAATTTTTGATATTCAATTTAATTCTCTCATTTATATTCTTGATTGTAAGCAATGACTTGTGGGCTTCCATTGCTTATAAAAGCATGGGTCTTACATTGTAAAAGGGTTGGCATTGTTTTCTAAGCATAATAATACTAAAAAAAAATTCCCTCCATAATACCTTTACCGCTTGAGCCTTAAAATTAATGAAAATTGAGTTTGACTTCTTCATGATTCTTGCATTTTATGTGCATTTATTTGGTTTGTTGATTTTTGCTTGTGGGTAATCCTTTCCCTTCTCATTGTTGTCCATCTATTTGCACATTTATTCATAACTTAGCTCTCTCTTTTAGGTCATATTATTTGTACATTCAGGTCTACATAGGCACTCTCTGTAGATAATTTGACATCCATATTAGTGATGTATTATGTCCTACACCTTCATACAAATCAGTTATGCAAGTAAAGTGTCTATTTTGGAGATTATGTAATGTTTTTTTATTTTTTTACAATTTTAGTGTGTTATTCCAATTCATAGAGGTGTTCTTTCTTGTCTTGGTACATCACCTTTTACATTTGAACAACCACTTTCCCTTTTTCCCTCAACATATTTTAGATTTAGGATTAGTGAAAAAATCCTTTTCAACTCTTTTAAGCCTACATGCTGATCCTAAATTAGATGTATTCAGATTATAAGGAAGTTGATATTCTCCAAAGGTTCATAATAAGGAGTGAAAGATTCCCACACCATGGGGCATAATCCCATTATCTCATTGAACCATCTTCTAATTCAATGGGTGCATGGTTTGAGTGATAGCAATGCTTAATTTTTATATCTATATATACTTGTTATCCATGTATGCTACAAGATCCATGTATATATATTATACAATTATCTTTTCTTTTTGAGTTAAAGTAAATTTATCTTCACCTCAAAAGTGGAAAATATCAATGGGGGAATGTCATAGAGGCATGGATTCTACATGTTCACAACATATGTAGATTTTAGTGGGTGCATGTCAAGAAGGTATGACCTCCACACTTATTTAGTACTCATCATCTATAGATTATAGTGGGGGCATGTTATGGAAACAAATTCTCCATAATTACACTTTTTATTATATTCTCCAAATTTAGTGGGGGTATGTCATGGAAACATGTACTCCACACTTAATTTTTTTTTTAAATTGTAAAAAATTCACAATTACATGATTTAGATATACATTTGTGGTAACATTCTATACATTGGTACCATTATTATACCCATATTTGAGCTTGAGACATATATGAGGTACATATGTCATGCAAAGGGCACCTTAAATTGTAAAATCAAATTAGTTTTCAGATTTTAAACACTACTATAGACTGTTAGCATACCCAAGATGGACGTTAATGAAATTTTATTGAGCCAATCTACTATAGTAGTTGGTTCATATTTTATAAGGTTGAGGTGATTAAATCACTCAATCTTACCAAGTTTATAAGTTAGAATTGATTAAATAATCTAGCTTCACCATATTTTTAGGATGGAGTGATTATATTGGATCACTCACACTCCCCAAGTAATAACCATGATTGGGTTACACAATTGAGATAAGCTCAATGGACATGTGGCAAATCACATTTATACCAAGTTTAGGGGCATGTTGTCATCTGATATGTATACATATGTATGTATTTACAAGTTTCAAATATATCCTAATCTCATATCTATTGATTCATAATGAAGACATTTTTTCAAATCTAATTTTTAAAAGGCAAGATGGTTATAGTGATACACATGTGTACTCCTAACCTTGATCTCTTTACTTTCAAACATTATAAATTATTTTAATTTCAGATTTCATACATTCGTTATATACTATAACACACTCTTGGTTATAGGTCAATCACTAGACAAACACTCAAGTTGGGCTCGTGCAAATTCAAGGTGTGTTATATACACCTAGGTACACATTTGTTTCCTTACAAATATAAATTTCATTACTAGATTAAAGGGTGAAAATGTAGACATTAAATATGAATTATATATCACCTCAATCTTGTATACTTGGCAAATATCGATCATGTTTATACCCTTTATCTTTAATACCTTACCATTTATGAAAGGTTCACATCCATTATCTCTTTGTGAAAATTTACTTATCACTTAGTTAGACCATATGTTATTCTAACGACCAGGCTATCTATGTTATGCTGAATTCTGTAAACTTGACCATTATCCTTCTTTTTTAGTTTTGGACATGTACCTATTTTCTAGCTTTTCATACACTTATTTCTTAGCTAGATGCCTATGTCAATGTAGGTGTCCCTTTTCCAATTAAATGTCTATAAAATGTAATTTTTATTTATGTTTAACGTAAGTGCTTTAGTGCAATATGTTTTCTTAAAGGATTGGTATATACAAGATCAATCCTCATTCATTCCTCACCTAGAAAATTCATATCTCTCACATAGAGAACAACAAAATAACTATCAATCAAGCATTCAAGTGAGCAAAAATTCCATATTCATTCCTATTTCCATATCAATCATGAGAGTAGTCTATCTATAGGATTTAAGTAGTTAAGAGTAACCCATGAGCCATATTTTCTAAGTTACAAGCTAGGTCATAATATGTACTTTTTTTAATCACATATTTCATCCTTATACATACATAATACAACACAGAAGGAATAAATATATAAGTATGAGGCCCTCTTCAATGTATTGGATATTTATGAAAAACCCATTGACATAGGGGTCCTTCTGGAATCTTCACACCATGATCCCACTAACCCATTTTTACCATAGTTACTATATGGATGGGTAAGCTAGGGTTTGATCATTTGATGAAGAGTGAAAATTTATGCACATAATCCATATAAATAAGAATAAAGGTGATATAAGACCCACAAGGATTAATTTGGTTGCATCTATATCTAGTTAATATTTCACATAGGACACTTGCATTTAGATCAAATGCTTACATCGATGCAACTATCCAAATTTGATGCAAGTATTTGAGACCACACAAAGAATATTACCAAAATATGATGACTATTATAAGATCATAATCTAGTCCACTTCCAAATTTTTTTAGCCTATATCTTCATGGACACGTTAAAACTAGATAAGTAATCTTGTTTCTAATTTATCACAATATTAATCAATAGACGTACTTTTTATTTTTGATATATCTCAATATTTAAATTTATAATATTATCTATTTGAGTTTGAAAATTAATTTCCATGATATAGATATGTTTATCACCATTATATTAAATCATTTATATATTAACCCTAGATACCCAACATATCTAAATTTAGGGTTAAACACAAACGTTGATTTATATAATGCCCATGCATTCTATGGTATGAACAATTGTATTTTGATATCCTTAGGATGTAGAGGATTTAGTTTGATAAAATAATTTATAATCATTAACCTTAGAATATCACTGGAACTCTTATTATGCATTTTCATACTTTTGGAATCACTTATTATAGATGTATTGTGTTGTATCTTCCCATTTTGATATGAAGTCCTTTTAGGCATAACATTGCTAGATGAAGATATAAATACATGATCAACACTAACATACTCTAGATTATTTACATATTTAATATGATTTTTTAAGGATATGATATTTACATTTAAAAATTAACTTTAATTATATAACTTTTCTATTAACTTTCTCATAACGATGATTTGATCCTTTAGAGTTTCATAAGCACAAACCCTAAGTGCTTCAAGTTGAACATATATACTTACACATCAAGGGGAGATGTGGGAGGTGGAAGGGTTTATGGAAGGGTATGTTTGTTAAATTAATTTGTAAATATAGGATGGGCTACCTTACCTCTTAGGGTAGTGATAAAATGGACCTGGTTAGAGGGAGAGTAGCTATCATAACGTTGATGGTTAGGAGGATATATAGATTCTTTGTTAGCCATTTTAAATTTATGAAAGGCTAAAATAATAATAAAATATGAAAGATGTAAAAAATTTATAAAATAATACAATATGATAATAAAATTATAATCAAATTAGAAACCTTAGGAGGGAAAATTTTAGAAGGAAAACTAGGGACAAGACTAGGGCTCACAATAATCGATAAATAAAATGGGTTTACCAATATGTTTTATCAAATTTGGGATAAAAAGATCCTAGATGATACAATTATGTGTAAAAATTATAAGAATAATATATAAATATGAAACACTCACTTATTTGAAGCTATGTAATTATGAAAACTTACTAAAAATAGTAAAGTATATTAGATGATAAAGATTTAGTTTGAAAACAATGTTGTAGGAGGAATATAGAGCTAAAAATTGCTATGTAGGAAGGTATACCAACTATAATTGGGGATCAATAACTATATTTGGGACTATAGAATATCACCATGGGAAATAAATTAGAGAGGTAACACTATAATTAATTATGGGGTGCTCTTATCCACTTATAGTGAGAAAATCAAGGTTCCTGGGTTCTTTGTATCTTCATCTATAGAGCCTATATTTGGTGTGGGAGATTATGATAACATTTGGAGACCACTATTTTATTTAATTTCATTCAAAAACCATAACTCATTTATATGTTAATACCAATGTAAATAAATGGGGAAAAATGGGCTAGCAGTTGAAGTTGGGTGAGACCTCAGCATCCCATGTGCTAAGTGTTACCTATATACCAATACTCCAAAAAGGGATCAAACTTCATGTAGTTATCCCATGCTATGGTGGTGTGTAAATAATTGGTGCACTATGCTAGATGATGGTGTAATACTAATGTGATTAAATGCCTTAAATTTGACTAGTGACCTAAAATATGTATTCAGACTTAAGCTCTAGGCTACTAGGGATGTATACAATCAGAATTGGGAGTAAAATGTCCTCTAATCTCAATGTGTAGTTATGACTTTAATGTGATTCGATGTGAAAGCCTCTTTTTTGAAAAATGGTTTAAAATATGTTTATATAGTAATATCATTGAAATTCCTTTGAGTGAAGGTCATTAGGGACATAAGCTAACCTTTCCATAACTTTTTATTTTGGAAATTAGTCATTATTTAGTGGAAAGGCAAGAAATGGGTCGTAGACCCTAGAGCAATGCATTATATTCCCATAAGGCACTATTGTTTAATGGGTAAAATTGATCATGATAAGTGTTAGGTAGGGCCTAAAATATGATTAAGGCTAATAGGAATAGGGAAGAGTAAAATCAAGGGTAATTTAATAGGTAAGAGTGATTCTTCCACATGCAAGGTGTTTGAAAGTGTTCAAAAGGGTCCCTAATATAGATTTAGAGCTAAGTGTGTAAAAGAGTGGTCATAAGTGCACAATTTTAGATTAATTTTAATTTGTCTCTAATTTTGTTTAATTTATGTTATTAGATAGCATATCATTTATTTTATACACATACATATGTTTCAAGCATACTTGAGGGTGACATTGACATACATTAGATCCATGATACATGCACATGCATATTTTTGACCTTTCCTCTTCCTACGGGACATACTATGTCAAGGGCATCTTAATTTTATTTGATCATAATCGACATAATTTATATTGTTTTGTGATCACTTTTACATTATTATGTTGAGTTTATATACTAATGCTTACACGTGTCTGTAATCATGTTTATGTCAAATACCTTGTACTTGATATGTTATGTTACATGACACTTTTTTCTAACTCATATATGTAGGGACTGGTATGATATGGTTAAGTTGGTTACTTGTACTTCATTCATTTTCATTTTCACTTCCTTGAGTGTGCTTATTATTTACTATTGTCTTTCTAGTGGAGCAATTGAATATGTTCCTTTCTTGTGGATTCATGTGCCATTAAGTGTTATTATTTGTGTGTGGAAATTTAGATGTCCTCCCTTTAAATATGCATCATTTAAACATAACCCTTATTTTTAGTCTCCTTATACCCCCTTTTATGTGACATTGAGTGCTCTAGTGTGTGTGCTTGATTTTTTGTTGAATTTGTAATATTAATTTCTAGACATTGCCATGATCCATACCATCCATATCAGGGCTTGTTATGATCACATACTATGAGCTTCATTGATATATCTACTTAAACATGATACTCCTATATGCTACATGATTCATACATAGATAACCAAGTGATCTTATCCTTTAAAGTAAGATTATTACAAAAATCCACTCCCCTCACCTTAAAAGGGAGGATAAATTAGTGGGGGCATGTAATAGACACATGACTCCACACATACATAGTTGGTAGAATTTTATACATTTTACATTATTTGGATATACACTTAGGTTATAATATTATACATTTAACACTGATTTATATAGACTTGGGATAGATTTTTTCATATTTGTGACATATATTATACATAGAGCAGGGGTTACATTTTGATAAATACTTTAGCTTGAAGCACATTAGAGATGTATTTTCTATGCAAGTGCACCAAACATTGCAAATACACATTCCAAATATATTACCAAGAAGAACTATTTTTATTGAGAATCACCATTTTGAGACTTTTCCTATCTATAAAAGTTGGATCCTTTGAGTAGTGTGGTTGAGATTCAACACCCTTAACTATTTACCACTACTTCATGTTTATAGGTTGAGTTGGTTATACCACTTGCCTTGGATTTATTATACATTCATTTTAGTTTCATGATTTAGATTTAAAGATATCAATGGATATGCCATGAATCACCCTTACACCATATTAGGGGAGTAATTACCTTCCATGTTTTCCTCTTTAAATATCTAACTTATAGTTCTGAACCTCTCCTAGCTCCAATACTTTATAAGGAAGCATCTTTAATAAATAAAATTAGCAAGGGGAAACATGGTTAAATAAACACACATGTGTACTTCTTCCTTGATATTTTTATCTTTAAATCATTTTGATTATTAAATTTTATATTACATGAAATAAATTATACTATAACATGAACTTGGTTACAAGTCATACACTAACAACAAATTCACTAGGGTTCAAACAAAGGCAAGGTGTGTTGTACACACCATGTACAGATTTATTTACTTTAACTTTGTAATTTCATCCTCATGAATTAATATATTGGTGGGATGGGTAAATGTAGATACTAAAATCTGATTATATATAGCATCTCAGTATTGTACACTTAATAAATACCAATTAGGGCTCTACCCTTTAGTTCTAAACCTCCCTGATGTTGAAATGCTCACTTCACCATTTCACTATTCCTAAATGATTATTTTATGGACTGATACTATCATTATGATGACCTATATCACCTATAAAGTATATAAATATTTAAACATGATTTATATCCTTCACTATTAGATAGAGACCTTCAATAATTTTCTACCTTACCAGACACTTGCATTTT
This sequence comes from Torreya grandis, assembly GCA_037957365.1. Taxonomy (NCBI): domain Eukaryota; kingdom Viridiplantae; phylum Streptophyta; class Pinopsida; order Cupressales; family Taxaceae; genus Torreya; species Torreya grandis. The sequence continues at coordinate 3,120,638 of JARHVA010001601.1, read as the reverse complement.
ATGGACACTAGTCCAAGCTAGTGTCTAGTTTCTTTATCAAGTGTTTGTACCTTAAAATTCATCCAAATTGAAAATATTTTAAACATATGGTTCAACATATTTATCTTATGCAACCTTTATATGAGACATTTTTAAAAGGTTTGGTATAAATACAAATCAAAACCTACTCACTATTTATCTAGTAAATACCAATCGAGCACATATTCAAGCTCATTTAATAAAATTGCACAACTAGTTCTATTACCATATTATTCCTACTTATATATCAGTATAGGAAAAGTCATATTAAATGTTTGAATAAATTAAAAAACAACCCATGATTAGTATTTTTCAAGTTACAAACTAGTTCATTGCATGCCCTTGTGTAATCACCCAAAAGTGGTATTTGAGTTTTAAGAGTGCTACTTCAAACTACCCATCCCTAGCTTAGCCTAAACCTATCCTATAGCCTATTTTTACCCTTATCTATACTTTGTGTGGGACACAAGTGTCTTTAGTCAGTGCCAAAGCAGTCTTAGACCCTCATTTCTTGATCTTGACCCTTTATGCCTAGTGTTTTGCTAGTTAGACACTAGTACCATAATAAGGACACTAGTACCACATGACATTAGTGTCCTGAAAATGGTGTTAATGTCCTTTTACCTATCCTTTCTCAAATAGATATATTTTCTAAACTAAAACCTCATAAGGTCAGCTTAGACATCTTGTATCACTAGCATAAGAAACAAAACATATAAATATGACTTTTATCCCTCTAAGTACTAGATGGAAATCATATTTAAAATATAAATTAAAACACAAAAAAATTAAGAATAATCAGTTTTATCAATACCTATTCTATCCTACTTCTATATATTACCATCCACAACAACCTTAAGCTTAAATTTTCCTTATTTATGGTCTCAAGCACATCCAAGGTACTTAAGGCCACTATCATACTAGAATCACTTTAACTGGCACCAAAACATAGGTGGGGATAACTACATCAAGGTTGATCCCTCCTCAAAGTATTGGTATGTATGAAACTCACTTCACAATAAGGTGTTAAGGATGTCTAACTACCCTACTAACGAACACACTTTTTAGCTCATGTCCTAATTTTTTAGAGGATTAAGGTTTACATAATAAATCCATCATTATAGGAAAATACAGGGTTTAAAAACTCATGTGTATAAGAACAGACCCCAAATATATAATATATATATATATATATATATATATATATATATATATATATATATATATACATACAAAGGTATAGATAGAAGCTTAGGATAGTCCTATATAGAGGACACTACCACAAATATTAGGACACTGCCATCACTTTGAGAATAATGGCATTACTATCTAGGAGGGGTTATGACACTAGGATATAGTAAACTACACTCATACAAGATTTAATCTCAATTTATATCACTTAAATCATCCATAATATGTGTTTTCTAGCTAAGTCATTACTTGCACTATTTATTACTATTTTTAGAAAAGTCAAAGCTAGCCAATTCTATAAAAAATTAGTGGCTATATTTATTTCATATTATTTCCCTAATATAGTCTACTTAGAACTTTAATAAACATGATATTTACATTTCTCTAAGTCCTAAAATGTTAAAAAATTTGGTGAACCCATCTTAATTTGAACTTTCCTTAAACCCTAACCCTAAATGCTCTTAGAATTTGTATCCTTTTTGTGTCTATACTCAGAATTTAGATCCAAAATTTTAGATTTGTTTTGTTTCAATATTTCTTAGATTAAAATTATTTAAAGTTTCAAAACATAAAAAAACTTGTTTTCTTAATTCCCAAACTACAATGGAAGAATTTAACAACTAATTTTATGGGATCGATAAGAAATAATTGTGAGATTTTGGGTCTAAACATTTAGATATGCAAGATGAACACATCATTATTATTTAAGAAGAAATTCAAAAAGCAAATAATGGTTACTATTCAAATCCCCCAAATCATAAAATTTTGACACCTAAAGTGGGGCCAACTTATCTAGCACAACCAATAATTATAATTCAAAAACCTTAAGTGATAAATAAACCTCTTGTGGCTAGCTCCTCCACTCCAAATGTACAATCGCTTATGCATAAGGTTCATATTTTGTAGGCTAAAGTGTTACATCTTAAGAAGGGATCCACTAAGACATATTATGCCTTGGATTCTAATGTTATCTTTCATATACCTTTGTCACATTACATAGAGACAACTCCTTTACCATCTAGATTTTGACACCTAAAATTACATTGTATGATGGTAAGGTGACCTAGAGGACCATATCTAAGATTTTCATATAGAATGTTTAGACTACATGTCCAATTATTGTCTTCTCACAAATTTATTTCAATGTGATTTAAAATATTATGCCTTATATTCATTTTATGACTTAATAAATCAATCTACCATAGCATTCAATATTTTGGTAGATATGTTTTTAGCATAGTTATCCATAAATATCACTAACAAGATCTCATATGATCAAGTTGCATATTTGAAACAAAAGTAAAATGAGCCTATTGTAGAATATGTATTATGAGACAAGACTATATTAGCTAAATTTACTATCCCCATGGTAGAGAAAGACCTTCAAGACATCTTTAAATAGAGTCTTCTACAAACATTACATGAAGCCATCTTGTTTAATAAGTTTCTAACATTCATAGATTTACACCACACAATAAAATAAAGAGAAGTCAATATTATATCAATGGACAAACTAAAATATACCAATGTATAAGATTCAACTACAAAGAGTTTAAGTAAGCCTCCATACAAGGTAAGGGCCACTAAAAATAATAGTGATCAAAAGACCACAATTAATGTTGCTTCAAAGCCATCTCCTTGCTTAGTTTTATCAACTCCTCCACATAGAATCTTCACCAACCTTATATAATCGCCAATATGGGTTTTAAAGTATATCTTGGTATGTAATTTCATATCTCTCCCTCCCATCAAATAGGTTGATACAACATGGACTCTTCTAAATAACTATGATTCCAATTCATTTTATGAGTATCATAAGGCACTAAGCCATATAAAAAATAGATGCATTAGCCTAAAACATAAGATTTGATTGAGGCTAAAATTATTGATGTGGGAACACCCACATAAGAACCAAAAGTATAATAAATGAAATATAAGGAATTAAATATATTCTTAGATCTATTTCCAAAGTGCATAGCAAATGAGGCAAGAAACACTTTAGGTATAAATAACATCCACCACCAACTTCATATCATACTATTATAGAGTAGGCACACCCATTTCATAATTTAATTGGTATATACCATACTATAGTTCTAGATATACCACTCATCATATTCATAGAGTAAGAGAATTTTGATGATGATACAAATTTACATACACTCTTTTTATGATCCCACATAGTTCATCATCGTATCCTAAGCATTATGATTTATAATAGGTCAAGCACTAATATGTGCATTATCACACTTTTAAATAATTTAGGATATTTAGAGCATGATATATCCCATACAAACAAAATTATTATTTGTTTTATTGGTCATGTTCAAATCTTCATTGGGGAGATTGTGCTTCCCTTATAGGTTGAGTTAGCACATGTAGCCACTTTGTTCTTAGTAGTACCTAGTGTAGGCATGTTTGATATGTTATTGGGTAGGCCATGGATACAACAAATATGGCCTATACCATCCATAGTGAATAAATACTTAAAATATATACATGCAAATTAGGTAGTCATAGTTGAGGGTATTTCATATGAGTATCCTCTACTTATTCAACAAAGATTTATTTCATAGTTACTAGTTACAACATAATTATGAGATAAAACATAGTTATTAGTTATAACTTAGAGCAGAATTCCTATTGATACACCACAAATTTTAGTAAATACACAAGTGTAAGTGAGGTCTCCTCTTACAATATTGATATGTATGCATACTATCCTATGGAGACCATTATTAGAGAGATCTTCAAGTTAGAGATATTTTGCAGATTTTAGAGGGCTCCTTCTCTTCACTTTATACTCAGATTAGTATTATTAGGTTCTAGAGGTTATTAACACATGGAACTTATGCCACCTAAAACTTCTTCTACTAAATGGGTTCCTAAGATCCCTATAGTTCACATGACACCACAATCAGTGTCATATATTCCTACAACCACTAGATAGGTAGATACAAATATAGATCACTCAACACACCAAATTATGGGACCATAATTATCTTTTCACACAATACGAATGATCACACATCTGTTATTTGACACATGCCACAATGATAGTGAGTCTCCCATGAGACTCAATGGTTAGAATTATTTCTCTCTTCTTGTAAATACTTTCCCTCTCTCTTGCTCCTTGTACATAGTTCATTTTCATATTCTTTGTACATAGCTTATATCCAAAAAATACAAAAATAATATAATATGTCAAAAAACATAAAAACATTCAAATATTATGCATAAAACACAAAATTATATATTGTATTCATTTTTATGTTTACATTTATTATATTTTTTTGATATTACATATGCTATCTATCTTAGTATAGTTGGTTTTATAATACATAGATGCTTCACTTATTCTTATCAAGTGTTTATAGATTGCTTATAGGACTCAAGTCCAATACACTAATCTAAACTTGTTATTATCTACCCACCAGGGGCATAAACATCAATACATGGGTCTTCACTTGACACATTCACCCACTTTGGGCATCTTATACATAAATTCTATCACCAATTATATCCTTTTATACTCTACATTCTAGTTTTGGCATTGTTATATCTTGATATTGATCATGCTACTCTTAGATTTTTTGTTGGGTATTACTACTTTAGAATGAACATATGTACATCCTAACTCTTAAATAGATTTTTATTACATATTCATGCATATATTTATTATTTTATACTTTTTTGTATCTCTATGCTTCTTCTATTCAAGGGCATTTGAATATTCCATTATTGCTTGGCTCTACACCACTTCTATTCAAAATATGTATGTTTTGGACATGTGCCCATATCCTTGTGTGTGATTTATTGATTATGTATGTGAATATTTGAAAATTTACTTATACATGGATCTAATCCAAATTGATTTTTTCTTGCATATGTGGACATTTGAACATGTCCATGTATGTCTTGTTTTCTTAGATTTAGTGACACATTCTCATGTCCCTTATATTTTAGCCCCTTGGCCTATTTTGTGTGCCTCATGTGTTTTGTATGTATACTTTTTTATATGTGTCATGACCATGACACTTGTATTTGCTTGTTATACACACTAATTTTTTATTCCATAAGGAACCTTGTGCATTTACCCATGCTACTTGGGTGCTATGATGGACATCATATCCCATCCCTTAGGTAGCTACCCATTTTTACTCAAATTTTATATTACCTACATTTTTACATCTATATTTACACCTTTGTGAATGCTAGACATGACATACATCTTACATTACATACTTATGCTTAGATTATCTTACATTTTGATGTTATGTATACACATTATATCGGATTATTATGTATTTATCATATATGCTCTAGCTAACACACATTCTTTAGATCTTTTTATTTTGAGGATAATTCTTGTATAGGTTTAACAACTATCCTAAAAATAGGGAAAATTCATATGGGTTTGTCATAGAGATCATGATCTTATATTTCACTCATAGTACATTTTTTAGCACACATGCTCTATTATAAAAAATTAGACATAGGTAGACATAATGGGAAAATAATGACCCAAAAATCAATAAAATTGCATAAAATTTAGACCAAAAGAATTGTAACCCTAAAATTGGGACACTAGTACTACATGATGCTACTATTCAAGATATGGTGGTAGTATTTAGTAGCCTTAGTTTTAGAATAACCTAGATTAGCCAAAATAGTATAGTAGGTACAATATAGGTTTATACATATTTAGTTATAGATTTATTATTTATACTTAGTTTTTCTCAAATTCATACAAGTTTAACTCAAATTCATATCAGTTTGCTTAGATTAGATGCTCATCATGACCATCCCCATATTCAATTTAGATACATAGATATAGTTTGTTATAACTCAATCAAGAATCCATATACTTAGATATAAGATTTGGGGGCATGTGCATGACGCATTATTTCCATATGCTCACTTACAAACTAGTTGATCATATGAAATGACAAATTCCATGTCATTTTATATGTAGTATAGACCTAACATCATATTAAAAATTTCACACAAGTTTCATGCTTTACTCTATCTATAGTGGTTGGCATTCTTGAATGACCTAAAGCTACCTCATATACTCAAATGATTGTAGGGATTACATACATAGCTAGATATACCTAGTTAGACATTTATAGTACTTCACATAATTCAATTTTAGATGCATCTAATAAACATGGGTGGGTAATGATGGAGTTATAGCCTATTTGAGTTTTTGAGCCACCTACATGAGAGGGTTGGACACACTTTTAGTCTAATGCAAGTTATTCATAGGTCATGATCCATCAAGTAGGCATGGGAAATGATTGAGTCAAAACCACATTGAGTTTTTGAGCCACTCACACATGAACATTGAGAAAGCCATCAACTTAGTCCAAGATATTCACCCATTCATCACTATACACACACAAAAAGGTTGTCACTAGGTTCATACATTGTTTCACATATCCAGATAGGTGTAGTAATTCCTTTCTTCTTTCTCGTCTCTTTACTCAATTTAGTCTTTTAATTTTGATATCTCTTAAGTAATGACTGATTTATACACATTTAATTTAAAAAATATGGATTAGAACATACTTCACATACTCAAACCCAACTTCACATACTTAGACTCAGCTTCATGGGCTTCACTTTGTAGGTAAGTCCATGTACACTTCTTTTTCTTTTATCCTAGTCATTTCACTTTACTACTTTTCTAGAATGGGGGGGGGGGATTTAATCACCCAAAAGTGGTAATTCAATGCTAAGAGTGATACTTTAGACTACTAATCCCTAGCTTAACCCTAGACCTATCTTAGAGCCTATTTTCACACTTATCCATCCTTAGTGTGGGATACACGCATCCTTAATCAGCCCCAAAGTAGTCACAAACCCTCATTTTTTGATCTTGGCCCTTTGTGCCTAGTGTTATGCCAGTTGGACATTAACACCATAATAAGGACACTAGTATCATAATAAGGACACTAACACCACATGGTGATAGTGTCCCCAAATTGGTGATAATTTCATTTGCACTATCTTTTCCCTGAATATATTTTCAAAACTAAAACCTCTTAAGGTCATCCTAAACATATTTTATCAGCCACATAAGCAACAACATAGTATAAATACATGACTTTTATCCCTCTAACCACTATATGGAAATAATATGCAAGATACACATTCAAACATAGAATAAGTTGAGCATAATTAAGGTTATCAATCCCTATTCTTCCCTACTTTTGCATACTAGCATCTATAGTGGCTTTAAGCTTAGATTTTATAGATTTCCAATCTCAAGCACATTCAAAGCACTCAAGGCCACTATCATACTAGCATCAGTTGCACTTTCACCAACACTTAGGTGGGGATAACTACATCAATCTTCATCCCTCCTTGGATTATTGGTATGTAGGCAACTCTCTTCATAACTAGGTGTTGAGAATGTCCATCCTACCCTACTAATGAGCACATTTTTAAGATCATGATCTATTTATTTTTAGGATTAGGTTTTGCACAATAAATGAAAAATTATAGGTAAAATATAAAGTTCTAAAACTTGTGCATGCAAAAAACCCCTAAATATCTAGACACAAGTGCACCCAGAAGCTCAAGATAGTCTTGCACAGAGGACACTACCACAAATATCAAGATACTACTGACCAATAATGATAGTATTGTCACATTGTGGTGCTATTGTCTAGGAAGGCTTCTAATACCAAGATCTAGTTAATGATACTTAGATTAGTTTCCATCACTCAGATCATCTATATCATGAATTTTATAGCTAAGCCATTACTTGAATATTTATTACTATTTTTAGAAAATTCAAAGCTAGTCAATTTAATAACAAGTTAGTAGCTGTATTTAGTGCATATTATTTCCCTAATATAGTCTACTCAATTCTTTAACAAACATATGATTTACATTTCACTAAGTCTTAAAAGGTTAAAACACCTTGCATATAGCATATTGAGATTTTATACACACATAAGACCATACTTAGGGGAGAAATACATATGTTAGAGGCCCTCCTTGGAGTATTGGCTATGTAGACAACACTCATTAAAAAATGGTTCCTTGAGGTTAGCTCAACTTTAGGATCCCACTAGAATTTTTTTTTCAAGGTGACATAACTATTGTCATTCAATTTTTCACCTTAGAAAGGTTGTGTTATCACTTGGATTTTCACCCTTTGAGGAGATGCACAATCTTTCCTCTTTCAAGTGGCACAATGGAAACACCTCTAGGCTTGTGGGTAGCCTAAATATGAGGTGAATCTCTAGATGGGGCTAACTCCCTTGATGTAAGACTTCAGATTGCAACTACAACTAAAATTTGGGGAAAAAGGGAGAGAGATAACTAAAATAATACTATTATAAGGGAGGTGATACACCAAATAATATGATGACTTCCAACCATTAGCATTTTACATAAGAAATCAAGGGACAAATTAAACATACACTTCTCCAATCTGCATCTTCTCACATCAATGTTACATTATGAGGTCATAGATGAATGTGAAAAACTAGGAGGACTAGATAAGAGGAATTTAATGGCACTAATGAAAATACTAAATCAATAAATCCTTTACATTTCATAGAACACTTCACATACCTTGCAAGAAGAATCTTTCTAACTACAAATAAGATGCAAGAATGAGACAACATGCTAAGGAATCCATAGTCTTCACTAAGCAAGATCCAACATTCAAGTAAAACACACTAATAAAAATCATGAAGAGGTAAAAATAAGTATTATTATTAATAAAATGGTATGAAAATGAGTAGGGATTCACCATACTCAGGTGGATCATAAATTACTATCACTAAAATGCTTAGTTCTTATAGAAATTTAGAGAGAGAGAGAGGAGAAAAGAGAAGTCTAAGGGTCAAAAGTAAAATTGTAAAGATAATAAAATTATTTAATTTTGAATTATATTAGGATATGGGATGAACCATGCATGTTTAGAAGGAACAAGTGGCTATCCAAGTCTTCAAACTCCTGTAAAATGGCATAAGATTCCTCATTTTGGATCAGAAAAAATTGCCTTCATGAGTTAGGATTATTGAACACATCATAACTAACTAGGAATATGTCTAATGATTGGAATTAAGGGTAAGGATTTTATAAATTACTCTCCATGCATTGTTTTTAGTTTTGATCCTCTGGAATCATCCCAAAATAAGATATCATCATTTTTAATCAAGAAAACTTGTCTTTCATGCACCCTAAACACTTGGCTTCCAAAAAGGAATAAATTTATCATTAAAATACATGGGATGGAGTTTATGACACCTATCAAGACCCTCAATGTCCTTATAATCATTAAGTACACCTTAAAATCTCTTCACTTGAAGATCTCCACCCTTCTCACTAGCTTGTACACTAAGCCAATTTTGATTGGATGAAATGAGAGATATTTTTGCAGTAATTATGAATTGTTAAAATGAATTAAAATATAATGGGGATTATCTAAAGTCTTAATCTTAATAAAAAATTTGGTTTCATCTTTAGAATCCTCCTAGAACCTACACAATGCACAAAACTATCAATAAAATCCTATTTTTTACCCTATCTATCTAGGTTTGTATAACCAAAAATCATGGGGAGTATATTTATGGATTAATTTTCAAGTTAAAATCATAATAATGTAAAAATAGTCCATTATATTAGTTATCCAACTCTATTTCTCCAAACTAGTCACTAGCAAGGGTTTGCAAGGGTTTTAGCTTATTTCCACTCTTAAGGATAGTTCATAAAGATGGGACATCCAAATTTCAAAAGAATTACACAAATTAATATCTAAAGACCTTAATAAACATCCATAAACTTCTTTTGTTCCCATACAAAGAATCAAGAGAGATATGAACACTTGAAATCACCTTATCCAACTTCTCCTTCCCTTTCTTGTAAGTCTGAGTGTGTTTTGAGCTCAAAAATGGAATATTTGCAACCTCTCTATCCTATAAAATATTTATCATCTATATTTTATCCCCATATTCATGATTCAATCTATTTTAATTATCATCTCATCCTATAATTATGAATGACCCTTCATTTGGGCATTAGGCCAAAAACTTCCTAGTGTGCTTAACTGTAACTCCTAAGGGTCTAGACCCTCCTATTGAAAATTATTATCATTTTATTTATTTAAAATGTTATTATAGGTTTATTACATCTTTATTAACCTTATTTAAAATATCAACCATCTTCTAAAGAGTCATTTTGTCACCTTTTCCCAAAATTACCAGGGTTTGTGTATGAGGGGAGTGCCCTCTATCCGAGATAAAATAAAGGTCACTTCCCCTATTTTTCTAGACAAAATAAATATTTTTGGATATTCCCAAATTTATTGAGACATTATAAATATAAAATAAAATTTTTATCATCTCAATAGGCCCCCCAAATGCACAAAAACCAAGACGGACTAGGGAAAAAACAAAATGTGTAGGGTTTTACCATGTGGACTATATTTTTCATGGTTAGAACCCTTTACCATATTATAAATTCAATATGATAGATACATAAAACTATTAAATTCATTATTAATTTTTTTTAGATTTAAAAAAGCTTCAACTTTCCTAAGCCCTCTCCTCACACTTGACTAGTCAAGACTAAGTGTGCCTTTGACTATGTTTTTGCCTTTGAGGGAATAACTATAGGTGGTTATGCATGGTTTGAATCTTAGGTATGGTTATTGAAGGTTTAAATAATATGTTCATGACCACACCCCATCATGTCAATTATAATTCAATTTAAATTCAAACCTTGATATGATTTTAACTGCTTGCTCGCGCTCACTATCCCACTCAATCACAACTGACTATGCTTTTTGCTTTGGAAGACCCCTGTAGATGATCTTGCATAGTTTTAGGCCTTTAGGATATTTAAAAATCCACTTAAATTTTCCCATGGTAATCTATCAGTAACTTGAACTTATTGATTGAATATTTAGGTTAAGTTCATATCTAGGATCTTAATTTTCTCACTCTCTACCCCTCATAGTCAACTATAATTGATTGTGTGGGGCATGTAGGTTCCTTTTATCTAATCTAGGCCTTGATTATGATGTATAGAGGTTTTTATTGAAACTTAAAAGCCACATAGTATTTTATTTTACCTTAATTTGCATTAAATAGCTAAAACATTCTCAAAACCCCATACTTAGGTTATTGTCTATCTCAGTCACTTAAAGTTGGCTATAAGTGTTCATTTCTTATAGAGAGAGACACATGTATGTGTCCATGAACATTAAAAACCATAAAATAACATCATATTAATGATTACCATGTCTATTAACACACTATTCAACCAAGGGTACCATTTTAATCATGAAATTTTGTTCAATTTTCTTCTTAAGATGTCAAAAGACCATTCATAATTCCTAAATTATAGATTCTAGTGCAAGATTTTAGTATTTTTAGGGTAACTTAAAGACCTCACACAACCTATTTCCACTTCATTTATGTCCTTCAAACTCTACCAATGTATTATCCTATGACATGGATACGAAACTAAGCCATTAAGATGCCTTAAAAGCTATTTCAACCTTATATTAATCCTTCCAAAATACCCTTAGATCTCTATTTTGGTTTTTTGGGGATTTGGTCCCAGAATTGATCATTTGATATTTTTAAGTTAGTTTACACATTTATTTTTCAACCTATCCCATCAAAGAGGTCTAAAATTATTTATATAGTACATCAAGACTTTAATGAAAGGTTTCTCCACATCTTTCAACTTCTATATATGGCTCCTCTTTGTTAAGGCCACCTATGGATGCACATTTCCTATCTACAGGTAGTGAATATGGAAAGGTAGGTAACAATAATTGTCTTGACCTCATGGACCAACATACATGATTGTTTTATTATCCTTCCAAAATACCCCTAGACCTCAATTTTTCTTTTTTAGGGATTTTGTCCGAGAATTGATCATTTGATCTTTTGAAGGTAGTTTACACCTTTATTTTCCAACCTATCCCATCAAATAGGTGTAAAATGATTTATATAATACATAAAAATTTTAATTAAAGGTTTTTACACATATCTCAACTTCTATATATGGCTCCTCTTTTTCAAGGCCACCTATGGATGGACATTTCCTGTCTACTGGCAATGAAGATGGAAAGGTAGGTTACAAGCATTGTCTTGACCTTATGAACCAACATACATGATATATATATATATATATATATATATATGTATATATATATATGTATATGTATATATATATATATGTATGTATATATATATATATATATATATATGTATATATATATACATATGTATATATATATATATACATATATATATATATATATATATATACAGATATATATATATATATATATATATATATATATATATATATATATATATATATACAGATACATATATATATACATATATATATATATACATATACATATATATATATATACATATATATATATATATATATATATATATATATATATATATATATATATATATATCATGTATGTTGGTTCATAAGGTCAAGACAATGCTTGTAACCTACCTTTCCATCTTCATTTCCATTTGAATACCTTGAGGAAAGTTTCTATATCACATTTCAATGCTTTAAAACTCTTGTAGGCACCTGTCAATGGCAAACTAAATGTAAATGTTACACATGACATCACAGTTCCTCTCTCTTACTTTAAACAAAAACTTGAATTAATAACTCATTATATTAAATGGTAAACCAAGGACATAAAACATTAAACATATCATTTTTAACATTCCAAACATATTTCATACATGTACTTCACCATGACTATAAGTAAAGGTGAGCAAAAGTTGACTGTATGATGTTCATGACTACACCCTCATAGAGTATTGTCTTAAAGAATGAGATTTAAGCATCAAGGGGAATAAAAATAATTTTAAAAACAAGGAAACTAGCCTATCAAAACCCCATTAAACCATGAAAAATCATGAACTTCTTGAAAATGGTGAAAAACTACTTGTAACTTAGAAAGGTGTATCTTATTATAACTTTAAGCTACTTGAATCATCCAAATTCATTAAAACATGAAAATAAGCATGGGAATAATTTTATGAAGAGTTAAAAATCATATAGAATAAACCTCAATAATTTGTGTGTATAAACTTGACAAAAATGGAACAAAACCTATAGGGTACATAGATTAGCAAGCCAAAAAACATAGTCAACATCAAGAGGATGGTTCATGAAGCACATGCCATTATTATTCAAAATATTTATATTTAAATGAAGTTCTATGAGTTGAATTTCAGCTTTAAAATGTTTTTGGTCTGAAACCTCCCTTGCTTTCTATGCCAAGTACAAATTTGAAGACTACTTTTGTTTGCCAAGAAGGGTGAAAAAGGAGTAGAACAATTTTATGCCAAAAATGGAACTTCTAGAGCATGTAAAGAATTTATATGGATATAAGGAAGTTTAAGAGTCATATTACAATGTTATCCCATGTGACACACTTCCCCATGAGCTTTATAAGTGCCAAAATCTACTTTTTTCTTAAGAAAATTATCCTTTCTTCTAAAGAACCTGACACCTTTTAGTTATGTCAGTTAATTTAGACCTCTTGGGACATGGTATGTGAAATCATATTTTGGAACCTTAAAACTTCCCAATAAATCTATACAACTCATTAAATTCCCCTTTTTGACCTCAAAATAACTTAAAATGATTAAAAATACTAAAATGACTAAGGACCAAGGATAGTATAACATTAATTAACGTATAAAACACCTTTTGACATATGTATTAGACCTATAAAACACATAAAATTCAATTTTTTACCTATGGATGTCCCAATTTGACCTAAAAGTCAAATTTGGTCAACAAATTGGTGACTTATAAGGGTAGTATACCTACTATACTAACTAGATCAGTAGCCTTACCAGTCCATTGGGTTTAAAGAGTCATTTGAAGTCTGATGCAAAAATGGAGACCTTTGACCATTAAACACCTGATTACCTCAAACACACAACATAAAAGATACACACCAGTAAAGCAAACACAGTAACAAGACACACACGTGTTAAAATCTCTTAGATAAAAATAGGAAGAAAATAAATATATACAACTACTAGGCATACCTCCCTTTCTAGGATCAAAAGGAAATTTCCTTGCATCATTCTCTTCATCAGATGAATCATGGTGTAAAACATGTTGATCTTTATATTGAACACTTAATGGATCAGAACTATTTCTTGGCACTTCAATTTCCATGCTCTCAAGTAGACCATTTTAAAATAGGTCTACAATGTAAAATTATTTATCTTGCATATAATATCCTTAACCTTCTCATATGGATCCTCAATTACAACCTCAAATGGTGATTCAACAAGGCATACCTTCTTGACTTCCATAGTGCTCTCAATAAGAATGGGCTTCTTCTCAGTTACAAGTTCTTCTAGATCATCAAGGAGCTTTACATATTACTCCCAATCTTGGTCATTTTCCTCCATGGAAGCCTCTTTCTTCACCTTGCTAGGTAATTGATTCTCAACTTGGAAAAACTCTTCAAGCCCTTGAAATAACTCTATTTATAGCTACCAATCATCCTTGTCTTCTTTATCATCTAGAGCCACTACCTCTTCAATATTCTCTTCTTAATGTATGATGTCATCAAGATAGTGTTTTTCAAGATTTAATTCATTTGATGGAGATTCAACATTAGGTTGAGGTATTGGATCATATTCAAGAGAAATAACTTCCACCTTGGTCCCCAGAGATTCTTCTAAGATTTACACCTCTTTAGGGATGAGTTTAAATTGTTATCCATCCTTAATAACACATTCATCTTCATGATGGAGATGATGATATACACCATTTTGATTAGATGTATATTCTTATTCAAGGGATTCAAAATATTCCATCTCTTTTTCCTTCATGGTGATGCCAAGACTAGGTATCTTGAAATCATGTGACCTAGCCCAATGAGGCTACCAAGGAGGTAGGATTTCTTCAAGAAAGAGTTATAAATTTTACTAAACCAACTAATCATATCTAGGTTACCATTTGATAGGTCCATAAATGTAAACGGTGATGGAGTGAATACAAGATGAACTAGTTGGTGGAGGTGGAACATAAGACTCAAAATTAGATTGAGAATGTAAAGTTGGGAATTCTTTTGGGAGCTCTTGAGGAAGGGGAGGCAGACCTTAGGATAAGATGGATTTTTCATCTTCCTTCTACTTGAAAATAACTTCATTCACATCTAATTCAACTTGGGAACTCTCTTGAGGGAGGTTACATGGGGTGTGTTTAGGCATAGGATCTTCTTTTGGGTCTAAACATTCCATCACACCTTAACTTAACAACCTCATCCTTAACTTCAAATTTTTAGTTTAATTGGATAGGTTCTCTTGGAAATGTATTTATTGAAGTTCATAGGCATCATGATGAGGATAAGGAATGTAA
This sequence comes from Torreya grandis, assembly GCA_037957365.1. NCBI lineage: Eukaryota > Viridiplantae > Streptophyta > Pinopsida > Cupressales > Taxaceae > Torreya > Torreya grandis. The sequence goes on along the minus strand of JARHVA010001601.1, from coordinate 3,105,020 downwards.
TACGGATGACATGAAAGATAATATGTCTCTCCTTGAGAAAAATATTGGGAGGGCCTTGCAAAGGATCAACTTCATTCTCAACTTCAAACTCCTTATCAATGCTTTTATCCTCTTTCTTTCCTAAGGATTCCACTATCTTACTCCATATTAGGATATTAGGATTATAAGTATTCTCTTGAGGTGGTGATGTAACTTTAGGAGTGGGCAAAGTTTTCAAATAACTTGGAATCTCCTTACGCTTGGATTCTCCACCTTGTCTCCAACTTGGAATCTCATATCTAGGGGTCACTCCTTGAGATGGGGATGTAATGTTAGAGGGTAATGAGGACTTGAAATCAAATTCATTTTCTAATAACATATACATGATTCATATTCATATTATCTAAATCAATTTTCTTATCAAGATTAGCTTCAAACACAAGTTTTCTCTTTTTAACTCTCTCCTTCAAATGATTGGGAAAAGGATGAATTTGGTATTCTTGATTGGGATCATGAGTAGGGATAAAATATGGTTGCTAGGAAACTTTGGAAATTGGATAAAAATTTTGATACATTTTATGAGGCTACCTTTCATGAACTCTTAGCCTATCCTCTAAGGAAGAAACTACGCCACTCACAGCAAGCATCTCACTTATGAGCCTTTGCCAATTGGCTCTCTCAATAGGTTCCCACTCTCTTTTGACTAGATCTAATGCATTTATCACCTTATGAATAATATGATTGGGAACCTATTGAACATATCCCATTTTCTTTTCAAGATATAACATATACCTCTCATATCCCAAAAGAGTTTGTTTGAGGTGGAAATGGATTGACTTGAGAAGTGACTAGGTTTACTAGGAGAAGGATATGGAAAAAACTCATAGGTTTGATACACTTCATTGATGGGATGATATAATTCATGTTAGGGCTGGTAAACTTCATGTTGGGGATTATACACTTCATGATAGGGATTATTAATAACTTGTTCATACTGATAGGGAATGGCACAAGCTTGAAATGTCTCACCATCTTGTTTAAAATAGTTTTCAACACCAATGTCAGCCATGAAACTTCATTAAGAAGTAATAACACAAGGAATGGTTATCAATAATCTTCAAAATGAATACCTGGGATACTTAACTATCTGATGTATCTTTAGAGTTACCATTGATGCTTTCACAGATGCCTCTAAAGGTTGATGTGTTTAAGGATAAAACCAAAAATCTTTCAACTTCTTAGACTAAGAGTCAAAATTGGCATGAAAAAAAATATTATAACTTGTATTTTAACCCTTATAGTATATTCCTAACCTCTCCTCATCCAACTAGCCCAATGGAAACACCTCTAGGCTTGTGGGTAGTGAGTTGAATCTATAGATAGGGATAGCTACCTTGATATACCACTTTAGATTGTAAGTACAACTAAACATTCGGGGAAAAGGGAGAGAGATAATTGAAAAAAATATATTCTAAGGGAGGTGATACAACAAATAAGATGATTACTTCTAAATAGAAACATGTTACATAAGAAATCAAGGGACAAACTGAACATACACTTCTCCAATCTACATATTCTCACATCAATATTAAATTATGAGGTTATAGATGAATGTGCAAAGATAGGAGGACTAGAAAAGAGGCCTTTAATGGAAATAATTAAAATATTAATTCACTCAATCCTTGATATTTATTATAACACTTCACATGCCCTACATTAAGAAGCTTTCCAACTACAAAAAGAATGCAAGAATGAGACAACATGCTAAGGAATCCATAGTCTTCACTAAGGAAGATCCAAAATTAAAGTAAAAAACACTAATAAAATTCATGAATAGGTAAAATTAGTATTATTATTGATAAAATGGTATGAAAATGAGTATGGATTCACCATACTCAGGTGGAGAATAAATTGCAATTGTCAAAATGGCTAGTTCTTATAGAACTTGAGAGAGAGAGAGTAGAAGACAGAAGTCCAAGGTTCACAATGACACTTGTAAAGATGATAAAATTAGTTACTTATGCATGAGAGTAGGATATGCGATGAACCATGCAAGATAAAAATGGAAAAGTGGATATCTAATTCATAAAACTCTTACAAAGTGGCATAAGATTCCTTATTCTAACTTAGAGAAATTACCTTTATGATTTGGGCTTATTGACTACCTCATAATTGACTAAAAATAAGTAAAATTATTAGAATGAAGGGGAAGGATTTTATACATGACTATCCATTCATTGGTTTTATTCCTAGTCCTCTAAAATCATCCCAAAATTAGATATCATCATTTGTTATCAAGAAAACTCCTCTTTCATGCACCCTGCACACTTGGCTTCCAAAATGGCATCCATTTCTCATGAAAATACATGGGATGGATTTTATTATACATTTAAATACCATAAATGACCTTATATTTATTAGGTAGACCTTGAAACCTCCTCACTTAAATATCTCCATCCTTCTCACTAGCTTATACACTATGCTAATCTAGACTCGATGAGATGAGAACTGCTATTGAGGAACTAAGGAGTTTTTATAAGGAATGAAATGAACATGGGGAGTTATAAAAAGTCTTAATATTTCTCCTAAAGTTGTTTCATCTTTATAATCCTCCTAAAACCTACAAAATACATAAAACTATCAAGAAAATTCTATTTTATACCCTATCTATACAAGTTTGTATAGCCAAAAAGCATGAGGAGTAGATTAAGGGAGTAATTTGAAAGGTCCAATCATCATCTTGGTCAAACTAATCAATTATAGAATCTATCCCACTCCATTTCTACAAAATACTCACTGGCAAGGGTTTGCAAGGGTTTTAGCTTATTTCCACTCTTAAGGTTCATTCATAAATATGGGACATCCAACTTGAAAAAAATTTCCATAAATTCATAGTTTAAGATGTTCATCATACATTTACTTCTTTTTTTCCCATGCAAATAATCAAGAGAGATATGAACACTTGAAATCACCTTATTGGGCTTGTCTTTCCCTTTCCTACAAGTCTGAGTGGGGTTTGAGCTCAAAAATGGACTATATTTAACCTCTTTATCCTATAAAAGATTTATAACCTCTATTTTACCCCCATATTCATGATTTAATCCATGATAATTCTCATCTCATTCTATAATTGTGAACAACCCTTCATTTGGGCATTAGGCCAAAAACTACCTAGTGTGCTTGACTGTAACTCTTAAGGGTTTGGACCTTCTTATAAAAAATAATTATTTATTTATTTATTTACCATGTTTTTATATTTGTATTAAATATTCCTCAAATTTATTTAAAAGTTCAACCATCTCCTAAAGAGTCCTTTTGTCACCTATTACTAAAACTTCTAGAGTTTGTGTATGAGGGGAGTACCCTCTGTCTAAGACAAAATAGAGGGTACTTCCCCTATTATCTATAAAAAATAAATAGTTTAAAATATTCCAAAATTATGGGGACATAATAATCCAAAAATAATCTTTTTATCATGTCAATTAGTCCCCAAAATTCATAAAAACTAAGACAAACTAGGGAATAGGTAGGTTGTGAAAGATTTTAGCTTTAGATTATATTTTGCATGGTTAGAACCCTTTATCTTATTATAAATTACATATGAGATATATATAGGAATATTAAAATCATGATTAAGGTGTTTTTATCTTGAAAAACACTTCAGCTTTAATAAACCCTCTCCTTACACTTGACCAATCAAGACTGAGTGTGCCTTTTGACTATGTTTTTGCCTTTGAGGGAATAATTATAGATGGTTATGCAGGGTTTGAAGCCTAGGTATGGTTATTAAAGGTTTTAATGAGATGTTAATAACCAAACCCAATAATTTCAATGTGAATTAAATTTATATTCATACCTTTAGATGATTTCAATTGCTTACTCAGGCTCACTCTCCCACTTAATCACAATTGACTTTGTTTTTTTGCTTTAGAAGACACCTATAGATGATTTTACATAGTTTTAGGCCTTTAGGACATTGTAAAATATACTTAAATGTTCCCATGGTCATATATAAATAAATTTAACTTATTCATTGAATATTTAGGTTAAGTTCATATCAAGGATCTTAATTTTCTCAATTTCTGCCCCTCATAGTTAACTACTATTGATTATGTGGGGCCTTTAGGTGCATTTTATCTAATATAGGCCTTTCTTATGATGTGTAGAGGTTTTTATCAAAACATAAAAGCCAAATAGTATTTTATTTTACCTTAATCTACTTTTAATGGTTAAAATATTATCAAAACCCCATACTTAGGTCACTATCTATTTGTCACTTAAAGTTGGCTATAAGTGTTCATTTCTTATAGAAAGAGACACCTATAAGTGTCCATGAACATAAAACACCATACCCTAGCATCCTATTAATTATTATCATGTCTATTGGCACACTATTCAACCAAGGGAACCATTCTAACCATGAGAGTTTGTTCAATTTGTTTCTTAGGATATCAAAATACCATTCACAATTCCAAAACTATAGATGTTATTACAGGATATTAGTGTTTTTTAGGGTAACTTCAAGGCCTCAAATAACCTCTTTCCACTTAATTTATGCCTTTAAAACTCTACCAAGTTATTATACTATGATAGGGGTACAAAACCAATCCATTATGATTCATTAAAATCTATTTCAACCTTTTTATATGATCCTTCCAAAATTCCCCTAGACCTCTATTTTACTTTTTTGGGGATTTGATCCTAGAATTGGTCATTTGATCTTTTAAAGGAAGTTTACACTTTTATTTTCAAACATATAACATAAAATAGGTTTAACATGAATTATATATTACATAAAAAAATCAAGGAAATATTTCTCCACATGTTTCAACTTCTATATATGGCTCCTTCTCTTTGTTAAGGCCACCTATGGATGCACATTTTCTGTCTAAAGGTAGTGAAGATGGAAAGGTAGGTATAAATAATTATCTTGAACTCATGACTAAAATACATTATATTTAAAAATATAAATCAATAGATCATGGTTTTAATAAATTTATGAAAATTTCTATATCACATTTCAAAGCTTGAAAACTCCTGTAGGTAACTCTCAATGGTAAATTGAATGTTAATATTGCACATGACAACTTAGTCCCTCTCTCTTGCATAAAATTAAAACTTGACTCACTCCATAATTATGTTAAAGGGTATTCGAAGGAATTAAAACATTAAACACATCCCTATGAACATGATAAACATGTTTCATGCACATATTTCATCATGATTGTAAGTAAATGTGAGCAAAAGTTGACTATATCATGTTCATGACTACACCCTTATAGAGAATTTTCTTGAAGAATGATATTTAAGGGTAAAGAGGAATAAAAATAAAATTTAAAACATGGAAAATAACATATCATAACCCTATTAAACCATGAACAAGTATGAAGTTCCTGAAAATGGTGAAAAACTACTTGTAACTTAGAAAGGTGTATCTTCTTACAACTTTAAGCTAATTGACTCATTAAATTGGCTTGAAATGTGAAACTAAGAATGGGAATAATTAAAGGGGGACATAAAAATAATTTTGAATCAACCTCAACAACTTGTTTGTATGGACTTTCTAAAAATGGAGCAAAACCTATAGGGTACATAGATTAGTAGATAGAAAAACACAGTCAACTTCAAGAGGATGGTTAATGAAGCACAAGCCATAATTATTCAAAATTTTTATATGTAAATGAAGGTATATAAGTTTAATTTAACCTTACCATGGTATATTTTCTAAAACCTTCCCTACTATCCCTATGATGTGCAAACCTAAAGATTACTTTTTTTTACCAAGAAGGGTGAAAAAGGAGTAGAATGGTTTTCTGCCAAAAATGGAACTTCTAGAGCATGTCAAGCACTGAGATGGATCTAAATAATCTGAAGAGTCATATTAAAACATTATCCCATGTTTCAGAGTTCAACATGATGTGTATAAGTGTCAAACTCTCTTTTTTTCTCAAGAAAACTATCATTTCTTCTGAAGAACCTACCAAATTTAACTTATGTCAATTGATTTAGACCTCTTAGGGTACATGGGATATGATATAAAATTTTATAACCTTAAAAATTTCCAATAAATCCTTAAAACTCACTAATTTCCCCTTTTTGACCATAAAATGACTAAAAGGACTAAAACAACCAAGGACCAAGGATATTATAACATTAAATGAAATTAATTAAGCTATAAAACACCTTGTGACATATGTATTAGACCCATAAAACACCTAAAATTCAAATTTTTACCTATAAGGGTCCCAATTTAACCTAAACATCAAATTTGGTCAATAAATTGGTAACTCATAGGGGTAGTATGTCTGCTATACTAACTAGACCAGTAGACTTATCAGTCCATTGGGCTTAGGGGGTCATTTTAAGTTTGATACAAACAAGGAGGCCTTTGACCATTGACCACTTGATTAACTTAAACAAACAAAACAAAATACACACACCAATAATGCAAACACACTAACAAGACACACACACACATGTGCTTTATGCACTTAGAAAAAAATAGGAAGAAAATAACTATATATAATTACAACTAAGCATACCAACATTTCCAAGATCAAAAATAAATTTCCTTGCATCGTTCTCTTCATGAGATGAATCATGGTACAAAGCATGTTTCTCTTTATATTGTACACTTAATAGATTAGACCTATTTCTTAGCACTTCAATATACATGCTCTTAAGTATACCATTTTAAAATAGGCCTATAGTATAAAATTATTCTCATTTCATCTAAATAGTCTAAACCTTCTCATATGTTTCCTTAATTACAACCTCAAATGGTGATTCAATAAGACATACCTTCTTGACTTTTGTAATGCTCTCAATAATATTAGGCTTCCTCTCAGCTGTAAGTTATTCTAGCTAATCATGGAGCTTTGTATATTATTCCCAAAATTGGTCATTGTCCTCTACGGAAGCCTCTTTCTTCACCTTGCCATGTACTTGATCCTTAACTTGGAAAAACTCTTCAAGCCCTTGGAAGAACTCCATTTTTAGCTTCTAATCATCCTTGTCTGGTTTATCATCTAGAACCACTACCTCTTCAATCTTCTCTTCTTGATGTATGATGTCATCAAGATGGTTTTTTTCAAGTTAAAATTCATCTGATGGTGATTTAAGATTAGGTTGAGGTATTGGATCATATTCAAGAGAAAAAACATCCACCTTGGTCTCAAGAGATTCTTCTAAGACTACCACCTCTTAGGGGATGACTTCAAATTGTTCTCCATCCTTAATAACACATTCATATTCATGATAGAGGTGATCATACATAACCTTTTGATCAGATTTAGAGTCTTATTTAGTGGCTTCAAGATATTCCATCTCTTTCTCCTTCATGGTGATACCAAGACTAGGCATCTTGAAATCATGTGACCTAGCCCAATGAGGTTGCCAAGAAGGTAGGCTTTCTTCAAGCCAGAGTTCTAAATTTTCCTTAACCAACTTCTCTTCTCTAGGTTCCCATACCATAGGTCCATCAAGGAAAATGGTGATTGAGTGAGAACAATATGAAATAGTCGGTGGAGGTGGAACATAGGGCTTAAAATAAGATTAAGAATGCAATGTTCCGGATTCTTTTGGCAGCTATTGAGGAAGCGGAGGTGGACCTTGGGCTAAGTTCTCTTGGTTATATTCCTTCCACTTGAAAATCCATTAATTAAAATCTGATTAAACTTTGTAAATCTCTTTAGGGAGGTTATATGGGCTGTGTTTAGGCATAGGATCTTTTTTTGGGTCTAAACCTTCCATCACACCTTAACATAACAACCTCATCCTTGAATCCAACTCTTCAATTTACATTGATAGGTTATATTGGAAAAGTTTTTCTTGAAGTTAATAGGCATAATCATGAAGATAATGAATTCAAGAGGGCTAACATGGAAAATAAAATCTCCCTCCTTGAGGAAGGGTGGAAGGAACTTGAAAAGGATCAACTTCATTCTCAACTTCACACTCCTTATCAATGCTTCTATCCTCTTTATTTCCCCATGATTCCACTATCTTAAAATATCTTACGATAATAGTATTATAAGTATTATATTTAGGTGGTGATGTAATTTTAGGAGTGGTGAAGTGCTCAAACAAATTGGAATCTCCTTAGGCAGAGATTCTCCACCTTGTCTCCAACTTGGAATCTCATATCTAGGGGTCACTCTTTGAGATGGGGATGTAATGTGAGAAGGAAATGACTAATATAAATCCAATTCCTTTAATACTCACATGGACTAATAAATATAAATTTATACAACTCAATTTTCTTATCACAATTAGATTTAAACACAAGGTTTCTCCTTTTAACTCTCTCCTCCAATTGATTGGGAAAAGGATGACTTTGGTATCTTTGATTGGGCTCATAATTAGGGATCAAATATGATTGATAGGAAACTTGGGGATGTGGATATGAAGGCTGATAGGTTTTATTGGATTTCTTTTCATGAACTCTTAGCCTATCCTCTAAGGAAGAAATTAGGCCACTCACATCAAGCATCTCACTTATGAGCTTTTACCAATTGGCTCTCTCAATATGTGCCCATTCTCTTTTGACCAGCTCTAATGCATCTCTCACCTTATGAATAAGATGACTAAGAACCTATTGAAAATATCCCATTTATATATCAAGAACTAACCTATACCTCTCATAGCCCAAAAGATTTTGTTTGAAGGTGGAAATGGATTGACTTAAGAAATGACTAGGTTGAATATGAGCAAGATATGGAGGAGGTTGATAGTTTTGATACACTTAATGAATGGGATGATAAAATTAAAGTTGGGGTTGGTACATGTCATGATGAGGCTAGTACACTTCATGATAGGTTTAATTAAGAACTTGTTTATATTGATATGGAATGGCACAAGCTTGAAATATCTTACCAACTTTGTAAAATAGTGCTCAAAACCAAGGTCAACCATGGAAATTCATTAGGAAGAAAGAACACAAGGAATGGTTATCAAAAATATTAAAAAGGAATAACTGGGCTACTTAACCAGCTGATGTATCTTTAGAGTTGCCATTGATGCTTGGATAGATTCCTCTAAGGGTTGATATATTGAAGGACAACATCAAAAATCCTTTAACTTCTCAGACTATGAGTCCCACTAGGCATGCCAAAAACTATTGTCACTTGGATTTACACCGTTTTAGGAGATGCACAATCTCTCCTCATCCAAGTGGCACATTATAAATACCTCTAGGCTTGTGGGTAGCCTAAGGATGAGGTGAATCTCTAGATAGGTCTAGCTCCCTTGATACATAAATTTGAATTACAAATAAAATGAAACTTTGGGGGGAAATGGAAAGAGATAACTAAAATAAAAATATTTTAATGGAGGTGATACACCAAATAATATGATGACTTCCAACCAAAAACATGTTACACAAGAAATCAAGGGACAAACTGAACATACATTTCTCTAATCTGTATCTCACATCAATGTTATATTTTTAGGTTATGGATGAATATGAAATGATAGGAATATAAAAAAGTCCTTGAATGACACTAATGAAAAGACTAACTCACTCAATCCTTGAAATTTCATAGAACACTTGACGTGCCCTGCAAGAAGAAGCTTTCCAACTGCAAATAGGATGTAAGAAAGAGATAACTTGCTAAGGAATCCATATTCTTCATTAAGAAAGATCAAAAATTAAAGTAAAACACACTAAGAATAGTCATGAAGAGATAAAAATTAGTAGTCTTATTGATCAAATTGTATGAAAATGCATAGGTCTTCACCATACTCTGGTGGAGCATAAATTATAATGGCTAAAATGGCTAGTTCTTATTAAACTTGAGAGAGAGAGGATAAGAGAGAAGTCCAAAGGTCAAAAATAAATTTGTAAAGATGATAAAATAAGTTACTTGTGCATGAGATTAGGATATGGGATGAACCATGCAAGGTCAGAAGGACATGTGGCTATCCAAGTCATTCAACTCTTGTAAAGTGGCATAATATTCCTCATTCTAGCTCAAAAAATTTACCTTCATGATTTGGGATTATTAAATGAATCATAAATAAATAGGAATAGGTCTAATTATTTTAATTATTGGAAGGATTTAAGACATGACTTTCCATTTATTTGTAGTAATGGTCCTCTAGAATCATCTCAAAATGATATATCATCATCTACTATCAAGAAAACTCTTCTTTCATGCACCTTGAACACTTGGATTCCAAAATGGCATCAAAATATCATGAAAATACATGGGAGGGAGTGTATGACACCTGTCAAGACCCTCCATGGACTTATAAATATCAAGGACACCTTAAAATCTCATCACTTTAAGATCTCCACCTTTCTCACTAACTTGTCTACTATGTCATTTTTGATTGGTTGAGATGAGATATCTTGTTTAGGAATTTATGAGTTGTTGTTAGGAATTAAATGACATCGGGAGTTATCATAAGTCTTAATATTTTTCCCAAAGTTGGTTTCTTCTTTAGACTCCTCCTAGAACCTATATAATGCATAAAATTATCAATAAAATCCTATTTTTTACCCTACTAATACAATTCCATAAAACCAAAAAGCATTGGGAGTAGTTTGATGGAGTCCTTCTCAAGTTCCAATCATCATCCTAGTCAACATAGTCATTTATAGCATCTATCCAACTCCATTTCTCCAAACTAGTCACTAAAAAGGGTTTGTAAGAATTTTAGCTTGTTTCCACTCTTAGGGTTTGTTGATAAAGATGGGACATATAACTTAAAAAAAAATTAAAATAATTAATATTTCAAGACCTTCATCAACATCCTTGAACTTATTTTGTTCCTATGCAAATCATCAAGAGAGATATGAACATTTGAAATCAACTTATTGAGCTTGTCCTTCCCTTTCTTACAAGTCTGAGTGGGTTTTGAGCTCAAAAATGGACTATCTTCATTCTCTATATCCTATAAAATATTTATCATATTTACCCCCATATTCATTCTTCAATATATGAGAATGCTCATCTCATTCTATAATTATCAATGACCCTTCATTTGGGCATTAGGCCAAAAACTATATATTGTGCTTGACTGTAAGTCCTAAGGGTTTAGACATTCATATTTAAAATGATCCTTTGATTAATTTAAATTTTTTTTATGTGTATTAAATCTTCCTCAACATTATTTAAAATTCCAACCATCTCCTAAAGATTCCTTTTGTCACCTTTTCCCAATATTGCCAGGGTTCGTGTATGAGGGGAGTGCCCTGTGTCTGAGATAAAATAGAGGGAAATTACCTTGTTTTTTTTATTAAAAATAAATATTTTAAGAGATTACACAAGCTACGGGTATATTATAAACAAAAAATAAACTTTTTATCATGTCAATAGGCCCCCCAAATGCATAAAAACCAAGACAGACTAGGGAATAAATAGACTATGTAGTATTTTAGCATGTGGAATGTATTTTTCATGGTTAGAACCCTTTCCCCTATTATAAATTAAATAAGAGATATACATAGGACTATTAAAATCATTATGAAGGTGTTTTGTGCTCAAAAAACACTTCAACTTTCCTAAACCCTCTCTTCACACTTGACTAGTCAATACTGAGTGTGCCTTTTGACTGTGTTTTTGACTTTGAGGGAACAACTATATGTGGTTATGTATGGTTTGAAGTCTAGGTACAGTTGTTGAATGTTTTAATAATATTTTCATGACCACACAACATAATTTCCATTCTAATTCAAGTTACATTCATACCTTTATATTTTTTCAACTATTTTCTCATGCTCACTCTCCCACTTAGTCACAACTGACTATGTTTTTTACTTTAGAGGACCCCTGTAGATGATCTTGCATATTTTTAGGCCTTTATTACATTAAAAAATACCCTTAAATGTTCAAATGGTCATATATAAGTAACTTAAACTTATTCATTAGCTATTTAGGTTAATTTAATATCAAGGATCTTAATTTTTTCACTCTTTGCCCCTTATAATCAATTATAGTTGACTGTGTGGGGCCTATAGGTGATTTTTATCTAATATAGGCCTTGATTATGATGTGTATAGGTGTTTATTGAAAATTAAAATCCACATAGTATTTAATTATACCTTCATTTACATTAAAATGATAAAACATTCTCAAAATCCCATACTTCGGTCATTGTCTATCTCAGTCACTTAAAGTTGGTTGCAAGTGTTCATTTCTTATAGAGAGAGACACTTGTAGGTGTTTGTGAAACTGAAAAACCATACCCTAGAATCCTATTAATGATAAATATGTCTATTTTCACACTATTCAACAAAGTGAACCATTATAACCATGAGATTTTATTCAATTTTCTTCTTAAGATGTAAAAATACCATTCATAATTCCAAAACTGTAGATGCTAGTGCAAAATTTCAATGTTTTTAGGGTAACTTCAAGACCTCAAACAACTTATTTCCACTTAATTTTTGCCATTAAAACTCTACCAAGATATTTTACTATGGTAGGGATACAAAACCAATCCATTAATATGACTTAAAATATATTGAAACCTTGTTATATGATCTTTCCAAATTACCCTTGGACCTCTGTTTTGCTATTTTTGGGGATTTAATCCCAGAATTGTTCATTTGATCTTTTGAAGGTAATTTACACGTTATTTACCAAAATATCCACTTAAATATGTGTACCATTATTTATATATTACATGAATACTTGAAATAAAGTTTTCTTCACATGTTTCAACTTCTATATATGGTTCTTTCTCTTTGTTAAGGCCACTTGTAGATGCACATTTCCTGTCTACAGGTAGTGAAGATGGAAAGGTAGGGCATTTTATTTATGTCATGACCAAAATACATGATATTTAAAAATATAAAACAAGATATCATGGTTTTAATACCTTGAGGAAAATTTATATGTCACATTTAGTGCTTGAAAACTCCTGTAGGCACTTGTCAATGATAAACTAAATGCAAATATTGCACATGACATCACAATCCCTCTCTCTTACATCAAATGAAAAATTTAATCAATACCTCATGATATTAAATGGTACACCAAGTCCTTAAAACCTTCAACACATCTTTGTGAACATTCCAAACATGTTTCATGTATGTACTTCACCATGACTATAAGTAAAGGTGAGCAAAAGTTGACTCTATGATGTTCATGACTACACCCTCATAGATATTTGTCTTGAATAATGAGATTAAATGGTCAAGGGGAAAAAAATTCACATTGAAAACATGGAAAATAACCTACCAAAACCCTATTAAACCATGAAAAATAGTGAAGTTCTTAAAAATAGTGAAAAACTACTTGTAACTTAGAAATGTGTATCTTCTTACAACTTTAAGATACTTGACTCATCCTAATGCATTAAAACGTGAAAATAATAATGGTAATAAATTTATGAGGATGTAAAAATCATATATAATCAACCTTAGCAATTGGTTTGTATAGACTTGATAAAAGTGGAGCAAAACCTATAGGGTACATAGATTAGCAGGCAAAACAACATAATCAACTTCAAGAGGATGGTTCATGAAGCACATGACATTATTATTCAAAATATTTATATGTAAATTAATGTATGATATTTTAATTTCATTACCCAAGTCATTTGGTCTGAAACCTCCCCTATTATCCGTACCAATTACAAACTTGAAGACTACTTTTGCTTGCCAAGAAGGGTGAAAAAGGAGAAGAATGGTTTTGGGCAAAAAATGGAACTTATAGAGAATTCCAATAAATAAGATGGATATAAGGAATCTAAATAGTCATATTATAACCTTCTCCCACATGGCACATTTCCCCATGAGTTGTACAAGTGCCAAACTCTCCCTTTTTTCAAGAAAATTATCTTTTCTTTTGAAGAACATGCCAAATTTCATTTATGTTAGTTTATTTAGACCTATTGGGACATATTTTATGTGACATAATATTTTTTAACCTTCACACTAACTAATAAATCTATACAACTCATTAAATGCCCCTTTTTGACCTTAAAATGACTAAAATGACTGAAGACCAAGGCTAGTATAACATTAATTAACTTATAAAACACCTTGTGACATATTTATTAGATCCCTAAAAGACCTAAAAGTTAAGTTTTTACCTATAGGGGTCCTAATTTGACTTAAAAGTGAAATTTGGTCAACAAATTAGAGACTCATAGGGGTAGTATGCATGCTATACTAACTAAACCAGTAGACTTATCAGTCCATTAGGATTATGGAGTCATTTGAAGTCTGATTAAAAAATGAGACCTTTGACCATTTACCACTTTATTACCTCAAACACACAAAACAAAGGACACACACTAATAAAGCAAACATGCTAACAAGACACACACACACACACTCACACACACACACACACACACACACACACACACACACACACACACACACACACACACACACACACACACACACACACACACACACACACACACACACACACACACACACACACACACACACACACACACACACACACACACACACACACACACATTTGCTCAAAACACTTTGGAAAAAATAGGAAGTAAACAACTATATACAACTAAAACTAGGCATACCTCCCTTTTGAGGATCAAAAGGAAATTTCCTTACATCATTCTCTTCATGAGATGAATCATGGTGCAAAGTATGTTTCTCTTTAGATTAAACACTTAATGGATCATACCTATTTATTGGCACTTTAATTTCCATGTTATCAATTAAACCATTTTAAATAGGTCTATAATGTACAAATATTCCTCTTACATCCAAATTTCCTTGACCTTCTCATACAGAACCTCAATTACAACCTCAAATGGTGATTCAACAAGGCATACCTTATTAACTTTTATAGTTATCTCAATAAGGTTAGGCTTCCTCTCAGTTGCAAGTTCTTTTAGGTCATCAAGGAACTTTGAATATTCTTCCCAATCTTGGTCATTATCTTCCATGGAAGCCTATTTATTCACCTCGACATGTACTTGATTCTCAACTTGGTAAAACTCTTCAATCCCTTGAAATAACTCCATTTACATTTGACATCATACTTATCTTCTTTATCATTTAAAACCACTACCTCTTTAATCTTCTCTTCTTGATGTATGATGTCATCTAGCTAGTGTTTTAAAGTTATAATACATCTGATGGTGATTTAATCTTAGGTTGAGGTACTGGATCATCTTCAAGAGAAACAACTTCCACCTTGGTCTCAAGAAATTCTTATAGGACTACCACTTCTTTTGGGATGACTTGAAATTATTATCTATCTTTAATAGCACATTCATCTTCATGATGGAGGTGATCATCTATAACCTTTTGATCAGATGCAGAGTATTCTTCAAGGGATATAAGATATTCCATCTTTTTCTCCTTCATGGTGATGCCAAGACTAGGTATCTTGAAATCATGTGACCTAGCCCAATGAGGCTGCCTAGGAGGTAGGATTTCTTCAAGCAAGAGTTATAAATTTTCCTCAACCAACTACTCTTGTCTAGATTCCCATACCATAATTCCATGAAGGCAAGGTGATGGAGTGAGGACAAGATGCAATAGTTAGTGGAGGTAAAACACAACACTCAATATCTGACTAAGAATACAAATTTGGGGATTCTTTCAGGAGCTCTTGAGGAAGGGGAGGCAAACCTTGGGATAAAATGTCTTGGTAATATTCCTTCCACTTAAAAATCCCTTAATTAACATTTGATTCAACTTGGGAACTTTATTGAGGGAGGTTAGATGGGGTGTGTTTAGAAATAAGATCTTCTTTTGGGTCTAAACCTTCCATCACACCTTGACTTAACAACCTCATCCTTGAATCCAAATCTTCAATTTCTTGGATAGGTTCTCTTAGAAAGTTCTTTCTTGAATTTCATGGGCATCATCATGATAATAAGGAATTCAATAGGGCTGACATGGAAGACAAGAGGTCTCTTATTGAGGAAGAGTGGGAGGGGATTGTAAAGGATCAATGCCATTCTCAACTTCACACTCTTTATCAATGATTCTATCCTCTTTATTTACACATGATTTCACTATCTTACTTTAGATTAGGATATTAGGATTATAATTCTTCTCTTTAGATGGTGAAGCAATTTGAGGAGTGGGTGAAGTGTTCAAGGAACTTGGAATCTCCTTAGGCTTGGATACTCCACCTTGTCTCCAACTTGGAATCTCATATCTAGGGGTTACGCATTGAAATGGGGATGAAATATGAGAGGGAAATGAGGAATTTAAATCTAATTAATTTAATAATAACATTTACTGATACATATACATATTATCCAACTCAATTTTATTATCAAGATTAGCTTTAAACATAAGGTTTCTCCTTTGAACTCTTTCCTCTAATTGATTGTGAAAAGGATGACTTTGGTATCCTTGATTGGGATCATGAGTAGGGATAAAATATGACCAATAAGAAAATTAGGGAAGTTTATATGAAGGCTAATAGGTTTGGTGAGGTTTCCTTTCATGAACTCTTAGCCTATCATCTAAGGAAGAAACTAGGCCACTCACATCCAACATCTCACTTATGAGCCTTTGCCAATTGGCTCTCTCAATAGGTACCCACTCTCTATTTAATATATCTAATTAATCTCTCACCTTATAAATAATATGAATAGGAACATATTAACCATATCCACTTTGTGTGTCAAGATCTGACATATACATCTCATAGCCTAAAAGAGTTTGTTTGAAGGTAGAAATGGATTGACTTGACAAGTAACTAGGTTGACTAGGAATAAAATATGGAGAAGGCTAATAGGTTTTATAATCTTCATGAATGGGATGATACATTTCATTTTATGGTTGGTAAACTTCATTCTAGTGATAGTACACTTCATGATAGGGTTTATTAAGAACTTGTTCATATTGATAGGGAATGGTACACACTTGAAATGTTTCACCAACTTCTGTAAAATAGTGCTCAACACCAAGGTCAACCATAAAAATTCATTAGGAATTAAGAACACAAGGAATGGTTATAAAAAATATCCAAAAGGAATACCTGGGTTTCTTGATCAACTAATGTATCTTCAGAGTTGCCATCGATGCTTGGATATATGGTTCCAATGGTTCCAAAGGCTGATGTGTTGAAATTCAATGTAACAAATTCTTCAACTTCTTAGACTAAGAGTTCCACTAGGCATGCCAAAAAATATTTTCACTTTTTTCACATTTTGAGGAGATTATTAAGCTCTCCTCATCCAAGGGGCATAATGGAAACACCTTTAGTCTTGTGGGTAGCCTAAGGATGAGGTGAATCTCTAGATATGGCTAGCTGCATTGATGTACCAATTTGGATTAAAACTACAACTAAACCTTGGGGGAAAATGAGGAGAGATAATTGAAGGCAAACTATTATAAGGGATGTGATACACCAAATAATATGATGACTTTCAACTAGCAACATGTTACACAAGAAATTAAGGGACAAACTGAACATATAATTCTCCAATCTACATCTTCTCACATTAATGTTACATTATGAGGTTATGGATGAATGTGAAAATCCAAGAGGATTAGAAAAGAGGCCTTAAATGGCACTAATTAAAATACTAACTCAATCAATCCTTGACATTTACTAAAACACTTCACATGCCCTACAAGAAGAAGCTTTCTAACTACAAATAGGATGCAAGAATGAGACAACATGCTAAAGAATCCATAGTCTTCACTAAGTAATATCCAAAATAAAAGTAAAAATTATTAAGAACAATCATGAATAGGTAAAAATAAGTAGTATTATTTATCAAATGGTTTGTAAATGAGTAGGGCTTTTCTATACTCAAGTGGAGCATAAATTACAATGGCCAAAATGGCTAGTTCTTATAAAACATGAGAGAGAGAGAGAGAGGAGAAGACAGAAGTAAAAGGGTCATAAGGACACTTTTCAAGCTAATAAAATTAATTAATTATGCATGAGAGTATGATATGGGATTAACCATGTAATTTCATAAGGAACAAGTGGCTATCTAAGTGATCAAACTCTTACAAAGTGGCACAAGATTCCTCATAATGGCTTAGAAAAACTACCTTTATTATTTAGGATTATTAAAAACCTCCTAACTAATTATGAATAGGTAAAATTATTTGAATGAAGGGGAATTATTTCATAAATTCCTCTCCATGCATTGGTTTCTATCCTAGTCATCTAAAATCGTACCAAAATGAGATATCATCATCTACTATCAACAAAACTCCTCTTTCATGGACCCTACACACTTGGCTTCTAAAAAGGAATCAATTTATAATGGAAATATGTGGGAGGTAGTTAATTACACCTTTAAAGACCCACCATGGCCTTATAAACATTAGGGACACCTTAAAATATCCTTACATGAAGATCTCCACCCTTCTCACTAGCTTGGCCACTATGCCAATTTTGACTATCTAAGATGAGAGATCATATTTAGGAATTTAAGATTTGTTTTTAGGAATTAAATTAACATTAATATTTATAAAAATTCTTAATATTTATCTCAAATTTGGTTTCATCTTCAGACTCTTCCTAGAACCTGTACAATGCACAAAACTATCAAGAAAATCCTATTTTGTAACCTGCATGTACAATTTTATATAATCAAATCATGGGGATTAGATTGAGGGATTAATTTTCAAGTTAAAATAATAATATTGGTCAATATAGTCCATTAGAGTATCTATCCAACTTCATTTCTCCAAACTAGTCACTGACAAGGGTTTGCAAGGGTTTTAGCTTGTTTCCACTCTTAAGATTTGTTCATAAATTCCAAACAAATTGAAAGGATATAAATTGAAAAAAATTACAAAAATTAATATTTCAAGACCTTAATCAACATAATTTAACTTATTTTTTTCCCATGCAAAGCATCAAGAGAGATATGAACACTTGAAATCACCTTATCGAGGTTGTCCTTCCCTTTCTTGCAAGTCTAAGTGGGTTTTGAGTTCAAAAATGGACTATCTATAACATATATACCATATAAAAGATTTATCATCTCTATTTTAACCCCATATTCACTCTTCAATCCATGGTAATTCCCATCTCATGCTATAATTGTGAATGACCCTTCATTTGGGCATTAGGCCAAAAACTACCTATTGTGCTTGAGTGTAACTCCTAAGGGTTTAGACCTTATTGCTTAAAATAATAATTATTTTATTTATTTAACATGTTTTAATAGGTGTATTACATATTACTCAACCTTATTGAAAATTTCAACCATCTCTTGAAGAGTCATTTTGTCAACTTTTCCCAAAACTACCAAAGTTTGTGTATGAGGGGAGTGCCCTCTATCTGAGACAAAATAGAGGGTACTTCCCATATTTTTATAGATAAAATAAATATTTTAGGAGATTCATAAGGTAATGGAAACCTTATAAACCAAAAACCATATTTTTATCATGTAAATAGGCCCCCCAAATGTACAAAAACCAAGACAGACTAGGGAATAGATAGACTTTGTAGGATTTTAGCATGTGGATTATATTTTGTATGGTTAGAACCCTTTCCCCTATTATAAATTCACTATGATATATCATTAATATTATTAAATTCATGTTGAAGGTGTTTTAAACTTGAAAAAAATTCAAATTTTCTAAATCCTCTCCTCACACTTGACCAGTCAAGATTGAGTGTGCCTTTTGACTATGTTTTTGCCTTTAAGGGAAAAACTATAGATGGTTGTGCATGGTTTGAAGCCTAGGTATGGTGCGTTAAGGTTTTAATGATATGTTCATGACCACACCCCATCATGTGCATGATAATTAAAGTTACATTCATACCTTTATATGATTTCAATTGCTTGTTTAGGCTCACTCTCCCACTCAGTGACAAGTAACTGTATTTTTTGCTTTGGAGGACCCCTGTAGATGATCTTCCATAGTTTTAGGCCTTTAAGACATTACACAAGCTGCTTAAATGTTTCAATGGCCATATGTTATTAACCTAAACTTATTAATTGTATATTTTGGTTAATTTCATATCAAGGATCTTAAATTTCTCACTCTCTGCCCCTCACAGTCAACTACAATTGAGTGTGTGGGCCCTGTAGGTGCCTTTTATCTAATCTAGGCCTTGCTTCTGATGTGTAAAGGTTTTTATTGAAACTTAAAAGACACACTATATTTTAATTTAACTGATTTTAATTTTAATGGCTAAAACATTCCCAAAACCCCATACTTAGGTTACTATTTTTCTCAGTCACTTAAAGCTGGTTGTAAGTGTTCATTTCTTGTAGAGAGAGACACCTATAGATGTCCATGAACCTGAAACAACATACCCTATCATCATATTAATTATTATCATTTATATTTTAACATTATTAAACTAAGGGAACCATTTTAACCATGAAAGTTTATTCAATTTTCTTCTTAAAATGTTAAAAGACCATTCACAATTCTAAAACTATAGATGCTAGTGGAGGATTTCAATGTTTTTAATTGTAACTTCAAGGCCTCAAATAACCTCTTTCCACTTAATTTATTCTCTTAAAATTAAACCAAGGTATTTTAATACGATAGTGATATAAAAACATTTCATAGGATGACTTAAAATCTATTTCAACCTTTTTATATGATCCTTCCAAAATACCCTTGGACCTTTGTTTTGCTTTTTTGGGGATTTGATCCAAAAATTGGTCATTTGATCTTTTGTTGGTAGTTTACACCTTTATTTTCCAACATATCCCATAAAATAGGTCTACCATGTTTTATATATTGCATAAAAACTTCAAAGAAAGGTTTTTCCACATGTTTCAACTTCTATATATGGCTCCTTCTCTTTGTTAAGGCCACTTGTGGATGCACATTTCATGTCTACAGGCAATGAATATGGAAAGGTAGGTAGAAATTATTGTCTTGGACTCATGAAAAACATACATGATATTTAAAAATATCAAATAATATATCATGGTTTTTATTCCTTTAGTAAAGTTTCTATATCACATTTCAATGCTTGAAAACACCTGTAGGCACCTGTCAATGACAAACTGAATGCAAATATCACACATGACATCACTGTTCCTCTCTCTTCCATCAAATGAAAACTTGAATCACTATCTCATTATATTAAATGGTAAAACAAGGGATTAAAACCTTCAACACATCTGTGTGAACATGCCAAACATGTTTCATGTACGTACTTCACCATGACTATAAGTAAAGGTGAGCAAAAGTTGATTGTATGATGTTCATGACTACACCTTCATAGAGAATTGTCTTGAAGAATGAGATTAAATTCTCAAGGGGAATAAAAATAAAATTTAAAAAATGAAAAATAACCTATAACAACCCTATGAAACCATGAACAAGCATAAAGTTCTTGAAAATGGTAAAAAACTACTTGTAACTCAGAAAGGTGTATCTTCTTGCAACTTTAAGCTACTTGACTCATAAAAACGCCTTTTAATGTGAAAATAAGAATGGGAATAATTTTAGGAGGATGTAAAAATAATTTGGAATTAGCCCTAGTTATGGAATTACTAAAAATGGAGCAAAACCTATAGGGTACACAGATTATTAGGTAGAAAAAACATAGTCAACTTCAAGAGGATAGTTCATGAAGCACAAAAAATAATTATTAAATATATTTTAATGTAAATTAATATATATAAGTTTAATTTAACCTCCACAAGGCATTTGGTCTGAAACCTCCCCTGTTATTTGTACCAAGTACAAACCTAAAGACTACTTTTGTTTTGCTAAGAAGGTTGAAAATTAGTAGAACAATTTTGGGCCAAAAATGGCACTTCAATAGAACTTAAATAGATAAAATATATATAAGGAATCTGAAGAGTCATATTACAACCTTCTCCCATGTGGAACACTTCCTCATGAGTTGTATAAGTGAGAAGCTCTCCTTTTTTCTCAAGAAAGCTATCCTTTCTTCTAAATAACCTACAAAATTTTAGTTATATCAATTTATTTAGACCTCTTGGTAAATATTGGATGTGAAATAATCATTTTTAACCTTCACACTTGAAAATAAATACATACAACTCATTAAATGCCCCTTTTTTTACTTTAAAATGACACAAAATGACTAAATGGACTAAAATGATTAAGGACCAATGCTAATATAACATTAAATGACATTAATTAACCTTTAAAACACATTTTTAAATATTAATTAGACCTCTAAAATACCTAAAATTCATGTTTTTAACTATAAGGGTCTTAATTTGACTTAAAAGTGAAATTTGGCCAACAAATTGGTGACTCATAGGGGTAGTATGCATACTATACTAACTAGACCAATAGCCTTATCAGTCTATTTGGATTAGTAAATCATTTTAAGTCTAATACAAACAAGGAGACCTTTGACCATTTACCAATGATTACCTTAAACACACAAAAACAAAGGACACACACCAACAAAACAAACACACTAACAAGACACACACACATGTGCTCAAAGCACTTAGGAAAAAATAGGAATAAAAAATATATACAACTACATCTAGGCATACGTACCTTTCTAGGATCAAAAGGAAAGTTCCTTGCATCATTCTCTTCATGAGATGAATCATAGTATAAATCATGTTGTTCTTTATATTGAACACTTAATAGATTAGACCTATTTCTTGGTAGTTCAATAGCCATGTTCTCAAGTAGACCATTTTAAAATAGGTCTAAAATGTAAAATTATTCCTCTTACATCCAAATAACCTCAACCTTCTCATATGGATCCTCAATTACAACCTCAAACGGTGATTCAACAAGTCATACCTTCTTGACTTTCATAGTACACTCAATTATATTGGGCTTACTCTCAACTATAAGTTATTCTATCTCATCAAGGATCTTTGCATATTCTTCCCAATCTTGGTCATTATACTCCATGGAAGCCTCTTTCTTCACCTTGATAGGTACTTGATTCTCAGCTTGGAAAAACTCTTCAAGCCCTTGAAAGAACTTCATTTGTAGCTACCAATCATCCTTGTATTTTTTATCATATAGAAACACTACCTCTTTAATATTCTCTTCTTGATGTATGATGTCATCAAGCTGGTGTATTTCTAGATCCAATGCATCTAATGGTCATTGAAGATCAGGATAAGGTATTGGATCATCTTCAAGAGAAACAACTTCCACCTTATTCTCAAGAGATTATTCTAAGATTGCCACCTCTTTAGGGATGACTTGAAATTGTTATCCATCCTTAATAACACATTCATCTTCATGTTAGAGGTGATCATATACAAAATTTTAATTAGATGTAGAGTCTTCTTCAAGGGTTGAAAAATCTTTCATCTCTTTCTCCTTCATGGTGATGCCAAGACTAGGCATCTTGAAATCATGTGACCTAGCCCAATGATGCTACTAAGGAGGTAGGATTTCATCAACCAAGAGATATAAATTTTGCTAAACTAAATAATCTTCTCTATGTTCTCATACCATAGGTCAATCAAGGCAAAGGGTGATGGAGTGAGGACAAGATGAACTAGTTTTTAGAGGTGGAATATAAGGATCAAAATCAGATTGAGGATGCAAAGTTGGGGATTCTTTTGGGAGTTCTTGAGGAAGGGGAGGAAGACCTTGGAATAAGATGGATTAATTATCTTCCTTCCACTTGACAATCCCTTAATTCACATCTGATTCAACTTGGGAACTCTTTTGAGGGAGGTTATATAAGGTGTGTTTAGGCATAGGATCTTCTTTTAGGTCTAAACCTTCAATCACACCTTGACTTAACAACCTCATCCTTGAATCCAACTCTTAAATTTGCTTGGCTAGGTTCTCTTGGAAATGTCTTTCTTGATTTTCATAGGCATCATCATGAGGATAAGGAATTCAAGAGGACTAACATGGAAGACAAGAGGTCTCTCCTTAAAGAAGGGTGGGAGGGGTTTGCAAAGGATCAATGTCATTCTCAACTTCACACTCCTTATCAATGATTCTATCCTTTTTCTTTCACTATGATTCCACTATCTTACTCTAGCTTAGGATATTATGATTAGAAGTCTTCTCTTTAGGTGGTGAAGAAATTTGAGGAGTGGATGAAGTGTTCAAGGAACTTGGAATCTCCTTAGGCTTGGATACTCCATGTTTTATCCAACTTGGAATATCATATCTTTTGAGCATGCCAAAAATTATTATCATTTGAATTTTCACCCTTTGAGGAGATGACTAAGCTCTCATAATCCAAGTGGAACAATGGAGACACCTCTATACTTGTGGGCAGCCTAAGGATGAGTTGAATCTCTAGAGAGGGCTAGCTCCCTTGATGTAGCACTTTAGATTATAAATATAAATGAAATTTGGGGGAAAAGGGAGAGAGATAACTGAAATAAAAATATTCTAAGGGAGGTGATACATCAAATAATATGATGACTTCTAAACAATAGCATGTTACATAAGAAATCAAGGGACAAACTGAACATACACTTCTCCAATATGCATATTTTCACATCAATGTTACATTATGAGGTTATGGATGAATATGCAAAGTTAGGAGGACTAGAAAAGAGGCCTTTAATGGCACAAATTAAAATACTAACTCACTTAATCCTTGACATTTCCTAGAACACTACACATGCCCTACAAGAAAAAGTTTTCTAATTGTAAAGAGGATGCAAAAATGAGACAACATGCTAAGGAATCCATAGTCTTCAGTAAGAAATCTCCAAGATTCAAGTAAAACACACTAATAAATGTCATGAAAAGGAAAAAATAGTAGTCTTATTGATAAAATGGTTTAAAATTGAGTAGGGCTTTGCCATACTCAAGTGGATCATAAATTACAGTGGCCAAAATGGCTAGTTATTATAAAAATAGAGAGAGAGAGAGAGAGAGAGAGAGAGAGAGAGAGAGAGAGAGAGAGAGAGAGAGAGAGAGAGAGAGAGAGAGGAGAGAGAGAGAGAGAGAGAGAGAGAGAGAGAGAATTCCAAGGGTCACAAGGATACTTATCAAGATAAAAAAAATTAGTTAATTGTGCATGAGAGTATGATATGGGATGAACCATGCAAGGTCATAAAGAACAAGTGGTTATTCAAGTCATCAAACTCTTTTAATGTGGTATAATATTTCTCATTTTGGCTCAGAAAAACTACCTTCATGATTTGGTATTATTAAACACCTCATAATTTGAATAGGAATAGTTACAATGATTATAATGGATGGAAAGTATTTTATACATTTCTCTTGATGCATTGGTTGTATTCTTGGTCCTCTAAAATCATCCCAAAATGAGATATCATCATCTAATTTCAAGAAAATTCCTCTTTCATGCACCTTTCACACTTGGTTTCCAACAAGGCATCAATTTCTCATGAAAATACATGGGAGGGAGTGGATGATTCCTTTTAAGACCATCCATGTCTTTAGAATCATTATCGATACCTTAAAATATCTTCACTTGAATATCTCCACCCTTCTCACTAACTTGTCCACTATGCCAATTTTGATTGGATAAGATGAGAGATAATATTAAGTAACTTATGAGTTTTTATAATTCATGAAATTAACACAAAGAGTTATCTCAAGTCTTAATATTTCTCCCAAAGTTGGTTTCATCTTTAGATTCATCCTAGAACTTGTATAATGCATAAAACTATCAAGATAATCATATTTTATACCCTTTCCATACAAGTTCATATATAAAAAAAAATCATGTGGAGTATCTTTAGGGATTAACTTAAAAGTTACAATAATAATCCTAGTCAAAATGGTCCAGTAGAGTATCTATATAACTCCATTTCTCCAAACTAGTCATTAGTAAGGGTTTACAAGGGTTTTAGCTTGTTTCCACTCTTAAGGTTTGTTCATAAATATGGGATGTAAAAATTTCTAAAAAATTACACAAATTATTAGTTCAATATCTTCATCAACATCCCTAAACTTTTTTTTCCCATGCAAAGCATAGAGAGAGATATGAACACTTAAAATCACCTTATCAAACTTCTCCTTCCCTTTCTTGCAAGTTTGAGTGGGTTTTGAGATCCAAAATAGACTATATATATCCTATCTATCCTATAAAATATTTATCATCTCTAATTTACCCCATTATTAATTATTAAATCCATTGGAATTCTCATCTCATGCTATAATTGTGAATGATCCTTCATTTGGACATTAGGCCAAAAATTGCCTAGTGTGCTTGACTATAACTCCTAAGGGTTTAGACCTTATTGTTGAAAATAATCCGTATTTGATTGATTTATCATGTTTTTATAGGTGTATTATAACTTCCTAAAACTTATTTAAAATTTAAACCATCTCTTAAAGAGTCTTTTTTTCACCTTTTCCCAAAACTACCACGGTTTGTGTATTAGGGGAATGCCCTCTATCTAAGATAAAATAGAGGGAACTTACCCTATTTGTCTAGAAAAAATATTTATTTTTGGATCTTAAAAATGTTATAGGGAACTTATAAAAATAAAATAATATTTTTATCATGTCAATAGGCCCCCAAAATGCATAAAAACCAAGACAGACTAGGGAATAGACAAAATGTTTAGGATTTTAACATGTGGACTATATTTTGCATTGTTAGAACCCTTTCCCCTATTCTAATTCACTATGAGATATCAATAAAAAAATTCAGGTCATGATGAACATTTCTTTATCTTGAAAAAACTTCAAATTTCCTAACCCTCTCCTCATAGTTGACCAATCAAGATTTAGTATGCCTTTTGAGTGTGTTTTTTCCTTTGAGGGAACAACTATAGGTGCTTGTGCATGGTTTGAAGCATAGGTATGGTGATTAAAGGTTTTAATGAGATTTTCATGACCAAAAAACATCATGTACATGATAATTAAAGGTAAATACATACCTTTATATGATTTCAACTGCTTGCTCAGGCTCACTCTCTAACTTAGTCACAACTGACTATGTTTTTTTCTTTGGAGGACCCTTGTAGATGATCTTGCATAGTTTTAGGAATTTTGGACATTTCAAAAGCCACTTAAATGTTCCCATGGTCATATATAAGTAAATTTAACTTATTAATTACATATTTATGTTAATTTCATATCAATTATCTTAATTTTCTCACTCTCTGCCCCTCATAGTCAACTACAGTTGACTATGTGGGGTCTGTAGGTACCTTTTATCTAATCTAGGCCTTGCTTATGATTTGTATAGGTTTTTATTGAAACTTAAAATACACATAGTATTTAATTTTACCTTAATTTAATTTTAATGGATAAAACATTATCAAAACCCCATACTTAGGTCACTATTTGTCTCAATCACTTAAAGTTGGTTGTAAGTGTTCATTTCTTGTAGAGAGAGAGACACCTGTAGGTGTCCATGAACCTAAAATACCATTCAATAACATTATATTAATTATTATAATGTATATATTAATAAAATTAAACCAAGGTAACCATTATAAGCATGATATTTTTTTCAATTTTCTTCTTAAGATGTCAAAATACCATTCACAATTGTAAACTATAGATGGTAGTGTAGGATTTCAATGTTTTTTAGGGTAACTTCAAGGCATCAAACAACCTCTTTCCATTTAATGTATTCAATTAAAACTCTACAAATTTATTTTAATAATATAATGATATATAACCAAGACATAATGATTCCTTAAAATATATTGAAACCTTGCTATATGATCCTTCCAAAATACCCCTAGACCTTTGTTTTGCTTTATTGGGGATTTGATTCCAGAATTGGTCATTTGATATTTTGAAGGAAATTTACACCTTTATTTGCCAACCTATCGCATAAAATAGGTATGAAATTATTTATATAGTATATCAATACTTCAAGTAAAGGATTCTCCACATGTTTCAAATTATATATATGGCTCGTTCTCTCTATTAAGCCACCTCTAGATGCACATTTTTTGTCTATAGGTAGTAAAGATGGAAAGGTAGGAAAAAAGCATTGTATTGACGTTATGAAAAAAATATATGATCTTTAAAAATATAAAATAATGGATCATGGTCTGAATAACTTTAGGAAAGTTTTTATATCACATTTCAATGCTTGAAAACTCTTATAGGCACCTGTCAATGACAAACTGAATGCAAATGTTGCACATGACATCACAGTCCCTCTCTTTTGCATCAAATGAAAAATTGAATCACTACCTCATGATTTTAAAGGGTATATAAAGGCCATAAAACCTTAAACACATCCATGTGAACATTCTAAACATATTTCATGCATTTTCTTCACCATGACTTTAAGTAAAGGTGAGCAAAAGCTGACTATATAATGTTCATGACTACACCCTCATAGAGCATTGTCTTGAAGAATGAGATTTACGGGTCAAGGGGAATAAAAATAACATTGAAAACATGTAAAATATCCTATCACAACCCTATGAAAACATGAATAAGCATGAAGTTTTTGAAAATGGTGAAAATTTACTTGTAACTCAGAAAGGTGTATCTTCTTACAACTTTAAGCTACTTGACTCATAAAAAAATCTTAAAATATGAAAATAATAATGTAAATAATTTTTAGAGGAGGTGAAAATCATCTTGAATGAACCTAAACAACTATTTTTTAATAAATTACCATAAATGGAGCAAAACTTATAGGGTACATAAATTAGCATGCAAAAAAACATAGTCAACTTCAATAGGATGGTTCATGAATCACATGCCATCATTATTAAAAATATTTATATGTAAATTAAGGTATATGAATTTAATTTAACCTCCCCAACATTTTTAGTCTGAAACCTCCCCTGTTGTTCTTACCAAATACAAATTTGAAGACTACTTTTGATTGCCAAAAAGGGTGAAAAAAGAGTAAACCAATTTTGGGCAAAAAATGGCACTTCCAGAGAATTTCAATCATTGATATAGATGTAAGGAAGCTAAATAATCATATTAAAACCTTTTTACATGTGCCCTACTTCCCCATGAGTTGTACAAGTGCCAAACTCTCATTTTCTCTCAAAAAAGCTATCCTTTCTTATGAATAACCTAACAAATTATAGTTATGTTAGTTTATTTAGACCTATTAGGACACATGAGATGTGAAATAATATTTTGGAACCTTCACACTTCACAAAATATTTTTACAACTCATTAAATGCCCCTTTTTTGACCTCAAAATGACTAAAAGGACTAAATTGACTAAGGACCAAGGCTAGTATAACATTAAATGACATTAATTAACTTATAAAATACCTTGTGACATATGTATTATACCTATAAAACACCTAAAATTCAAATTTTGTCAATAAGTTTTTGAAGCCTACTCCAAATGAGTGAAACAATGGGATTACCCCTAGACTTGAGGACTATCTATACTGGGGGTAAACTTATAGTTGATAAGGATAGCTCCCCAGATTTATCTTGATTGTCCTACTAACTAGTTAGTCTATGAAAAGGGATAAAAAAATATCTAATGGAAAGAAAGATAAAATAAATGGGACTAGAAGGTTTGATCTAATACTATCCTATACTTGCACTTATAAGAGGTACAACTACAATCTATTCTATGCTCTAAGAGAGAGATTCTAACATAAGTATTTAAACCTAGAGACAATGTAAGTATAATAGATAATTTGAGAGATTTAAATGATTTATAAGACACTATTAAAACTCTAAAATACTTAGCTCCAATACCACACTTCAATGTACTCTAAGTGACTCGTAAAAAGATAATGTATTCATATCTAGGTGTACACAAGTAGGATAAGATGTAAGGACAAATAATGTTATCACTAGCATCTATTAATACCTCATTAAACACACTAAAATATTAACTTGGAAATATTTAACTACCTTTTATTTTATTTTTTAAGGTAAAGATGAGTTACAAAAATAGCAGGGCTTCTCCTACCTTTCGTGTGGATAAATTATAATGCCAAAACTAGGCATACTTTTAACACCAATGAGAGAGAGAAATAAATACCATGCCAAGAATGTAATATTGGGGGGTTAAAAGAGTGGATAAATATTTATTAACTTTATAAGAGTTATGAGGAAGTATCTTAAGTCTTGAACAGGTGTTACTTGATCTCCAAGTCTTTTAGAAAATCCCTTCAAGTGAAAAGGAGTCAGCCTTTAAGGAGTTCATAAGCATTATTTAAAATTGATTTGATATATTTCAATAATATTATTCATATAAATTTAAAGTGAATTTATAGCCACATACAAGGGTAGAGTTACACCTCACCAAGGTGTATGTGTCATTATCTACCCTTGAAATATGCTTTCTTGGAAGGAGTTACCTTAACTCATGAGGTATAGTCTGTGATCCCGGGTAGCGAAGAGATCATCTGATTCTTGTTATATAACTTGTAAATAACCACTCTAATCCTAAAATATCATATAAACACATATTAATATCTCTAAATTCTCTAATTGACACCTTGAAATGCTTTCCATTCTTCTCAAGAAGTCACTTCAATGTTGTTTATCTAGAAGTAGTTATTAGTTAAGCCTAGTTGTACATTATAGTTCATTTGAATGGCCATGAAAATTTAATCAAAAATTGGAACAAGGTTTAATATCATGTTATAAAAATAAAAAATTAATTCATCATATGAGCAAGGCCTTTTAGACATCATAAACCTATTTTTCTTATCAATCTAGGAAGCTAGGTCTCTCTTTCCTAGTACACCTCAAATTGTCTTCTTTATGCAGACCTATATGAAAAGTTTCATGATAATATTAAAGTATTTTTTTCCTTTAAGAGTTATAAAACATCCCATGGTATCTCATATAATTAATTTTAAGCATTCATCCATGTTTGTACCCTTCAAAATCATCAAAACTAGTAAAAGAGAGGGCATTCAGTGTGTTTGTACAGGTGACATTAGAATCTAATTTCATGGTGAGGAGTATTAGAGAGATACTGACAAGTTTAAAATGTTTATAGAGCCAAAATAGTGCATTTTGAGCCATTATAAGACAAATCTCTCACATCACATTCATTTAAGGATTTTAGTAGGGTTTACGACCTATTTAGGGTCTTAATGATCATTCATAAAGCAATGACCATAAATTGGCATCATTAAAATTGTAGAGACTTATTGACTAACCAACCCACATACTACAAATGTATCAACTTCCAATTTAAAGTTTGAGATATGGTGTGAATGTGTGAAGTTTCTTCTCAAGTGGTAGACTTAGCTTTCTTAAACTTGAGAGATATCTAATTTGGGATTTAGGCCTCAAAACTCAATCCCATTACTATGAGAGATTAATAAACCTATAAAAAAAAATTCATCATAATTATACATGCTTTGGTAATGATTACTAATCTATTTTATGCACAGGTTAGGGAACTTGGGGTTTATGGCCTCTCACCTCCTTACCAGCCCTCAAGGGTATTTGGATTGAAAACTAAAGTTTTTACAACTTTAAAGTGTATTGAGACCCTATTTGTGTCTATGTATCACCTCAAGGGACCTCTATTGGCTTTTACATGCTCTTTTTGTGTTTTAGGTTCAAATAAACCCCTTAGTCTCAAGACTACCCCTTACCAATGGAGTGAGCAAGGTTTGAGACAAAATAGTAAGTATTCTTTCTACTTATATGGATTTGAAGTGACCATGTATATATTTTTACACTCATATTTATCCTATGTATCCATTCACAAAGTGTGATCATGCCTATAGAAGTCTCAAAACATAACTAGGCTAGTGGTTTATAACTAGGTGACTATACCTTGTGTGGCAGTCTCTTATTAGCATATTGAGAACTATAGATGCTCATTATGGATTTTGGATATTCCTAACCATTATGTACTCAAACCTTATAAATTTTACATGGCCTGTAATGTATGAAATCCTTCTTGAAACCTCTAAATTAGGATTATAACTCTAAGTGTCTTGTTTAGCCAAATAGTGGCACATACTCCATGGCATAAACACCCCTTGCTTAGTGAATGGTCTTATAGGCATCTATTTATAATTTATATACTTGAAGATATAAAACATTTATTAATAAATTTATCCCATCTTCTACATGTGTCATTCACAAGTGTCTCAAAAGGGTTAGTTATAGGTGCACTCTCCCCATGACCACTGAGTCATTATAAAACCTATGATTATGATACCTTAATAAAACCTTATAGGGAGGTGTGTTTATGTTCCAAGACCATAGAGGACCTAGAAATGCTCACTGGTCATATTGACAACTACCACCTAATGAGATAAATCTATAACATGAAGAAACATAAAGGTTTATTGCATTTATATGCACTAATTGAGTTGATGTGGTGTCACTAGAATACCTCTTATACCCTATGAAATATCCTAAAACATTTGTTCTACAATAATGAGTTCATATTTTCAATAAGATTGCCCAAAAATCAAGGTGGTGGGGTTTAGAGCCTTCTCCAAATAATTTAATTTATTATCATTTGTTTATAAAGAATAGGATCTTGACCAAAAAACCAATGCCATTAAGCTCAATCCCATTGGGGTCCCCATACCTAGTGAAGAACTCAGGAACCATATCTCCATATTCTATACAAAATAAACACTTAGACATGACCCTTAAAAGTCTACAAAGGGACTTGATGAAGTGTAAATTGAGTATTTTTCCATTTTTTAACCTGTGAAAACTCTCTAATCATTTAAAAGGCCTAAGGAAGGTGGAGAGTCGCTTCTCATATGTTCACTCTTGAAGATGACTGTACAAGTGATCCCCTTTTAGCTCGATTTCTCCTTCTTTAAGTGATAAACCTCTAAGTTCTAACTAATATCTAACTTGATCTATTATTAGGAATGTTAAAAAACATATTTACATGATTTAAAATCACCAATTATATATGCCATACTTCATATTCATCTTGGAAATGACTTTGGAACCCTTAAAAAGTAGTTTTATGTGTATAAAAAAATTGTGAAACTATATGACCTCATGGAGTGGACATTTCATTTGACCAAGACCCTACAGGAATTATATGGACTCTTTTTTACCACCTCTGATAGCTTATGCAAGAAATAAACATTGAAAAGACCCCATTGGCCACAATAAAAACCTTAACTTCTCTACAAACCTTAATTTTTGCTAAGAAACCTTAATTTCTCTAAGATGACTAGAAAAGGGTTTAAACTCATGATTTAACAATGCAAGGGCATGGATAAGCTATGAAAACCTATAGAAACTTCTAGGAGAATAATAACATGAAATAAACTTGGGCTCATATAGGTCAAAATGATGTCACATTATGATACCAAGATCTAGTTTATGAGATTTATACCATCTTACATCCCAGTTTCTAGCACTTAGATCATTTGTATCAGGTGTTTTATAGCTAAGTCATTACTTAAAATATTTATTACTATTTTTACAAAATTAAAATATATTCAATTGAATATCAAATTAGTGGTTTTATTTATTGCATATTATTTCTCTACTTTAGTCTAGTCAGTTCTTTAATAAACATAGGATTTACATTTCACTAAGTCCTAAAAGGTTAAAACACCTTACATATAACATATTTAACCCTTATGCACACACAAGACCACACTTGTATGAGAACTACATATGTCTAAGGCACTCCTTGGAGTATTGGCTATGTAGGCAATATTAATTGAGAAATGGGTCCTTGAGCTCAACTCAACTTCATGAGCGTAATAGCCAATTTTTGGTAAGGTGACATAACCTAAGGTGAAGAACTAGGGTTTTAGTTATACACAATAATACAAAGATTGTGAGAGCAATCCATATACATCAAAATAAAGGTGACATAAAAACTTAACAAGTCTAAGTAGTCAATTATCCATATAATAAATATTATTTAGTAGATAAAAACATCAAGCTATAGACAAAAGTATCGATGCAAGTGTCTACAGGTCAATGGAAGTATCTAGCTATCTAGAAATAATATTTATAGAATATGATGATAGGAACCTATGTATTAATCTACTTATACTTAAATCCTATACATATTAGATCTGGCTATGTATTTAGAAACCAAATAAGTATTATATATTCTTTGTGTTTTAGTTATCAAAATATCAATTGACATTATTATTTATATTTGGAAATTTTTTATATTCAATATTTTGTGTTATCTATATTAATATCTTTAGCTTGATTCATAATAGTTTTATTCATAAATTTTATTGGCATACTCTATCTATTAATCCTCATTCAATTAAAAAGGGTTAAATAGGTTAATTAGTTATTTGACTAATAGAAAATCACATTTTCTCTTCTAAAAATTTCATTGTCAGTTAATAAATAATGGGAAAATTACCATACTTCACATGAATAAGGCCTAAATTTAGACACATATGTAGACACATGGAATGGTTTTGTAGATTAATTTAAATCAAACTAATATTATGTTATAAACTATGATGACCAATTATTCAAATTTTCTTAGTTGTGACAAGGAAAAGTATATTTTATTCAATAATACACAGATGCTTTTCACACCTTGGTATTCAAAATTAGGATTCAAAATAAAAAACAAAATATTTTTCTAAAGTATAGGTCAATCTTGAGGCACCATATCTAGTCAAATTTATATTTCTTGACTATCTCCTCAATTAGGGAATCCTAGAAATATGCTTGTAAATTTGAATAAAATGCCAAGGCAAAGACTAAGACAAAAGATTCAAAGTCTCATACGAAACTACAATCTAAGTCTTCTAAGCAAAATTTTGAATCAGAGAATAAATATAAAAAACCTCCAAATAAGAAGAAATAACCATCAAATGACCAACTAAGAAATCTAATATTGGTAAGTCATGTTTAGTTAACAACTCTAGCAGTCATTCTAATGAACAATGTCATGGTAGGAAAACTTTACTTTCATAGCCTGAGGCAATAAGTACCATCGCCAAAAAAATAGAGAAAGGCAGGAAAATCATGGATTCTAAACCTAACACTGTGGTAGGTACCAAAAATATCTCTACTAACCCTATGGAAATAAATTAATCATAAATATTGTTCTATTCTCAAATGTGGATCAATGCCCAACTATTACATTTTAGTGTTGACAATAAAATTTAGAAGAACCTGATTTATCCTAATAGATTTCATAAATTAAACTTACCATTATTGCCTAACCCACACCCATACTCCACTAGGTGGTTTAGTGTGGGATAAATGTGTCACTCAATAGTTTAAAGTGGTGTAAAACATCAATCCTTTCCAAGATACAATATTTTACAACATTGCTCCATTAGAGGTATGTGATATTCTATTGAGCCAACCATATCTTTATCATCAACATGCAATATATGAATAAAATACTATAAATTTTATCATAAATTTTGGTGATATGACATACCACATAAAGGAATTAGTTCTAAATTTATCACTCATTAGCACCAAATAATTTAATAATATAGTCACATATGGTAAAAAAATTATGCTTTTAATGGAAATATCTGAACATAAGAAAGTCCTTGCGACACCAACTATTATTGTAGTTTCTCTAACATAAACACCAAAAGCAATAGAGATGTATCTCAAGTTGGAAGGATATAAGGATTTATATTAGCTACCAAAATAAGTGCTTATACATTATGGGATAAAGCATAATATTGATTTAATCCCTAGATTACATCTTGATAATGCTTCTTTTTACCACATATAATTTTTGGAGAATGAATAAATAAAGTGGTAGATCTATGAACTAGTGGAAAAAAGACATGTTAGGCCCAAATCATAGCCTTGCAGTATCCCAATTATGTTATCACCAAATAAATATGGTATATGGAGGTTGTGAATTGATTACCAAACACTCAACAAGGTCAAAATGAAAATCTACTATCTTCTTCTAATGGTTGAGTATATTTTAGACTAGCTCCATGGTGAAAAATACTTCACTAAAATAGATCTTAAGTCTGGGTATCATCAAATTCCTATTGATCCTATAAACATATGGAAGATAACCTTTAAGGCCAAATAAGGTTTGTTTGAATGGCTTGTCATGCCCTTTAGCTTGACCAACACTCTAGCTACATTCATGCAAATGAGGAATGATATTCTAAGGCCATTAACAACTTTATTTTTAATAGTCTACCTTGGAGAAATCCTAATCTTCAACAAAACATGACAATAACATTTGTGCCATCTAGTGAAAGTGATTGACACTTTGTAGAAACACATGTTGTATGCAAACATGGAAAAATATTCATTTTCCATGTCATAGATTCATATCTAGGATAAATTATAGACACACAAAGAGTGAATGTGAACCTGACCAAGATTTAAGTCATATAATATTTGCCACATCTAAATAATCTCACAAATATTCACAACTTACTAAGATTGGAAATTTTTTATAGGAGATTTGTACTTGGTTTCTCTCATGTGACTTTGCCTCTAAACCAAGTTACCCAAGGTGGTGCTAAATCAAATTTCAACTGAAATGCATCATAAGAGAAATGATTTGAGGAATTAAAACATAGACTCTATTCCATAATATTAATTGATTTACTAGACCTTCAACAACCATTTGATCTTGAGATATATGCCTCTAACTATGCACTTAGATCAATCCTCACTTAACATGGTCACTAAGTCTCTTACCATAGTGAAACAATCATCACACTAATAAATAATTACCTAACATATGATCATTAGATTTATGATATGTTTTAGGCATGTAAGTATTATATCTTAAGCAAGGATGTTTTGGTCCACATAGATCACAAGCCACTTCAATTCTTGTAGAATTAGAAAAAAAATGCAACAAGAATGACATCAAAAATGGTCTTCTTATCTTCAGTAGTTCCATTTTAACATCAAACATAATAAGGGAACTATCAATAGAGTTTCATATTACCTATTCCAACCACTAACCCAAAATCTCCTTTCTATACTTGATGCATGTGAACATGAAGTTAATGCATGGTCAAAACTATATCCATGTGACATGGATTTTTTAGATATCTATTAGAATATGATCTATTACAATTTAATTTGATATTTATAATTATAAGGACTTATATATCATATTGAGCACTTATGTACCCAACATGAGGTAGAAATATAAAAAATAATATGGGAACTCATTTCAATGAGGTGATAAGACATTTTAGGATTGAAAATAGTCTTGCACTATTTTAGAAGTACTTCTACTGGCTACATCTCAAGTCTGATATCTTTAAGTGCATAAAGTATTGTACCACATGTGCAATTAAGAATATGAAAAACAAGAAGAAAGGTTGGTACACACCTCCAAAAAATCTATTAAGATCATGGGAATACATTTCCAAGGAATTCCTCTTACTCTACCATACTACCAAACATGGTAATGATTGTGTTTATGTGGTAATTGATATATTTTAAAGATGGATATTCTCATACCCTATGAAAAAAAATAGCTCTATAAATAACTCAATTTTACTTTAAATATGTCTAGATCCACTTAGGAATCCCATAAACTATCTTATCTAGTAGGGACACAAGCTTTTCGAGCCATTTATAGAAAGAACTTTGGTTTACACTAGACACAACATTGGACAAGTCCACCACTTTTCATCCTCAAACTAATAGATAGATGGAAATGGTAAATAGGATGATAGTACATCTTTATAGAGTGTAAAATTATAAGAAACAAACTTGGGATGAAATTTTTCATTGCATTTAGCATAACTACAATATATCTCTGTATAGCTCTACCACACAACCCTTTTTAGGTTTGTTTGGGTATATAACTTATGACACCTATCGACCTAACTTATATTATTCCTCCATCAATAGTTTTTAACTCTTTTAGCTTAAAAGGAAGCTAACAATTTTTTTTAATTCATTAAATAGATTAAATATCTTCAACAATAAGTGTAAACCATACTAAAATAGGGAAATGTGAAATACAAGCAACACTATGACAAACATCATACACCACACACCTTCCAAATTGGTGATCGAGTCTAACTACACTTATAGAAGGAAAGAGTAACATAACCTTACTATAATATTCATCCACTTTAGTATGGGCCCTACACCATCACGAAGTAGGTAGGGGATAAAACTTTTGAACTTAGTATTCTAAATTATATTAGGTTACATCTAGTCTTTAATGCAAAGCTCTCATGACATTACTTTCTAACCCTATTAAAGACTTTGGATATTATAGAGACTATCCAATAAACAAAGATCAATCCAAATTATAGTTTTCTACTAGAATCAAATCAATTCATTGACACTCAGGTCATATAGTCACATCAATAAGAGATCCCTCTTCTCTATATTATCAAAGTAGGTCAAGTGCCTTCTAAAGGAAAACTATTTTATAGAAGTGTAGGTTTCCAATTTGTTTCATCATCTTCTTTTATAGCTGCATGCAATAGGGAACATTGCTCTTCAAGGAGGGGTGATTGATCCATGAGGATATAGGTCACTATATCATATCATTACCATATTTATACATCCAACCTTGTTCTAACATCAACATATATATTAGAATGTTCCACATTTACTTGCCAATTCATTCCTTACAATTTCACTCTCATGTTACCCTATAACTCATGTAGTTTCAATACTATAGCTAACAAATTATCAATAATGATTATTAGTGATGTAATCATAATTTTTTATTATGAATTGGTTGATATCAACTATTATAATGGTTAAACCAATGATCCATATTATTTCATTGTATAATAATTTACGTCTCCATTCTGATAGAACCCCACTATGTTTAACTCAAATAACAATATTTTTTTATAAAATTTTACTTAATAATTAAATTAGATTATTCCCAATTAAGATATGTAAATTGATATTTAAATAAATACATATTTAATAATAAAAAATTTATTA
The DNA here is from genome assembly GCA_037957365.1 of Torreya grandis. Classification (NCBI taxonomy): domain Eukaryota; kingdom Viridiplantae; phylum Streptophyta; class Pinopsida; order Cupressales; family Taxaceae; genus Torreya; species Torreya grandis. The sequence continues at coordinate 3,066,466 of JARHVA010001601.1, read as the reverse complement.
TTCATTTATATAATGATCAACTAATCACATTTTAAAAAATTACAAATTTAATCCATCAAAAATTGTGTAACTACTGAATAATAATAACTCAACCGAGTGTTGAAAGTGAATACAATAATATTATACAATAAGAACAACCAAAATACTATTTATAAATTACAATAATAAAATTTTATTATATCATAGTATATATAAATAAATACAATATTCCATAGAACTAATGAGTGTCCATAAACTTGTTATAGGTAAATAAAGTAAAATAAAACATACAAGTCTCTATCATCTAACTGCTAGAGGAGAGGGAGACAATATCAGAGTGCTTTTACACACCAACCATGTAGCATAGATCCCACACATAATACCCAACTATCGAATGGACCTACCTTCATAGATGAGCAAACAATAATGGTATAGGTATCAAGAAGTCAATTAGAACCTATGTATTGTAATATTCTAACTACATGCAACACATCATAAATAATTCCATTCTAACATGACATTATGCATACATACATATAATCAAACTAGTGACATGATAACATTTAACTATAAAAAATACTTTTGCCAAATTTTTAATATAGTTTAATGATCCATTAGATCAATCATAATGACATACACACTCAATCGAATTTCATATAATCTAAGTATTAAAGACTCTAACTATATGCATGCGAATATGTCTTATGATAATAACCATTAATATCATTAATACTAGATTACCAAATAATCCATTTATAATAATTCCATTAATTTTTCACGTAGATTAGTATTTAATACCACAGTAACTAAATATAAGAAATATTTAAATAATCTCATGTTAAATAACAACTTGTTATCACATAAATATTTCCTAAGTTTCAATACAACCAATGTCAATTTTTCAATAAGGTAGTATTAAATTGTTTTTTAAAAACATTATAATATATAAGAATTTATAAATTCCATGTTCACAAGCATTATAATTAAATAAACAATTCATAAAATTCTCAATAAATTTTAATCAAATCAACAAATAAAAGCAAACACAACATTACTTGTTCTAATCAACAATTTATCAATTTCCTCATAATTTATAATTGAACAATCATAGTATAAATTAATGATATAAATCCTATTTTTCATATGAACAATCTATTTATTATAAACAAACATCTACTAATAACCCAAATTATTCACATAAACATGTATATCACATATATCCATTTATATTAATATAAATTTATAACTCTTATCCATTGATTTATAAATGGCATAATATATACATATAAATGGTCATACATACATACATATACATATGCATGTAATTATAAATGAACTTATACATGTAATTATAAATGATAACTAATGTGTGTGTGTGTGTGTGTGTGTGTGTGTGTGTGTGTGTGTGTGTGTGTGTGTGTGTGTGTGTGTGTGTGTGTGTGTGTGTGTGTGTGTGTGTGTGTGTGTGTGTGTGTGTGTGTGTGTGTGTGTGTGTGTGTGTGTGTGTGTGTGTGTGTGAACTATTTATAAAGAATATATCCTCATCTTTATATAATTCATAATTATATATATACATATCTATATATGTTCATATTCCAAGTACCCTACTAAGAATATAAATTCATGTTTCAATAAAATATAGATCATAGTAACTCACACAACATTCAAGACTCGTATTAAATGCCTTATACACAAACACATTATATAAAATATTATATTATGTACCATCTGGTACATTAACTTAATGAAGTCATTTAAAAAATATTTAACCCCCAAATTTCACATATAATAATCTAGATAGCTCAACTTCAAACATTTTTCCAATGTTAAAACTAAGTTTGAACCAAACATTTATTAAATATTCTAGACCCCAATATATAATATAAATATCAAATCTATTCAAAGACCCAATGTAAATAAAGTCTAGTCTTAAATAAAAGTTCATTTTCCCATAGACAGGTCATAGTTTATTTATACACAGTTGACATTAAAATACAAAAACAATCGATATATAATAATATATGAACAAATAACTAAAACCCATATACACAGTCGATATAAGCCTTGATACTCAGTTGACTTATAAATATTTATACACAATCAAGATATATTTTTTTAAAATTAGACATCATAAATTCCTCTTAACACAATTAATTTATATAATGAAATATTCATAATCATCTATAACTTGTATACAAAATAAAATCACAATAACATATTCATAAACAATTATAATTTACATTCATAGTCAATTATCTAACCTAGATAAATCTTATAACAACTTCCAACTATTAATATTGACTCAAGATTATAATGAAAACCGAACTCATGTATATATGTTATCACCAAAATAATTTAAAATATGAGTTAAGATAATTGACATTATTAACTAATAGTCGACATATATTCATAGCTAACATGAAACTATTTATACTCAATCGACCCTTAATTCATTTAGACCTAGTCAATATATAACTCATTTAAACTCACTTGATATACATAGCCATAAATACACAGTTGAATATCATACAATAAAAACCCAACCTAAAACTATATTCAAATCCATATGGATAATGAACTCACAATATTTCCACTATACCTACTTTGATTCATAGTCACTAAAATAGTTATACCACTGACTCACAAATGCTCATACACAATTAGCTCGCTATAGTTCACTAAATCAAGAAATACATAGTCATGTAATGAATATAAGAACCCTAGTTTGAACCCTATCTAAATAAATTCTCTATGCCAATAACACACATTTGATTATATATATAAATGTGCTAAATAAAACACAAAAGAGTAAATGATCATTAGAAAACCCTACTCAAACCCTATTCCTAAATAAGGTTTTTGAGTCATTTCTCTAACACATAGATGTTTCATTAACAAAAAATATAATACACAACCATATAGTAACCAAAAAAAAACCATTTAACCATGTATATAATAAACAAACCATTCACAAATAATAACACACAACAACTTGGTTTCCAAAGTTACCCTAACCATTTTTATGTATGTTACACATAGCCAAATCGTGGATTTAATTATGTGGGTTATTCTCCCACAAGGTCAAATACCTAATTATAACTAAGGTTGAAACCCTATAAACATCAAAATATTAAATCTATAATAATTTCATCACTGTATAACATGAATGCAAATTTTTAAAGTGAACCAAAACAAAATTATAGCTCTTAACTACTAAAGTAATTTGCCTCCTTTGTTTGAAACTAAAATTTATTTTCTTCCCTTTCATTATTTCATTTATCTACAATGGCTAACCTTCAAATCTAAAACATACAACCAATTATATTATTTTTTCAGTCTTTTGCATGCATTTGTCTCCACCACTACAAGGAAGACTTTTCATCAAACCAAAATTCCCAACACACTCACCATGTCTGTCAACTCAACCAATGAGCTAATAAACTTATCTATTATTTCCTCAAACTTGTAATCAAACCCTTTCCATCATATTTTTCATGGTTTGAATGATCAAGCCACAAAACCAATATGATGCTTATAGAATTAGGGTTGACATAATAAGTCAATTAACATAATAATTATGTTTTTAATAAAAATAACTAGAATGCCCATAAAAAATCAATAATTAAGAATTATACAAAACATTTAAACAATAAAAGTCACATACCTAGGTAATGCCTTAGGTATTTAAAACATAAGTCACCCTAGGTACCCCCTTAGGTCTAAGTTAGGTATAGATTAATTAAAATCCTTTTGTTATGAGATCAAAATGCAATTTGTTTCCTTTTCATTTATATTAATGTTCTAACAATACTTTTATTGAATGTTGTAGGTACATGCCTATAAAGGGGGTTACGTATTCAACAAAAAATAAAGTCATATATGAACATGTATAATTAAAAAATTCAATAATGAAAACCTTACTATAATCCAACAAGCAGTAATAATTGAAATGAGATTGATTAGCATTGAAACATGAATCTAAACTATATCAACTCATCTAAACATAAATAAATAAACACAATGAAAATTAAAACAATCATGCATTACTGTGATAAGTGGTGTGTGTTAGGTTTGTTATCTAATCTCAGCACCTATAACATTTCTATCTACAACATACTCATTGATGATATTCTCCCTCCATATTTAACTAAAGAGTAGACTTTTTCCTGCATCCACCTCACAAATGCAAATCATAGTTATCTTGTAACAATAATAATAAGTGAAAATACTACTAAAACATTAAAATATTGAATAAGCATAATACACATGCATATAAAATTCATATACAACTAACCAATCAAGTAACGAGTCACATAAAATAATCATTATATGTCTATCCATACATCAACATAATGAAAATAATTTACTATAATAGTAATTAAACAACATTAACTCCATTATATATATTTAATAAGCAAATCATGTTTAGTATATAAATTGGGATGTAACATCCTCCCCCCTAAAACTCATCATCGACCCAATGATACTTATTTCAAACCAAAGTTTTGAAATCAAATAACATATAGTAGCAAATCAAATAATAAAAATAAATGATTAAACAAATAAAAGGGAAAATAACCTATAGAACTCATCATAGTCCTACTGTGGCACTATCCTTAGAATATTTATCTCATTAGACCTTGTATTGTGACACTTCTCTATTATGCAAACTAAGTTTATGAGTGTTAATTAGTCTGACTAGTTCTACTGTGACCACCCCATTATCTAGAACCTGTAAAGCATTCCAATCCAATACATGAGAAGGACTATTTACATACTTTTTAAGATAGGACACATGAAAAACATTATGTAAGAGAACTAGAAATGGTGGCAAGGCAATCCTATAAGTAATAATATTGATCACTTCGAAGACATTGAAGGGTCCCAAATATCTTGGTGAAATCTTCATTGATTTACCAAACTTAATCAAGACTTTTTGAGGCTTAACCCTTAGAAATACTTTATCACTAATAAAAAACTATCTTACTATCATTTTTAGACCAACACAGCTTTTTTTCCTATTATTGGATTCATCTAACCTTTGTTTGATTAACTTGACCTGCTCCTCCATTTATATAAGCATTTTAGGACTAAACACCACTATGTCTTCAAGATTATCCCAACTGATTGGTGTTTGACACCTCCTTCCGTATAATGCTACAAATGAAGCAATCTTTAAAGCTAATTGGTAAGAGTTATTATAAGAAAACACTATGAATGGAAGATACTCTTCCCACTTATATTAATGATCCATGTGATACATTTAAAGAATATCTTATAGAACTTGGTTTACCCTCTATATTTGTTGATCAATTTTTAGATGATATGTAGTATTAAAATTCAACTATGTGCCAAAATATAAATTTAGAGTCAACCAAAACCTATATTCCATCCTTAGATCTCAATTTAAAATAATCTTTTTTTAAAACCCATGTAATTGGTACACCTCTTTCATGAATCTCTTTGTAAGCATTAGTGCATCATCAGTCAAATTGCCTAGTATGAAATGAGCTACTTTGGCTAGTTTGTCAACTACCACCAAGATCATGTCATTTTTGTTCCATCATAATGATAAACCTTAGATAAATTCCATACTAATTACCTACTACTTCCCTTTGATATATCATGAGGATACAATAATCCTATCAGATGCACATGTTCATTTTTCACACATTAACACTCTAAGTAATGAGATACAAAATCCACTGCATCCCTTTTAATTCCTTTCTATAAATAAATAGGTTTTAACTTGGCCATGAGCTTATTCACTCTAGGATGATTTGAATAAGGGGGATTGTGTAATTCCTTTAGTAACGTGTTCCTCAAATTCTCTCTATTAGGTACATACATTATGACATTGTACCTCAAAATACCATATAATTCTAATTTAAATCCTTTAAACTTAGGATTTTGAGCATCCTCTAACAAATATTTCCTAACTTACTCATAGAATTCATTTCTAGGGGATAATTTAACAACTTGATCATGAAAGGTATTCCTAATAGTATCCAAAGTTGCTATCTACCTTCGACAACTTAGGGCATCAACAAATCTATTTTCCTTGCTCTTGAAGTAGTTAATATCAAAATCATAGTTAGATAAGAACTCTAACCAATGTCACTAATGAGAATTTAGGTTCATTTGTGTAACAACCCCATTGGGTTAGACATAGAAATATAATATTTTTTTAATTTAACACATATACCAAATATAGATTACACCATGATAATATATGGAGACCATAATAAATACACAAGGTAATAATAACAAGAATAATATATTCTACTCTAGATATTTCTCATCCGTCTGCTATTTAGAGGGTAGTCCAGGGAACAAAAAATGTTCTTGAAGAAGGAAGTTCATGGAAAGTAGGTAATGGTAAAAAGGTGAAATTCTGGGAAGATATTTGGTTAAGAGGTAAACCCTTACAGGAAGGAATCCAAGATAAAGATGTTATAGAAAGATGTAAACAAAGAGTGGGCATAATGGTTAACCAATACTGGTAGAGCAACACTTGGGTAAACCTCACTGACTATGATCAAGATCTCAAGGATATTCAATTATCCCTAAATGCTATATCTCTATATCCTAATCAAGAAGATAAAATTGTTTGGTACCAGGAGCCAAGTGGATAGTTTAAAGTCTCTTCCATGTTCATCTCCAAGGGAAATGGCAGAAAATCATTATGGACAAGAGCCTGGATAAAGGGGCTCATTCCTAAAATCAAGTTCTTTTTCTGGACCCTTCTCCAAAACAAAATTTTGACTCTGGATAATTTACAGAAACGCGGAATCAATATTGTTAATAGGTGTATTCTATGTAAGAGAGATCTTGAAGATAGAGATCATCTGTTTGTGAATTGTTCCTTCACTCAGCTTGTTTGGAAGGATGTTCTCAATCTGTGGGGCATTACATGGATTCACCACAAAAATGTTGAACTGTCTCTCAAAAGCTGGTATTGCCCTTCAAAGAATCCTGAAGTTCTCTTCTTATGGAAAATTACTCTTCCCCATATCTGGTGGGGAATATGGAAGGAAAGAAATAATTGAACATTCAGAAACAAAGAGCTCCCTGGATGGGTGGTAGGATAGAACATCATTAGAGCTCTAAAGGAAAAATTTTCTTCTCAAAAAAATCCAAGTTCTAATCTCAATGTGGATAATCCCCTGAGGACGGATTTTATTCTTGGTAAACCTGATAACCCCAGATTAGGTGCTACTTGGATCAGTCCACCTCAAGGTTGGATTAAAGGTAACTTCGATGGAGCAGCAAAAGGGAACCCAGGGAATGCTGGTTGTGGTGGTGTTCTGAAAAATCATGTGGGTATGGTTATTGATGCTATCGCAATTCCAATTGGTATATCTAACTGCCACATTATCGAAGCTACAGCCGCCATCCAGACCCTTAAACTAGCTGTGGATTCAGGATATTCCAAATTGTGGCTTAAAGGGGACTCTTTGAATGTTATAAATATCCTTAATAATAAGAATACTACGTCTTGGACCATAGAGGATAAGGTAAAGGAGATGAAAACTCTTTTGAATAAATTTGAAGAAATAAAAATCACCCACACCTATCGTGAAGGCAATGGTGTTGCAGATTGGCTTGCTAACTGTGCTATCCGGGAAGGTCAAAAAGTGAGGTGGGATGAAACCTTAGAAAGGAACGTGGATTTAAGGGAGATCATTCTTCTCGATGCCACACATGTGAAAGAAGGTAAGATTGGAGTGTAATAAAAACATAATGAGTAGGAGGAGTGGCAGCACGGGGAAAAGAACTCAATTATTAAAGAGTAAGGTCCTCAAGAGGGAGAAGTGGATCCTGAAAAGCCACAAACAAAGTCAATGTCCCAATCAATTTGATAGCAGGAGGATCCAGGGTAATATCCACAGTAATTGGGTTTCAAAGAAAATGAGTATGGCACGTGAAAGAAAGGGAGAACCCCGTAAATAGGAGCCCAAGAGCTGTGCAGAATGGAGAGAGAAACATCAAGTTTGGAGAATTCTGTAGAAAGAAAAAGTGGCAAGCTACATGGAAAGACTCCACAGCTCTAAACTGCATATCACGATGGCCTTTTTCAAAAATTGGTCTGATGACAGGGTCACCTTGCATGGAATAACTGTAAACATAACAGAGGATTTTCTTGCTGAGGTTACAGGGTTGCCAATGGATGGACTCAAATTTTCCAAGCAGACCAGCATTTCAAACGAGGCCTTTTGTAAGTTCCCCAAAACAGATGAGGAAGAGCAGAAGCTGGTCAAAAATGGGGATTTCTATGAGCTGGACCAGATTAAAGGGATATGGAGGGACGTCCTAAGTTGTTTAAGGGAGTACTTCATCTTGGACGGAAGAAGCAAATGAGTACATAAGTTCCATTTTGTCTTCCTCAACCACTTCAGGCATAAGGTTAGCTTGTCTTTTCCTTTCTATCTTCACTACTCCCTGATCCAAAGCCTATATGCTCATAGGAAAAAAGATATGTGCCCTATTCTCCACAAAGGCCTTATTCTGCTTATTGAAGGCTATTGCAAGAATAGGGCACTGGTTAAGTATCCCAAACAGGGGAAAGATAAGTTGACAAGAAATAAAAAGAATGAAAATGTAAGCAGGAGAGGCAAAATTAAGACCCCTAGTCCTAATAAATAGATTGTATAAGAAGAAAGGGGTTGGGAGAGAATTGAAGAACCCGAGGAGGAAAAACTAGAGGAGGAAGAAGGAACTGAGAGTTGGGACACCAACTCTAGTAATGATGAAGAAGGATTTGAGGAAATTGAAAAAGATAACGTCAATACACAAGAGGATTTTGCTATCAGAACAAAAGAGACGGAGGAAAACCAGAAAGCGTCAGAGGATGAATATGTCCAGGAAGATCCTGTTGAGGACCCAACTTCTAAGAATGAAAAGGAAATTTCTGTCCAGGATGATATTCAAAATATGGATATGGAAATTCAAACTGGAATCAATGAGCGGGAACAGAAGAGTCAAGAAGACTTCTTTGAAGAAGCAAGGAATAGCCCCAATAAAAAGTCTGAGGATTGGAGAGGGAAGAATCAGAAAGATGAAACACACACTCCTATGACCTGGGTTAACTGTAAAGCTGAGTCTTCTTCCCAATTTGATTCCTATTTGTGTAGGGAGATCATTGATCTCAAGAGAAAAGTGGAAACTTTGGAAGATTCTCTGAAAGCTGCTTGGAACAAAGTAAACAACATGGAAAATCAGTTAAGTGAGATCCCTGTCAAGCTCAAAGCTTATGAAAACAACCTCTGGGAACTAATAAAGGACAACAGAAAGAAAATGGAGGAAGTAACATCCAACATTTGTGTAGCTGCTATCAATATAGGTAAATGAGCCAATGAGGAGACCAAAGCACTAGAGGGTCCCAGCAAAAGGACAAGGTAAAGCTCCAGAAAGAAAGATACACAAAAAGGAGCTTTGCTGGAGGCTACCACTCAAGAAACTGTTTTGAAAGGAAAAGAAGCCATGAACTTGATACTGGAACTGGATGAATAATCTAGTCCTTCTTGTTGGTTTAGAAACTGGTACTGATCTTTGTTCCCCTTTTTTTATCTTTTGTATGTTGTGCTACCAGATTTCTATTTTTGGGTTTTGACCGGATGCGTCTCTAATGGTTTCAGGTCCATTTAAAACCTATTTTTGCTACTTCATTGTAGTGTTTTTTAGGCATTGCCTGTGGGCTTAGACATTCTTTATTTTTCTCTCTGTTACAGGGTTTCGGGGCCCCTTCAAAACCTATTTTTACCTCAATCTAAAACAAGCATAATATATTACATAATACTATATCTAATATCATGAGAGTACACATCATAATGAAAATATAGAAAGTAATTACATTAACTCGGCTATATCTAAAATAGGTCTACAACCACCATTGTTGATTTATAATAATAAGTAATTAAAACTCTTCATGATAATACTAAATGATAAATATAATACAATACAATGTACATATAGATGCATGGCTCCATGGGGAGGGACAGAATCTCAAGTGTCATCTCCATAGTAGTACTATTATGGGGAGGGAGAGAATCATTCAAACATTTTTACACACCAACCATGGACCAATGATTCCCCACATAATCTCCCACCAGGGAATGGCCCTCCCTTCATGGATGAATAGATAGTGATGATATGGGAATCCAAAGAGACTAGCAAGTACCCATGTAGTGTATGATTCTAAACTAAACATGTAGTGTATCATATAAAACTCAATCTATTACAAGATATCACACATACATGTAAATAATACCCATAAAATGATAATATCTCACTAAACATACTTTATCCCAAGGTTTTATAAATGATAAATAATAATAATCTAGATCAATCAAATTCATACACACCACTTGATTGGACTATCTTTATTTGTCATAGCCAGACTAGTAAGCTAGTGAAGTCCATCTCACTCCTTACTTCAAATAAATAATTTAGATTGGTCAAATACAACTTAGCTATAAAATTAATTTAATTTACATATTATTGACACACAATCAAACCAGATGCTAAACATAAGAGTAAGCAAAACATACATTTATTCCATCAAATATATTAATGAATCTTACATTATTTCTATCCCATACTAGAAATAATGACTATAGTCTATACCACTAGAGTAAAATATGCATAATTTTAGATTTCAATAACCATAATTTATTTCCAAGAATACTAAATTTATGATAACCCATATTACCATAGTCTAGTATTCTAAGACATAACTAATAGTTTTCCCTAAAATAGTCATATAAAGTAGTCTTAATACATGAGAACATAATCATTATAAAAGTAACTATATATAAAAATCAAGTCATGATTACCATGGAACATAATAACATACCAACACAACATTTGATAAATTCTCAAAGTTTTCATCCACACATACACAAGTGTTACAAACTGAACAACACACGTTATCCATAAAAATAACTCACATGTATAGATTAAAATAGTCAAATGTAGATATGAGTTTAGGTATAATAATAATAATAATAATAATAATAATAATAATAATAATAATAATAATAATAATAATAATATATACCACTTGGGTACAACATAATTTTATATTGTAGTACCATATGATATACCATACTATCATAGGTTTCCAACTACATAACAACACATAATCTAAACTTATGATTTTCAAGACTCAACCAATCCATGCAGATAATAAAAAATAAATAATAAAGAATTATACCACCCTAGTATATCCTAAATTAAAATACATATGAGTATACCAAAGTATCATAACATATAAACATGCATCATGATGCAACATTGTGCACTAACTATAGCTAAGCATTTATAAATAATAACACATTCATAGTATGTAATGCATACAAGTATTTCATATTGAATACATATGACTAACAATGATTCATATTATTAGTATTGAGTCAGATAATTCATAAATCTATTATGAATTTTCATTTTAACGACTCATTACTTATATGAGACTGTCAAAGGGTTATATTTCTTGATTCTTATGTAACATAATGACTTATTTAAATCATCTAATGAACTATAGGTATAATTCTTATATACTAGTACTTGCATATCTTAATGTGCACTACATGTAAGTATTATAATGTTATACAATTTTTAAAATATGATTTAGTATTTTAATCATAACTTCTAAGAATAAAAATCAAGTAATGAAGAAGTTATAAATACATGGAACAGACTTTGCATACAACAACTAAAAAAACTAGAAAATTGTTTTCTCGAAACACAAGTAATTTAGTCACACAACTAGTTTATATTTGGGGGTTTAAAAGCAATCATTCGCTATCTTTAATAAATTATTTCAATTTTTTATTAATATTTATCCCAAGAATATTAACTAAATAAATCTACCCTTATGGTTCTAATTATGTAAATAGTCATACTTTAATATAATGTCACATTCCATGTGACAAGTATTTATATATCAAGGAATCTAAAAATTACACTAGTTTTAACCCACAAAAAGAGATATTTATGTTTTAATCATTCAAATACATTCACACATTTTTATGATTATCTATACAATAATGACTAAGAATCCAATTTTATATTACCACTCTCATATAATAGTTACCAATTCCAGGTTCATGTCCACCAAGTTATTATAAAACTAAAGTCACTGTAATGTAAGGAGAAATTTATCATAAGACTTGAAAGTTTATAATAAAAACCAGATTTAATTTATTATAAAAATCAAGTTACAAATCCTATTTGAGGCCTACTACAAAATATGGTTTATTATAAATTTACTCTAATAACATTTCTTTTGGCATTGACTGATGCCTTTACAAAAGATATAATTATCTATGTTTAAGATTTGTAACTAAAATAATAATTCAATAACTAACCAAATATTTAGCATATGCATATCACCATATATATATATATATATATATATATATATATATATCCATGGATAATATTCATATACATGTATTTTAATAGCTAACACTGTATGAAAAACTAGCCTTATTATATATTCACACTACTCATGAAATTTCAGCTATGCATTAGGTGGTAACTAAATAACTAATGAGCATTTTTATGGAATTAGATTAAAAAAAATTCATCTTGGATCTATACATAGTTGATTGGGCAATGACTAAAAATAAACATAATAACCAAACCATTAATAAAAATAATTCAATTCCCAAAACCTTATAAAATATTTCAAGATGTGAAAAGGTTAAACCAATGTCTAAAGGCTGATTTTAACCATACAGACTAAATCACCCTTTTCCATTAGTAACTCCCAGTAATAAAATATTCCCACAGGCTGGGATAATGGTTTAAAGTCTTATCATAACCTCCTTTATGCCATACACTATTTTATTAATGTTAACACAAGGCATTAATACAAGGAGTAAAGGTTTTTTTTTAATAATATTTTTAAATTACCATGTTAGTTAGAAAAGGCAATAGGTCGATGCCCTACCTAAATGAGTTATATTTTAAGACAATAGACTAATTAATAGTGGGGTGATGCCTTAGAAACTAAATCCATTATGTTTTCAAAAGGAACCCATATTTGACCCCATATAAGATATACTACTTTCTATTTTACTTTTTTATAACTCTTAGATTTTTAAACTCATGCAAAACAAATTTTATAAATATACACAAGCCATATATATTACGTAGAAGATGTAATACTTAAACTTTCCTTTTTTTGGGAATTTTTGAACCACTATTTTCATACTATGTCCACCATCCAACTTATTCCTTGATAGAAATATATATGCATATGTGCTTAACTAGATGCATAATCTATATGGGTGGCACCTAGCATTGAGTCAACAAATAAATTTCCATTTTTTCATTCAATTTAAGCTACAGATGGTATGATATAGTAACTTATTATTATGTCTATTTTATGGAGTATATAAAACCAATCCCAAACATGTATAATTTGATGCCCCAAGGTAGTTGATTCAAGTTGAAAAATATACAAATAATATTTAGCTAGTCGAAGCCAATTCCAGTTAGGTTCAGTTAAATAAGAATCCATTTTTGTTTTATATAACCTGGTAATATATATAATGATCCATGATTTTACATATATTATTATTGTATATCATATTCAATTAATTTAAATAGTACATATAATTTCTCCCTACAGAATACCCAACTTTGCATATAGTATTACTAATCATTGTATTAGGAGATTTATTATTTTTAGGGAATATTTGAATTCAATTTATATATTTTCTAATGTTTCACTATGTATACTCTACTATTCATAATATAACTTATTATATTTTCATATAATTTTATAAACAAATTACTCAAATACATAATATCACATAGCCAAATTCAATATTAAATACAAATTTGTAGGGAATTACCTACCTAGCAGTTCTGTGCCTCCTTTATTTTCTTTCCCACACTTCTTATCTTCTCCTTCTCCAATTCATAAGCTATCAAAATTCTCCTATAATTCTTTATCTTAAATATAAAATATGTGTTAATTCTTTTTCTAAATTTTTTTGTTGGCTTTCTTTTTTTTTTGTTTTATTTATTTTGGTTTTTACTAATTTTAAGACATCTAATTATTTATTTTTTCTAGATTTTTTAAATTATTTTTGTTTCTTTTCTAATTTCAATGTTTTTTTCCTTTTTTTATATTTTAATATGACATTCCATTTTCATATTAAACTAGTTGAACATTTAATTACACTTTAACAATTTAATGATAAAATCATAAAAAATAACTCATATTAAATTTTCCTCTGTGTGTATTAATGACACATCATTCCGAGTACACACAAGATAATTAATTTTTATAATTTTACCTACTTAGGTAATCACAAAAAACAATAATTTAAATAAACATCAAAGTCAATCATATTTAAATTGTATTTTATACCATGACTAATTATTGCATTGTGTGAAGGGTTTTGCTATCTCTTTATCAACCTACGATGTCTCCATCTACATCATCCTCTCCAATGATGCTCTCCATTTAGTATGCTTGAGGGATGAATTCTTCTACATTCACCTCAGAACATGCAGGTAATTAGATCATATCATATGATAATCATTAAGCAGTAATATATAATTGAATTAATACATTAATATGCTTAAAATATAACCACATAAATATATCAATTCATAATAAGAAATCATGTATTATCATATAAATAAGTAACATTCTACTATCCTAAAATAGCATAAATCTCAAGTATAATAAAAAATATAACCAAATATGAATTTGTTAGTTGTAGATATCCATGGGTAATCTAACAAGTTTGCCTGATGAGGAATCAAGATGTAAAAATTTGGGTGAAGATATATTTGAGTCCCAAGTTATCAGTCTTGAGATCAAATAGTTTATCTAATAGATAATGCCTCTAAACTTGCAAAACATGCATAATTGTTTCAAGTTCCATATTGTGTGGACCATAATTTGCCTCATATGGTTTGAGCTCCCTAGACTTATATGCTACTACTAAACCATCTTACACAAGAAATCCTTCAATACTATCCCCAAATGCATCAATGCTTACTAAGCTAGGGTTGGGAAATATTAGAATAGGTGCTGACATAAGCCTCATTTTCAACTCTTGAAAAGCTTTCTCATACTTGTGTAACCAAAAAAAACTTTTATTCTTCCATTGAAAAGAGGTAATTAGGTTGCTATTTTCAATAATTTTAGAACAAATTTCCTCTAATACCTTATTATCCCCATAAAACTTCTGACCTCATGAATATTTTTGGGTGATTTCCACTCCATAATGGCTCTTATCTTCACTAGATTAATTGAAATTCTATTTTTAGAGATAATGTGTCCCAAATACTACACTTTTATCTAAATAAATGCACATTTAGACAACATACAATAAAATTTGTGTTTCCTCAAATGTTACAACACCAATTCAAGATGCTATAGATGTTCTTCCTCATTCTTAGAACAAATGAGGATGTCATCCATAAAAAAAAATACAAAGTGGTCTAAATACTCCCTACACATAATGTTCATGAGATTTATGAATGTTGCTGGAGCATTTGTTAACTCGAAGGCAAGACTATAAATTCATAGTCCTCACATCGAGTTCTAAAAGATATTTTAGGAATATTTTCTTATTGAATCCTTAATTGGTGATATCCCAATTAGAGATATATGTTTGATAAAATTATTTCTCCATACATTTGATCAAAAAGATAATCAATGCAAGGTAATGGATACTTGTTCTTAATTTTTTTTTTAATTCAACATCCTATAATAAATACACAAGCAAAGAGTACCATCCTTATTCTTGATTAAAATGAATAGGACACCCCATGGTGACACACTTAGTTGAATTAACCCTTTAGATAGAAAATCCTATAGTTGATTCTTCAACTCAACCAACTTTATAGTCATCATTCAGTAAGGTGCCTTGAATTGTGGTTTTAAATCGATTATTATTTCAATTGGGAAATCAAACTCCCACTTGGGTGGTAGTCTTGAAATTTAATTTGGAAATGCATACTAAAAATTTCTAAGGAAAGGATAATCCTCAATGGATGATTCCTTTGTTTCCTCTATATCATTTATTTTAAAAATAAATGTCTTACATCCTTTCCTCTAAACATTTTAAAGCTAAACTATAAAAATATGCCTAAGTTTAAACTCCCTTTAATTACCTTGAATCTAAGTCTAATTCATAAGATCATCCTCACACTCTACCTTATTCATATAGAAATCTAGCTTTGCTTTATTCTTAGCAAGCCAATTTACCCCTAAGATTACATGATATGACCATAGTGGATCTTCATAAAGATCTACTATAGTAGTGAATTCAGGAAACTCAATCTCAACTTATACTAAACACCTATCAAATTTTACCTTAGCATCATTCCCATATTACACTAACCACACATTTTCTGTTGAACCAACTTTCCTAGATAACTTAGAAAGAATACATGGAGAAATAAAACTCTTAGTAGATCCAATATTTATAAAAATGGAAATAGATTGACAAAAAAGATTATCTAAAATCTTTATAGGTGAAACTTGAAAATTAGCTTAACAATTATTAACAACTACATGGATTCTCTACTAAAATTTCCCTTGTTGCATAGTACCCTTAAATTTTCCTTCAAACTTTCCTTGACTACATTACCTAATATAGTGATCACCTCCATAAATGAAGCATCCACCAAGTGGTCTTTTCTTTTTTGACTGCGGTTTCCCCTTGAAACCAAATTTGAATCCACTTTCAACTTTATTACTACTTGAAAAGTTATTGAACGTATAATTCTAAGTCTTGGACTGATTCTTGAAATTCCTGTTCCTCTTCTAGTTCTTCTTATTAAGAGTTAGTTTGGAACCTACAAACTTATTAAATTTCTAACCTGAGAAGGAAACTTTAGTTTAGAATCCTGCTTAACTACCTTCTCTAAGACCTAATCCACCATATATGGCCCATGCACATCTACCTCACATCTAATTTGGGGTTTTAATCCGATAATGAACTTTTGGATTAAAAACCTTTCATCTACTTGATATTGAGGAACATATTTTAGGAGCTTAGTGAACTATTCCCAATACTTGTTCATCAAAATATCTCCCTACTTAAAATTATAAAAATATGTTAGTTTATGGTCAAAATATATCTAGGTAAATTATCATGATCTAAATAAAACCATGAATTATTCCCATGTGGTGGTGGTAGAGTTGAGGTTCATCTTGAACATTTTATTTTCTCACCAAAAAGCTGATATGCTCCCCAAAATACCTTAGTAACTTTAGAGTAGTTATGAATCTGGGAGTACTTTTCCATTTCTAGCATCTAAGACTTAACACCATCCCTAACTATAGCTCTATCAAACTTAAGAAGATTTACCTTCTTCATGTCCCATGCCAGTTATGTATCTACTCAAGCCCTCATCTCATGTGGCACCTCATCATGCCTATAACCTTGTTGAGCCTCTTATTGAATAGGGTGATATTTAACATCTTCTTTATTGACTTCCTTTTTATGCCCATGCACTTCTTTATCTAAGGCCATGATTTTGTCCCTAGTTTTATTCATGGCAACAAGAATTTGATCCAATTTTGATGCTTGCTCTATGGTAAATTGGTTTGGATCTACTAGACGGTTAGTGTTTTAAGTACCCTCACCTCCAAGTATACCACACACCATTATAGTTTATGAATAATATGAGAATAAAAATATGGTAGTAGACTCTTTAAGTCTTAGAGTTTGAGCCTTAGCTCTGATACCACAATGATAGAACCCTACTAAGTTTAACTCAAAAAGTAGTATTTTTTTAAAAACTTAATAATGAAATCAAATTATTACTAATCAAGATATGTCAATTTATATTTAACCAAATATATATTTAATAATAAAATAATTATGATTAATTTGGATAATGTTTAACTAATCACATTCAATATAATTACAAATTTACTCTATCACAAAATGTATAACAACTGAATAATAATAACTCAGCCAACTATTAAAAATCAATACAATAATATTATACAATACGAGAAACCAAACTACTAATTATCAAGTAAAATAATACATTTTTTTGACATAAGAGTGTATATAATTAAATAAAATGTTTGATAGAACTAACAAGTATCCATAAACTCATTATATGTAAATAAATTAAAATCAAGAGTAAAATTCTCTATCAATTGACTATTGGAGGAGAGGGAGAGCATCATCAAAGTGATTCTCCACACTACCTACGGACCATATATCCACCTAATAATTACCAAATAGGTAATGACCCTCCCTTCATATATGAATAGATGATAATAGTGCAAGTATCAAGAAGTTAACTAGAACTTGTGTGTTTTAAGATTCTAACTACATGCAACATATCATAAAGAATTCCATTTTAACATGACATAATTCATACATACATATAATAAAATATGTGAAATGATAATTTTTAACTATAAATATTACTTTTGCAAAAAAATTCATATAGTTTAATGATCCATTAGATCAATCATAATCACACACACTCAATCAGATTTCATATAATCTAAGTATTAAAGACTTTAACTATATGAATGAGAATCCATATCATAAAAATAATAATCATTAGTGTCATTAATACCATATTATCAAATAAAACATATACAATAAATACATGAATTTATCATACAAATTAGTATTTAATACCACAATAATTAAATACAAGAAATATTGAAATAATCTCATGTTAAATAACAACTTGTTATCACATAAATATTTCCTAAGTTCTAATACAACTAATGTCCATTTTTTAATAAGATAGTATTAAATTGTTTTATAACAACATTATAATATTTAATAATTTACCAATTTCATGCAAACATTCCATGTTCACAAGAATTAAAGTTAAATAGCACAATTCAGGAAATTCTCAATAAATTTTAATCAAATCAACAAATAATAACACAACATTATTTTTTCTAATCATAAATTTATAAATTTAATCATAATTTATAACTAAGCAATCATATTATAAATTAATTATATAAATCTTAGTTTGTATATGAACAATCTATTCATTATAAACAAATATATACTAACAACCCAAATTATCTACATAAACATGTATATCAAATATGTCCATTTATATTAATATACATTTATAACCCTTAACCATTGATTTCCAAATGGAATAATCTCTCTCTCTCTCTCTCTCTCTCTCTCTATATATATATATATATAGAAAGGTGTGACCATATATATATATATATATATATATATATATATATATATATATATATATAAACACACACACACACACACACACACACTTATGCATGTAATTATAAATGATAACCCGTGTGTGTGTGTGTGTGTTTATATATATATATATATATATATATATATAGAAAGGTATGACCATATATATATATATATATATGGTCATACCTTTCTGTATATATATATATATATATAGATTATTCCATTTGGAAATCAATGGTTAAGGGTTATAAATGTATAAGTGTTATCATTTATAATTACATGCATAAGTGTGTGTGTGTGTGTGTGAACTATTCATAAAGAATATATCCTCATCTTTATGTATAATTTATAATTACATAAATATGTATGTATATATGTTCATATTTGAACTACCCTAATAAGAATATAAATTCATATTTTAAAAAAATATAAATCATATTAACTCACACAACATTCAAGATCTGTATTAAATGCATTTTACACAAACACATAATATAAAATACCATATGGTACGTTAAATTAATGAAGTCATTCAAAAAATGTTTAACCCCCAAATTTAACATCTAAGACCCCATATAATTTAGCTTCAAATACTTTCCTAATGCTAATTCTATGTTTGAACCAAAAATTTATTAAACATTCTAGACCCCAATATATAATCTAAACATCAAACCTTTTCAAAGACCCAAAATAAACAATAGTCTAGTATTAAATAAAAGATCAGCTTCACATATATGGTTCATAGTTTGTTTATACATAGTTGACACTAAAACCAAATACACAGTTGACATATAATAATATATGCACAAACAACCAAAACTCCTATACACAGTTGATATAAGCCTTCATACTCAATCAACTTACAACTATTTATACATAGTTGAGATACAACTATTTAAACTCAAACATCATAAAGCCCTCTTAACATAGTCAGTTTATATAATGAAATATTCATAATCATCTATAACTTGTATACACAATCAACTCTGAATAACATATTTATAGACAATTATGATTTATATTCATAGTCAATTATCTAACCTGGATAAATCTTATAACTTCCAACTATTAATATTGACTCAGGTTTATAATGAAAACCAAACCCGTGTATATATGTTATCACCAAAATAATCTAAAATCCAAGTTAAGATAATCAAAATTATTAACTAATAGTTGACACATATTCATAACGAACACAAAACTATTTATACTCAAACCTTAATTCATTTATAACTAGTTAATATATAATTCATTTAAACTCAGTCAATATACATACAACCGTAAATACACATTTGAATATCATAAAATAAAAACCCAAACTAAAACTATATTCGAAGCCATATGGATAATGAACTCACATTCATTTCACTTTACCTAATTTTAATCATAGTCACTAAAATGGTCATACCATTGACTCATAAATGTTAATAGATAATTAACTCACTATAGTTTTACTTAATCAAGACATACATAGTCATGTAATGAATATAGGAACTATTGACCATTTTTACCTTTAGCTAAAATGGGTCAACCCCCTATAGTTATAATCTTGTATAGGGGTTTTTTATAATGCCATTAAGTATGCTATAGCTCATTTGATGTCATTTCATATGCCATTATATCTTTGGTCATAGTATAGTTTAGTCCTTGTGTCATTTGGTATGTTAGGAGTCATTTTAGAGTCATATATACAAGTCGCAGGTCCTCATGGTGATCAATGCAATTAAATATCAATAAAAATTTCACATAGGCCTCAAAAAATCATTCAAAACTGTAAAAGTTTAGGAACAATCTTTTTGAAGCTACACCATCACCAAGATGTCATGAAGAACCAAACTAGACAATTTACTTGTGAATTTTATAAAAACACTCAGAAAGCCTTGCATGACCATCAAACCACATGTGATCAATGTCCTTAGTGCTAATATCATTCTCTACATGTTTCATATCTTGATGAGTCTTCTATCTCAAGATCTAATCCTTCAAATTTTAGCTTGCCTAGTCTAAGGGGCTAGGCCATCTTACATGTCACATGGAAATGCACTAGTTAGCTTATTTTTAAATTTTAAAATGAACCTTAAAAAGTATCATGAGTCAAAAGGTTATAGTTCCATGTATTTATTCATGGAAGGAACATGCTAAAAAAATTTCAAGTCTATGCAAGCTTCCTAACTCAATTTATGAGCATTTGATGTTGGACCTACAACATAATACGTTCATGCTAACATAAAATTTGAGCTCCATAAAGTAACTATTTAAGTTCAAATGACCAATGATAAGTACATGGATGCCATGCAAAATCACATAGGTTAGATCACTTTAACACTTTATAAATACACTTATAAATCTCTCAAAATTAGTGGATCAAGTGGGCATAATAATTTTAGTATCAAGAACATCTCTTCAAAATTTGGTGCCTCCATGACCTTTTCACTTCTAGATCCAAGCTTTCAAAGCTGGTCAAATAATGGGAGACATTCATGTAGATGTCAACTTTAAGCTATGAAAAAAAACCATTAGGGTCTTAAATTTGACATTCACATGGATGTTAATGATGGTCTCATAGACATCAAATGATGACCATATGGATTTCAAATTTAGAGAATGATAAATAGCCATTTGTTTTCAAATGTAAGAAGATCAATGATCAACATTCAATCATACTAATGATCTAATGGTGTGAGATCGAATGATAGAGAAGTTGGCCTAATGATATGTATGACTATCATTCACTCATACATCTTGATCCAATGGTGTGAGATGAGTCAAAAGCTCAAGGATCTCAAGGAGACACCATGTGGTGTAAGTGTGTAAGGAAATAGGCTAAAAATTAGATCTTGAGATCAATACATGATTAACAAGTGGTATGAGATTCTTCAAGATTGATGGATCATGTCTAGTTATGTAAATCAAGATCAATGAAGTGATCAAGGTCAAAGAGTCAAGATCTGATAGCAAGGATTTGTGAGGCTAATGGGAGTAAATATAGTTATGAGCATTTTGATTACTTTGAGTTAGTTTTCAATAGACAAAGTCAAACTAAAGGATGGTTTTTTTACCAAGGTAAACAAGGTCTTACAAGGGTTCTCTCATCACCATTAAAGCTTGGATAAACATCATTAAAAGGACAAATTAATGTAGTAAATTTAAAGGAAATAAAGGGATCACCATTAAAATTTAAGATGGACCTTTGGTTTGAGGATTTGTGTCATACATGGTTCAATGTATGACTGTGTTCACCCTTGTAAGATAAAGGACCTATGTGCATGATGATTTCTTAGTTTCTATAGATGCTTGAAGGAAAAAATGGGTCTCTTTAGACCTAATAGGAAAACCAATAGTCTAAAACTAGTTCTCTATCTATAGTGTACTTATGAACATGGGGATGCATTTGAACATGATCTAGTTTGAACAAGAGTTAGTAGTTCAAAGGATACCATTAAGACATACACATATAACCCAATGGTTTCATCTACAAGACCAACTACATGAAAAGGGCCCTTCTCTCCACTTTTGCATGCCATAATAAACTAATGAAGAGCAATTAAGACTAGGACAAAGCTCCAACATATTGATTTAATTGATGTAACTACATTGATTCTAGGACCCATCTTGGAACAACTTGATCCCATCATTTCAACCATCATGGAACATCAATGAGGGAATAGCGTAACTGTGCAACCACTTGAAGTGACTTAGATCAATCAAAAGGTCTAAATGAGCATCTAAAGAAATTTTAACTATGGTTCAAATTTTTGAACTGATTGATTCCCATTTTCAATTCCAAAGCTCTCTTTCTCTTGCTTGCTTTCTCCTATAAGTATAGTTTTTGAGCTATTGTCAATGATTATATAGGTTGGTATGAGGAGACTATATCAAAAATTATATTCTACACCTATTGGATTAATGAATAGAGCATTTTTTTAGTTGTTTACTAATATGTGCTTAGTATTTTTTATTTGTTTGATATGCATAATTGGTTTTCATCTTCCCTTTGTAGGCCAAGTCTAACCTAAGTGGTAATAAAATTTTCTTACAAGTCATCTAGAGTGTCTTAAGGTTGATGTCTCAGGTATAGAGTGGATAGTTGACTATAATTTCTTCCAATCAAGCCTTACCCTCATTTTCCTCCAACCTAAGTCCATGAAATTGACCTCTACATGAAGCATTATTTCTTGGAAACTATTATAGACACTGCATTAGTTTTATCTATAGTCTATTAGTGTGCTAATGAGTTCAATCCTAAGAGTGGATCGTTCAACATTCAGTGTATCACCTTATTTAAATTAGGTTCAATTCATGTAATATCTAACTCTTTTCCCCATAAGTAATCAATTATCACAGATAATATCACTTTAAGATACATTCAAGGAGCTAGCCCTTAAATCTAGAGGCTTATTTACAATATAAGTACACCCACATATCTATAAATGATCCCATGTTGCCCAAATTTGGAAGAAGATTGAACAACTTGTTCCAAGGTACAAGATTTGGTGACAATAACTTTGGCACATGTGGTGGGACCCATTGTCTTCAAGATAACTTGTCAAGGTGAATGTTGGTCTTGACAAACATCAACTTTAAATTAGTGTGATACTCAACATTTGGTGACTCCTTCAATGTAAATTTGGTTCAAGGCCATTATTTTTTTATAAATATTCCCTCATAATTCATGGTTCTTACTAGGTTATCTTCTAATAGAACATTCAATCCCATTAACTCACCCATTAAACCTAAAATCCCTCTTGAAGTTCAGTATCCATAGCCTAATCTACCCGTTAAAGAAAAAAAAGATTTTGATAGAGAGGAAGAGGTTGAAGAGGTTTAAGAAATTGAAGATCTTGAATAAAAATACATGGCTAGACCTCATGCTTTACCTACCTTCAATACTAAAAATCCAATTCAACTTCATGTATATGATGTTATTCCTCCTAACAACATGAAAGATATGCCCACATTTAATGGTGAGAGTCATGCCACACCTAATAAGAACATTAGAGATGTTTCTAACTTTTAAAGTTTTGACAATATTGTTAGAGAGAACATTACCATTAGAATCCTTACCATGTCCCTTAAAGGAAATCCTCTTGCTTGGTATAGGACTCTATAAGGTGGATGAATCATGACATGGGATGAGTTTGGAGTGATTTTTAATTCTATATTTGGAAATAAAAGTGACCATGCCTCTCTCATACATCAACTCAATGTGATAAAAAAGGGACCCAAAGAAACAATGAATGAATTCAATGAAAGGTTTTAGAAGATTTAGCATAAATTGCCCCCTCCCATGAGACCACCTAATAGCTTTGTGTTCCCTACTTACTTAGGAGCTGTTGGGAAAAAAATTACTATCATGATTCAATCTATGGAAGATTTCACTCTTTTTGAAGTATATGATCCTAATATTAAAGTTGAGAATAGTCTCATCCAAGATGGAAGATTGCCTCCTAATGTGTCTATGCCTCCTTTGTCACATACCTTTGCTAATACTTCTGATGTATCCCAAGTTCCTAATGCTAATACCAAAATTAAGGTTTTTCCTAGGTAGATAGAAAATAATGTTGATTAGAAAGAAAATTTCCTATCCTTAGAGGCTCAAAATAGGCAAGTTAATATGCAACAAGGTGCCTATCAAAATACTTACCCCTATCAACAATAATATGGTCAAAAATATGTAAGAGGAAGAGGTTAATGATAACCTAATCCCAATAGGCCTACCAATGTATACAACCATAACTATACCACTAATTCAAGGGAGATGGTACCAGTTCATAGCAATTTGGTGCAAGGAGAAGATTGGTAGAAAGACCAATTCATGAATTTTAATGAGAATGGAGAGCAAGATATGGTGTTTCAAGGAGGATGTACTCCCCTCATATCAAATGAGGATGAGATGATGATACAAGTTAATGAGGATTGGTAACCTCATAGAGAGATCAGCAATTTTTTTGGTTGAAGAAACTTTTGTGCTAAATCAAGGAACCTCTATCATAGACAATACAAGGTCCAAGAGGAAGGCTCTATGAGGTGGTATTAGCATGCCCACAGGCTCATCCAATCCTCCTACAAGGAAACAAGACATAGCTATAAGTGTGATAGTTCTAAAAACTTCTACATCTCTATCAAGTCAAATTATGGTAAGGTATATTCCTATTCCTCAAGTTCCAAGTAATTATCTACCTACAAGATCCCAAGAAAAAATAGGTTTGACTTATTTAAGAATTTTAATTTTTTTGAAAAACACTAAAACATCTATTTCTCTTTGTGATGTCCTTCATGTGCTTGGTTAAAAATAACTCTTACAAAAGTAGTTATCTTCTATCCCTGTTAGTGTCTCACCCTCAAATCAAATTCATGTCAATGTTACCCTTGAAAATTCTCATAATACCATTACTAAACCATACACTAGGGCTAAATAGCCTCTACCATTTTACCCCACTCACATTATAGGTAACAAGTTGGTATATAATTGCATAGTCGATAGTGGAGCTTCTGCTTCTATCATGGTCTTAAATTAGATGGTACACCTACCAAGATAGTAGTTTTGATAAAAGGATTGAAGGTTTTCTTACATGATTTTCTTAGTTTACCTATCTTGTAAGACATAATTATGATTGATCTCATACCCCACTTTACAATCTACCTATTAAGGGACTTCACAACCAAGATAGGTGGCTATCTCTCAACTGACTAGTATTTTTTTGCCTTTATAAAAATTTACAAGGCCAAGGTGATCATTATGACACAATTCTTTGCAAGGTTTCATATTGAGCCTTATATTGATACAAGTTCCAATTTGAGTTATGTGGCCCATGAAGAAAAGGACTCTATTGTAGATGATGATAGTTCTTCCAAGCTTGAGGATATTTTAGATTTGTTTTTTATGAATATGGCACTAATAATTATGAGAATGATCCCAATTATTTTGTGGAGGAAACTGATTTAGGAGTGTATTTTATACATGAAGGAGTACCAACACCTCTAATTTCCAAGGAAGAGGGTGAAGATGATGAGCTATGGAAGATGTGTTTTGATGGTTCTAGAAGAAAATTTGGTGTAGGAGATTGTGTTATGTTTGTCTCCCCATATAAACAATAGTATTATGCTTCATATCAATTTCATTTTAGTTGTACTTGTAATGTGGCTGAGTATGAAATTTTAATTCATGTACTTCAATGGGCAAGGAGAAAAAGAATAAAGAACTTGTAAGTATACAGAGATAGTGAATTAGTTGTACATCAGGTGAGGAATGTGGTTGCTACTAAGAAACCTATTCTTAAGTCATACAAGCATAGGGTATGATGTATTATTGAAGACTTCAGTGCATTCAATAGACAATCAGTCATAAGGGAGCAGGATAGTCATGCTGATAAACTAGCTACCATAGGACTTCAATTTGATACTCCAAATGCCATAAAGGAGGAGGGAAAACAATATCATATTAAGATCATTATCAGACCTTATATACCTAATAATTAAGTGTCTTTTAAAGTTCTTGATAGTGACAAACACATTGCATGCTTCTTAGGAAATAAGGTTGAGTTTTCTTCAAGGAATCAAAGGAGTCTCCAAGAATAATTGGGTGATCAGATTGTGTAACTAAGAACCAATAAGATACGTAAGGGTTTTCTGACCTTATAAGGTATCTTTAATGAGAATGATCAAAATAATAAGATGAAATTTAGTATGTATACAAAAGAGAACTATGAAAGAGTCTTGATCTTCAAAGACAAACTCCTTAAACTAGGCACAATATGTTCTACATTAGAGAGACAAGCATTTATTAAGCTATGTAGAGAGGATCATGATATATTTTCCTAAGAATATAAGGACCTCAAAGGATTTTATCCTATCCTATCACACCATACCATTGATTTGTAACCTAGATTTAAACTATTTAGATAAAAGCAAAGACCCATCAACCCCAAGGTTGAGAAAATTATGAGGTTAGAGCTTACCAAACTCCTTGAATCTGAGATAATATTTTCCATGAGGCATTCAACATGGGTAGCTAACCTTGTGCCTATTAGGAATAATAATGGATAGATAAGACTTTGTGTAGACTTTAGAGATGTTAATAGAGTGTCACTCAAAGATCACTATCCTCTACCCTTAATGGAGTAGATTTTGTAAATGGTTTCAAGATCTCAACATTTTTCTATTCTAAATGGATATTCAGGCTATAATCATATTTTATTTAGTGAGGATGATTAGTTTAGGACAACCTTCACTACTAAATGGGGGACTTTTTCTTTTAACAAGATGCCCTTTGGTCTATCTAATGCTGGTGCCACATTTTAAAGAGTAGTGGACATGACCTTCAAAGATTTAATCAATGAGATTTTATTAGTTTATCTAGATGATATAATGGTGTTTTATAAAGATCATAATGAACACAGACAACACCTAAATATTTATAACAGTATTTAAAATAGTATAATATTTAAAACACTTGTTTTATAGAGAGTATAATGAACACAAACAAGTGTTTTAAATATTTAGGTAATATGGAGTGTCTCTTAATCCAAAGAAGTACATCTTTGTTATTCATGAAAGTAAGCTCTTAGGACATATCATTTCCAAGGATGGTTTGACTATTGACCTTGAAAGAATAGAGGCTATTCTAGGATTATAATTTCCCTTACATAAAAAAGGTCTTTAAAGTTTTCTAGGCAAGATAAATTTTGTAAGGAGGTTCATACCTATTTTCTCATCTTTGGTGAAACTTATCTTAGCCATGCTCAAGAAGAACCAAGTCTTTTTTGGACCAAAGAGGGTAAGAGCAGTTTTGAATCCATAAAGAAAGAAATTGTTGAATCTCTTACTCTTTTAAATCTTTATTTTGCTAAATAATTCATGTTGTATTCATTTTCTAACCTTGATACTATTTCAGCCATGATAATGTAAAAAAATGATGAGTTAGTCAAGGTTTAGAATATTCTGAATTCAAGTACACCTTTGTGGAGAAATAGGTCCTTGATGTTGCAAGGGACTAAATAAGTTCAAAAATATGGTTTCAAATAATAAGACTCATGTTATGGTCTCTCATCCTAGTACCAAAGATTTTCTCTTGAACAAAGATCTTAGTGAAAAGAGGGGAGGGTAGATCACTAAGGTAATGGAATATGATGTTGATATCAAAGTGAAAAAACTGATAAGGGGTAAAAGAATTTGTGAACATCTACTTTCAGATCTTCATGAGTCAAAGGAAGAGGCTCTACTCAATCATGATTTTTTCTAATCAACTAGTTTATTACCTTTACAAAGTTGGACACATGATGTGATCAAATTTATTCAAAATGGTGAGTATCCTATTAATATGAGTAGATCACAAAGGAGATATTTTAGGTTGCAATATATTTCCTTTGTCTTATGGATGGTGTGCTATTTATAAGATAAATTAACGGTGTGATATTAAGATTCTTTGATAATGATTAGTTTGGAGTATTGATTGAGAAGTTCCATGATGGGACAATAGGAGGTCATTTCTCTCCAAGAACAATAGCCACCAAGATCATGATGGTAGGATATTATTGGCCTAGCCTCTTCAAGGATTGCCATGCTTGGGTGAGAGGGTATGGATAGTGTGATTTCTTTATAGGAAAATAGAATCTTATATCTCTTTCTTTTAATCCTATCCAAGTTGGTCAACCTTTCATGCAATGGGGTCTTGATTTCATTAGCATGATAAATTGCCCATCAAGTACTAGTCATAAATGGATACTCACAATAATTGACTATTTTTCAAGATGGGTTGAGGGAGTATAATTGAATGAAGATAATGAGAATTCTATCTTGGATTTCTATGAGAGCATTATAATAAGGTTTGGCACTCCTATTATTATTTCAGCTAATGCTCTTGATTTTATGGGTACTAAGATAGTTGATTGGGAAAATAGTAATGGCATATTATTGAGCATTTCATCCAAGTATTAACCTCAAGGTAATGGGTTGAATGAATCTAATAAAAAGAATTTGATTAGAGTAATCAAGAGAACCTTGGAGCATAACAAACGAGCTTGGCATACCAAATTGAAGATAGGCTTATGGGCTGATAGGATAACTCCGGAGAGGTGAATAGGGGATTCTCCTTTTGTGCTTGTCTATGGAAGGGAAGATAGGTTGTCTATCTCTCAATATATTCCTACCTTAGAGTTATCACATCAATTAGAGTTTCTTTAGAACACTACAATGGAGGTGAAATTGACATAATTAATAGATTTGTAAGAGACTAGAGATAAAACTCATCAAGCTATGGAGCATCACAAAGTAATAATGAAGAGGTCTTTTGACATGAAGGCAACTCTAAGATCATTTGAATAAGGTGATATAGTATTGAAATGGGATGAAGATAGAGAAAAACTAGGGAGACATACCATATTTGATACCCTATGGAGTGGACCATATATCATCATCAAGTGAAAGCAAAGTAACTCTTTTTAGTTAGCAAGGATAAACAGAGAAGAGCTACCTATCCCTAGGAATGGGATACATTTGAAACCTTGTTATAGATAATCAAAGGTTAGCTTTTTAAATATTGGATTAGGTTTGTGTTGCCTTTATTATCATGTTATGTTCAATAAATACTCATGAAGCACATGTGTATTTCTTGATTTGTGTTTTGTTCCTATTATTTTTTATTTTTTGGTGTGTTTTCAAGGTAATTTATATGTCAAGCCTATTATACATGTGAATCCATATCCTAATGGACAATATTAGGCAACTAGTCATGGCATAACAAGCATGCCACCCTTGATAAATTATCAAATATGTTGACCATTTTTACCTTAAGACAAAATGGGTCAAACCCGTATAGTTAGAATCTTGTATAGGGGATTTTTATAATGTCATTGGGTATGTTATAGCTCATCTAATGTCATTTCATATTCCATTTTAGTTTTGGTCATAGTATAGCTTAGTCCTTATGTCATTTGGTGTCTTAGGGGTCATTTTAGATTCATATAGGAAAGTGGCAGGTCTTCATAGTGATCAATGTAATTCAAGATTAGGGACAAGTTCACATAGGCCTTAAAAAATCATTCAAAGCTATAAAAGTTTAGAAAAAATATTTATGAAGCCAGACCATCATTAAGATGTCATGAAGAACCAAATTGGATATCTTACTTATGTATTTTATAAGTACACTTATAAATCCTCATATGACCATCATACCATGTGCGATCAATGTCCTTAGTTCCAGGATCATTCTCTACAAGTTTCATATCTTGATGAGTCTTCTATCTCAATATCTAAGCGTTCAAAATTCATCTTGTTGAGTCTAAGGAGCTAGGTCATCCTACACATCATATGTAAACACACTGGAAAGATTGTTTGAGTATTTTATAAATACACTGTATAAATACGTATGAGATAAAAGGTTATATTGAAATGGAATTCTTCATGGAAAGAACATGCTCTACAAATTTCAAATCTACATGAGCTTCCTAGCTCAAGTTATGAGCATTCAAAGTTGGTCATACAACATAAGATGCTCATGCTAACATCAATTTTGAGATTTTTAAAGTAGCCATTTAGGTTCAAATGATTAGTGGTAGGTGAAAAAATGTCATACAAAATCACATAGGTCAACTCACTTAAACACTTTGTAAACATAAATAGAAATCTCTTAGAACCAACAGATCAAGTGGGCATAATTCTTTTAGTATCTTGAACATCTCCTAAAAATTTGGTGCCTCCATGACCTTTTCACTTCCATATCTAAGATTTCAAATTTGGTCAAATAATGGGATACATTCATATAGATGTCAACTTTAAGCTATGGAAAAAAACCATTAAGGTCTTAAATTTGATGTTCACACAAATGTCAATCATGGTCTTGTAGATGTCAAATGATGATTATATGGACATCAAATTTATACCATGTTAAATAGCCATTTATTTTAAAATGTAAACGTATTAATGATCAATATTTAATCATACCAATGATCCAATGACTTAAGCTTGACTGATAGGGAAGTGGGCCCAATGAGATCTACAACTAATGTTCACTTATACATATTGATCCAATAGTACGAGATGAGTCAAAAGGTCAATGAGCTTGAGGGGCCACCACATGGCATAATAATGTAAGATAACATGCTAAAAGTATGATCCTAAGATCAATACATGATTAAAAAATTTCATGAGCATGTTTAAGTTGATAGAAGATCGATGGAGTGCATTTAGTCATGCAAATCAAGATCAATGGAGTGAGCAAGGTCAAAGAGTCAAGATCTGATAGGAAGGATCTACAAGGCCAATGGGAATAAAGATATCTAGGAGCATTTTTATTTGTCCAATTCAGTTTTTTATGGATAAATTCAAACTAAAGGGTAGCTTTTTAATCAAGAAAAACAAGGTCTTGCAGGGGTCATCCTGTTGCCATTGGAGCTTGACTAAATGCCATTAAAGGGGCACATTGATGTAGTCAGGTTAAAGGACATAAAGGTATCATCATTAAAGCTTAAGATGGACCTATATTTCAAGGATTTATGTCATATAGGGTTTTTTCTATGAGTTTGTTTTCCATTGTTAGAAGGACCTATGTATATGATGAGTTTTTAGTTTTTATAGATGCTCAAAGGTAAAAATGGGTCTATTTAGACCTAATAGGAAAACCATTAGTATGATATTGGTTATCTATCTATAGTGGGCCTATGAATATTGGGATGAGTTTTAACATGATCAAATTTTAATAAGAACTAGTATTTCAAAGGATTCCATAAAAGCATACATGTAGACCCCAACAGTTTCGTCTCCAAGACCAATTGCATGAAAAGGACCCTTCTCTCCACTTTTGCACTCCATGATGAACCAGTGAAGAGTATTTAGAACCAAGATAAAGATCCAATATATTTATATAATTAATTTAACTACATTGATGATAGGAACCTACTTGGAAAAACTTGATCCCACCATTGCAATCATTAGGGTACATCAATGAGGGAATAGTGTAACTTTGCAAACACTTGAAGTGACCTAGATAAATGAAAAGGTCTGAATGAGCATAATTTGTAGAATTAGTTGTAATTTTAGTTCAAATTTTTGAACTAATTGATTCCCTTTTTTAGCACCAAATATCTCTTTCTCCTATACATATATCTTTTGATCTATTGTTAATGATCCATTAGGCTGGTATGAGGAGACTCTACTAGAATTTTTTTTTCACCTCTTGGAGTAATGAATATAGCATTTTTGTAGTTTTTTACTAATATGTGCTTAGTATTTTGTATTTTTTTGATATGAAAAAGTGGTTTTCATCTTCCATTTGAAAGTCTAAGTTCAACCTAAGTGATAATATACTTTTCTTGCAAGTCATCTAAAGTTTCTTAAGGATGATGTCTCAAGTATAGAGTGGATAGTTGACTATAAGTCCTTCTAATCAAGCCTTAACCTCATTTCCCTCCAACCTAAGTCAATAAAAGTGACCTCTAGGTGAAGCATTATTACTTGGAAACCACTGTAGACACTACATTAGTTCTATTCATAGTCTATTAATATGATAATGAGTTCAATCTTGAGAATGGATCTTTCAACATTTGGTATATCACCTTATTTAGAGTAGGTTCAATTCATGCAATATCTAACTCTTTTTTCCATAAGTAATAATTAGGCATAGATAAAATCATTTCAAGATAATTTCAAGGAGATAGCCCTTAAATTTAGAGTTTAATTTCTAATAGAGGTACACCTACATACCTGGAATGATCCCATGTTGCCCAAATCTGGAAGAAGCTTGAACAACTTCTTCTAGGGTGCAAGATTTGGTGACAATAATAACCTTGGTTTGAACCCCTATCTAAACAAATTCTCTATGCCAATAACACAACACCATTCTTCTATATAAATTTGCTAAATAAAACTCAAATGAGTAAATGATCATCAGAAATCCATACTCAAACCCTATTCTCAAACAAGATTTGTGAGTTGTTTCTCTAACACATAGATGTTTCATTAACACAAAGTAAAATACACAACCATATAATAACCAAACAAAACCATTTAACTATGTATATACTAAATAAACCATTCATAGTTAATAATAGACAGCTTAGTTTCCACAGTTACACTAACCATTTATATGCATGCTATATACAGCTAAATCATGGATTCAATTATGTGGGGGAAAATTCTTCTCCCACAGTGTCAAATCCCTGATTCTAATTAGGGTTAAAACTATATAAACATCAATTTATTATGCTTATAATAATTTCACCACTATATAATAATAATGCTAATTTTTAGAGTGAATCAAAATAAAACCCTACCTATTAACTGTTGAAGTAGTCTACCCCCTTTATTTATAACTAAAATTTCTTGTCTTCCATTTCGTTCTTTTCTCTGTCTGCCATGGATAACACCCAAATCCAAAAAATCCAACTAATTTTATTTTTTCTATAGTCCCTTACATGCATTTAAAAAACCTTTAATACAATGGTAACCCATTCTCCATCACTACAAGAAAGAATCTCAATCAAACCATAAACTTATGACATGCTCTCCATATCTCCCAGATTGACCATCAAACTAACAAACTTCTCCATTATTTATTACAACTTATAGTAAAACACGGACCATCATAGTTTGCATTGTTCTAATGATTAATCCATAAAACTAAAATGATTCTTCTAGAATTAGGGTTGACATCATTGTAGAGTAGGATTATAAGATGCATTAGTCCATGTGTTAGTTAAGAAAATCTCTATAAAAAAGCATATAGATAATAAAAGATCAAGTCTAATCCATCATGGGGTGTTTCTAATGAATTATAAGAGCTATTTAAAGAAGGAATACTACCAAACCTTCAAAATAACATCCCTCCTTCCAAGAATGACCAAAAATCATGTTTTTCTCTAGATTTAGTACTTTAAGTCTATGTTCATGATGGTTAAGATGCTCCTCCATCAATTCCTAGTGCACCAATGGTTTAGGATCATAATATTTATTTGATTTGTGCAAATAGTTGAATTTTTTCCATAGAATTTTTTTCATATAAAGTTTATATAACTGAAACTTTAAAATGGTGGTCTTCACTCACTTTTTTATAGCTTTTCAAGATTGTTCAGAATCAACCATGACTATCTATCTTGAGATAAAAATGTGTGACCATGGATGAACTCAATTTTGAAGGGACAAGCCATAAATATTCCCACTAATATTTGGAAGAATGGGGAATTGATGAGGCAGGGGAGAGCTTAATCTTGATATTTGTTCCATTAATGACATATGGATGCCACCTCATTGATGATGTCATGGGATGATGTAGATTTGAGGAATGAACTTTCAATAACTTCCATGGAATTTTCACTTAGGATCTTGATTTTACTTAATTTGATTAAGTGATTTTGATTAATATTTTGTAATTATTTGAAAAATTATTACATACTTAATCAACTTAGTTGAAAATGTCATTTTACTAAGTTATAATTTGACTGAAGTATAATCAAAAGGTGTCAATTGTGTATGAAACTATACCCTAGTTAGGACATTATAGAATGGAAATAATAGATGCATGTGACATGTGATATAAAATTATAATAATTAACTGGTATAGAGTGTCATTTTATATGTTTAAAATTTGATAGGAAGTGATTTAATGATGCATAAAAAATAAGCCATCTTTTGGAGGCCATAAATTTTGACCCGTAGCTCCGTTTAAGCTATTCCATGCATCAAAACAACCATATCAAAAATTTCATTTCTTTCCTAAGCCTTGATTTCCACTTAAAGGTTTTTTATATATTTTTTGGAGGCCAAACGTGACCATTAAGGGTCCAAAATTATAGTTTATTGATTTTTTTGAGATTTTTCTATTTTTAGAAATTGTATATTTTTATGACTAGACGTGAAATTTAGTTAAAATTTGTCCAATAAGATAATTTAAGTGTTTATATTATTTTAGGATATTTTTAGAGCTATGCATTCTTGTATGCAAAACTTACTAAAAATATCAGTTGCTAAAAAAAGATGTTTTTTGAGATGTTAGTTTTTTTTTCAAATTTTTGCATGTCAACTCTAATTTTGATTTGAGGTTTATTTAAGAAGGGTTTGGGTTATAATTAATGGGAAGGAAATAAATAAAAAACAATTCTAAGTATTGTTTTAAATCTTGTCTTATTGATAATTTTATTATCTTGATAGTTTTTGGATTCATTATCTGGTATCAAAACCAAGTTGAATCTTGGAGGTGTACAAAATGGTGAGAAGATGAGGAGGTATTGCATAGATGAACCAAAATATAAAATATATTAAAAATCAAGTGAAATAATTAATATACATTATCACTAATCAAAAAATAAGATAAGGTGGTGATAAATCTAAGGAATACACAAATCATGATGAAGAAATTTAGTAAGAAGAACAACAAGATCAACCACCATCGATGGAAGAGAGGATGCTTCAAGATTTAGAAGGAAGAAATGAAGGAATTAAATTTGATGTTCTAAATTATAGAGGTAGTTTAAAACTATAGGATTTGATAGATTGGATGAATAGTATGGAAAATTTCTTCGAGTGGAAGACTATGAGAGAAGATAATAAAGCAAGGTTTACATGCACAAAATTGAAAGGTCATGCAATGATTTGGTGGGATCACCTGTAGAAAGAAAGATAGAGAAAAGGTAAAGAGAAAATTAATTCATGGAAAAATATGGAGAATAATCCTAGGGAGAAATTTATTCCTATGGATTATGCATAAACCTTATACAAAAGATTTCATAATTTGAGGCAAAAATATCATAGTATACAAGAGTATACAAATGTGTTTTATAATATTTCTATACTAGTAGAGCATGACAAAATAGAAGAGAATATGGATATAAGGTATGTAAATGGTTTGAAATTTATTATTCAATATGAATTAAGGATGCATATAATACTTTTCATAGAGGAGATTTATCAATTAGCTTTTAAGGTAGAAGAAAAATAAAAAAGATAGAATTTTAGAAGAATGTCTCTTGGTCTAAGAAGAGGTGGATACACTCTAATAAGGGGATGAGGTTGGTTTAATACAAATAGAGTTGGGCTTAATACCAATAAATTTGAATCACCACATGGTGTAAAAAGGTAAGATGAGAATAGGCAAGGGTTTCAATACCAATAAAGAGGAAGAGGGTTTTAGAAAGGATGAGGTTATGGTGGTACTAGAGGATGGTTCTTGAATCAGTGCAAATATAATGTTTGTTATAGATGTGAAGAAGGGCATAGGGAATTTGAGTGTTGGTATTATCAATATAATAAAGGAGGCAATAAGATCTCGCAAGAGTGAATCTAGTTAAGTCTGAGCTAGAAGAGGAAAATACTAAAATTGCACTAGTAGATGTTGGAGAGAATCTCATGATGATAAGAACAATGATCACTCCAAGGAAAGAACAAGTGTATAATAAAAAAGGTGGTGATGCATAGCTACAATCAAACATTTTATAAATAAGATGTACTTTAGGTAGAAAGTTATGTAAATTAATTATAGATGGTGGTAGTCGTGAAAATATGGTTTCTTAAAGAAATGATAGAGAAACTCAATTTGCTATGTGAAAATCATCCTAATACTTATTAGATTGCACTGTTTAAGAAAGGGAATGTGGTTACAGTAGATAAAAGATGCTTAATCAAGTTTTCTATAGGAAAAACTTATAATTATGAAATATGGTGTGATGTTACTCTGATGGATGCATGTCATGTGTTATTAGGGAGACCAT
Organism: Torreya grandis; assembly: GCA_037957365.1. NCBI lineage: Eukaryota > Viridiplantae > Streptophyta > Pinopsida > Cupressales > Taxaceae > Torreya > Torreya grandis. The sequence goes on along the minus strand of JARHVA010001601.1, from coordinate 3,029,586 downwards.
GGAAATTTTAGAGGAAAGAAATTCATGATGGAGCAAAAAAACATACACTTTTTGGAGAGGTGGTACAAAGGTATTTTTGTTACCTCTTAAAGAGGAAGAGAAGGCAAAAATCATGCTCTTTACTATAGAATTTATCTAAGATATGAAGGTGGTAGTTTGTTGTTATGTATTAGTAGTAAAGAATGAAGACATAAAAATGGTGTAAATACCAATAGAAGCAACAAGATTGTTGAAAAAATGTGCAAAATTTATGCTTGATGAGTTACCAGATGGTATACCACCAAAGACAGATGTTCAATATCACATTGATTTAATTATAGGATTGGGTCTATCCAATCAAGAAACTTATATAATGAGTCCAATAGGACATGCTGAATTAAATAAATTACTTAATTAGTAAGAAATAAGATGACAAGGGAGAGTATCAGTCCATGTACAACACCAACATTGCTAACTCCAAAGAAAGATAGAAGATGGAGAATGTGTGTGGATAATAGAGTAATTAATAAAATTATAATCAAGTATAGATTTACTATACCTCATTCAGATGATATGATGGATGTACTTGTAGGAGAAAAATATTTTACCAAGATTGATCTAAGGAGTGTTTATCATCATATTCATATTCATGAAGGAGATTAGTGGAAAATTGCATTCAAGACTAGGGATTGATTATATGAGTGGATGGTAATGCCCTTCAGATTATCTAATGCACCTATAAAATTTATGAGGATGATGAATATAGTGATAAAATAATATATTGGTAAGTTTTTGGTTGTTTATTTTGATAATATTATGATATTTAGTAAGACTAAAGAAGAACACTTACAACATTTGAGAATGGTACAAATTTGTTAAGAAAGGAGAAGTTGTATGCAAATTTGAAGAAATGTAGGATTATGTAGAATAGTTTTGTATTTTTGGGATTTGTAGTTTTAGTAGATGGTGTGAGAATGGATGAAGAAAATATAAAGGTAATTACTGAGTGGCCTATTCCAAAAATCATTATATAATCAAAAAATTTCCATGGTTTAGCAACATTTTATAAAAAATTTATTAAAATTTTAGTAGTATTATGGCACCAATAACAAATTACATGAGAGGAAAGGAATTTACATGGAATTTGAATTTTTGAAGAAGAAGATTATGAAAAGACCAATTTTAGCATTACCAAATTTTAACAAAGTGTTTGAGGTTGATTATGATGTTTCATTTATTGTAATTGGTGTTGTGCCTGAGTCAATAAGGAAAGACAATAACATATTTTAGTGAGAAATTGAATGAATTAAGAATAAAGTATTCTAATTATGATGTTAAAATTTATGGAATTGTAAAAGCATTAAAACATTAGAAGCATTAGCAGGTGCCTAAGGAGTTTATCCTATTTATAGATCATGAGGCTTTGAAGTATGTGAATACACAAAAAAAGATGAATAGTAGGCATGCAAAGTGGGTTTATTTATTTTAAGGGTATACTTTTGTGTTGAAACATAAATTAGGAAAATAGAATTAGGACATTGATGCATTGAGAAAGAGAGTAGCATTATTAACTACTATGGTGAGTGAAGTAGTTGGATTTGAAGCTATCAAATAATTATATGACAATGATCCATATTTTGGAAAGATAATTGAGTAGTGCAGGAATGCATTAATAGGTGGGACAAAAATTAATCATGGTGAGTATCTTATACAATAAGGTTATGTTTTCAAAGGGAAATAATTATGCATTTTAGTTGGGTTTATATGAGACAATAGAATAGGATAATTACATAGCGGTGATTTAGCTAGACATTTTGGTTAGATGAAGATAATAGCTTTGGTGGAGGAAAAGTATTTTTAGCCAAAGATGAAGAGAGATGTGACAAGGTATGCTTCTAGGTGTAGGATATGTCAAGTGGATAAAGGACATGCAAATAGTATTGGACTATACATGCAATTACCAGTTTTATGAGGACCATGGATAGATTTGAGTATGGATTTTGTGTTGGGATTACCAAGCACATAGAGAGGTAATGATTCAATTTTTTTTATTGTAGATATATTTTGTAAAATGGTTCATTTTTTTAGTTCCCAAAATTTCACTAAAGTAATTGAGCCCTTATCAAGTATGAATTCCTAATATGTTTAGCTCACTTTGTGTTTTCTAGCCTTTGGTCTATCAAAAGCCAAATTGTATTCATTTTTGAGTAATTTAAGGTATTTTGTCCCAATTTCCATAGCTTATACTCTTTGATTTAAAATCAAAATTAAGTGAGAATATTTTTAATATTCCAAGGACTTAGTTCTATTTTTATACTAAGGCTTGGTCATGTTTATTAACATGATCAAATCTTAGTCTAAAAATTCATAATACATGGTCCCTTTGCTATTGATTAGCATAAAAATATTAGGGATTATTTCATATTTATAAATGCCCAAAAACCTTAGGCTAAGTCCTTTGTCCTAATTTATTTATGTATCAAGCTCTAACTTGGTAATTTTCCTTGTCAATTTTGAGCCAATCAGGATTGAGCTAGCAGATTGTGATCAAATGATGAGCATCAACATAGAACAAAATGATCCTATGGTACATGATCAAGGCTAGATTTTCAATGGATCCCAAGATGAGCATGAAGATGAAAAATTTTACCATCATGGGGACCCTATCATAAATTTTATGGAACATGGAGCAAAGGACTAGGCCTTATGTATAGAGATTAATGATTTGTGATTGATCCACGAAAATGGGATTGATGGTGAAAAATGAAAGAGGAATATTCAAAAAAGATAAAATAAAATTTAGAAATAAATGGGTCAATTTACTTATGTATTTTATAATTTTGCCTAGAAAATGTCTCATAGTCAAAGGATCACATGGAATCAATATTTTGGATGCCATGAACATCTCCTACAAATTTTGTACCCTCATGCTTTTTTGGTCTCAAAGATGCGAGATTTTAAAATTGAATAAGTAGTGTGATAATCATGTGTACATTAAATTTAACTCAATAATTACCTAATTGGGACTTAAATTTCATGGTCATGTGAATGTCAAATGATGGCCACACAAACATCAAATTTAAGCCATGACTATTATCCATGGGGGCTTAAATTTGATGATCGTATGAATGTCAAAGATGTTCATGTGGACTTCAAATGATGGATGTAAAATTTAAGACATGCCAATTATATATGGGGGATTAAATTTGATGGCCATGAGAACATAACTGATAGTCACACTAATGCCAAACTTAAGACATAATATATAGCCAATGGTGTTTGATCATTTAGATCTGGATCAATAATTAGTATTCCCTCATATATCAAGATTGATGGTATAAGTGAGTTCTAACTTGTCAAAGGACTCAAGAGAAATGAGGAGTTACCACATGGTGAAAGGATGCTAACTTAGGCTGAGACTAATTATTTATATCATAGAAAACATATAGATTCTATAGGTGGTAAGGTTTTGGGACTCATAATAAAATATAATGTTAAGGGGACACCAAGATCCCATAGAGATGCATTGTGCCAATGCTCACATTCATCATGAATATAAGGATATGATATTTCCACATAGAAAGGTGGACATTTCAATGGAGCTCAAGGTAAATGTGGTAGCTTTGTGAACCCACTAAGGATGATCAAGAATCCTTTGACAACTATAGAAGGCCAGATTTTATAATGGTAGATGGTAGTTTTGACAAGTATATAGTGAAGTGCTCTATTGATAGAATCAATTCTCAAACTGAATAAGTAAAAAAAAGATAAGTGAAAATGATGATGAAAAGATAAGTGGAGGAATAATAAGAAATGAAAAAAGAGGGATGTTTGTTATCTATGCTGGTGGCATGGGTTGCCAGAGCAATAACTATGCTAAAGCTATGGCCTTACTTTGGGGATTAAAGTTAGCTATATCCCTAGGAATTAGAAATTTGAATATTTAGGGAGATTCTAAGTTGGTCATAGATGTCGTTAATAAAGAATCTAACATTGGTATCAATCTAAAAGACATCATTATGGACATCCAATTTCTTTTACAAAAGTTTTCTGAAGTTGAGATTACCCACACCTATAGATAAGTTAACAGGGTCACTGATGCTTGTGCCAACCTTGGTCAGCAATTCTCAAGATGGAGGGTATGGTGACAAGGGGCTCATATACCCCCAAACATTAGAGAGATCACTTAGAAGGAGATGACGGAGCATGAATGATGCACATTGATGATGAAGATAGCTTTTGAAGGTGGTCCATGTGGAGAAGGCCATTGCGGATCATGGAAAATGATAACCTTAGTACTTCCTTGATTGTCATGATTAATTCCTTGTATCATGAGGTGGAGGTGTGAGAGTCACATCATGAAAACCAAGGGGGAATTGTTTTCATGCATGAAAGTATCCATCAATGTGGCGGGCCATTTTGTAAAATGAGCCTCCACATCTACATTCAGTACAAATGGAACTGAGGGCTTGTTACTTGTTCGAAGCTTAATGCAGTAATTGGGGTATGAAGAGCTATAAATTCAAGAAATTTTGTAAGACACTGGTGGGAAATAGGCTTCTCAAGTTTTTGAGGTCATTGAAGAGTAGGGTGTTAATTCTAGGGGAATTACTGATAATAAGGATAAGATGCATGTAGAAGAAGCTAGTGAGGATTCAGAGAATGAGAATGATTGGAAAATAGATATTGGGGCCTTGAAGGTCTAAATTAAAAAGCTAGAAAAGGTCTTCGCCAAAGGCCTTCGAAATAACATTTTGCTGAATATGAATATGTTGGAAGCGGTGGTTAATCTAGGGAATGCTGACAATGTGGACAATGAGAATCTTAAGGATCTTGTTAATTCTATAGTTATGTAGTTTCATCCTTTTTGACTCTATTCTTTCTAGTGTTTTGTTTTACTTCTAACTTTGTTTCTCAGCTATGTCGTTGGTTCGGTGCTGGCATATTTTGTTTGCCAACCTTCCTATCTTTTTTGACTGTATAGGGTTCAGCCCGTGGTTTACTGCCTTAATTAATCAAAAACAAGAAGCTTAACCACATATGGAAACCAATAATGTTGAGGTTAGTTTGAAAAAAAATATTGATGAATAACATGACATGTTGATGCCACATAGTCATACACATCATATTTAAGGACCCTATACAAGGCAATTAGTAGATATTTCACTACTGACAATAACTTGACAATTTACAAATTATAAATTTAAGAGGAGCTAGGATTTTCTCAAATAGGTCAAAGGTTGAAAATAATGCATTGATGCTATAAAAAGGAGATAATTTGAAAGAAACCCTAAAATGAAAAATTGAAAAATTTACAAAGGTACAAAATGCAAAATGTGAAAAGGCAAGTTGGATCCAAAAGGGTAAAGGGGTCAAGTAAACCTAGGTATGGCATTTTCTCATGTTTTGCTTGTCTAATTTCCTCTAATGGGAGAGATATTGTAGATTTTCAAGATCAAGGTGGGCCATTACAAGGAAGATAATTTAAGTGGCCATGGATCTAGAATATTCCCAATCCATCATTACAAGAGTAATTTATTCCATGGTGTGCATGAGGGGGGGGGGCAGTTGTCTAGAAGTTTCCAGTTGTCCAAATAAGTGATCAAGGGGATCCTTAATGAGTTATACATAAAGATAAAGTTTTTTTGGATTCTAGATCATGAATATTCTCCTTTTAGCTCATGTAAAAGGACTTTCGAACCAAGAAATCAAAAGATTTGCTTCAAGTCTTCATCATTTCTTGTAGAGTCAGTTGTAATAATGATTTTCCTTACAGTTACATGAAGAATTTAGGTATAACAAGGAGAATTTTATAGCTAGAAGCATCTTGATGGAATTGGGAGGGATGTTATGCAATTTTTTAGGTTGAAACCCTCACTCCTAGATTTGAAATTGGTAAAAAATGTATAAATAAAGAGATTCTCCTCTATTCAAGGCATTGGTTGATTGGTTGGTTGGCCATTATGTTGGTCTTTGTTTCTCTCCAAGTCTAGTTTCTACAAAGAATTTTAGGGATCAACTACTATGTGTAGGTCTTATCTCTCTTACTAAGGTAGTTGTAGCTATACAACCATTAACAAGATTTGAGAAAATGTTTATGTTTCCCTTGTCAAAATAGAAAAATCACCATGCTTTCCCCCTTGGTATAATTTTGAAAAATTGATGTTTGTAATTTTCCTTACCAAGTTATTGAAAATGTTTTGTGGTTCTATACTATTTCCTATTGATGAAGTGCAACAATGTGTTCTACAAGTTACATTGATTAGATATTTGGGCTTGTGTTTATTATTGGTTATCATTTTGGGAATAGATATAGATTATAAACCCTTTTTCATTATTTTGGGATATATTGTTGAATAAATTGTTTGAGCACCTTAGATTTATGGAGTTGATAGGAAAAAGTGTTTGAAGCTTAGTTTCATTATATGTTCTAATATTTCATGGATCATTTGGAATTTGATTTATCTTTTATTTGATTCTTTTCTACATATTTGTAAAGGATAATGTCATGAATATTATAAGATCCCCTGCTTATTAATAACTATTAGCACACCACCACACCCTTCCTCTTTGTAATTAACAAACTATCTGGCTGTGTCTTACCCTATAAGTGATATAATCATTGTTTCATATCATAAGTGCTATTTTCTTGCAAATGAATAAGATCATGCTTATATAACATATACTTGCATTTTGTGTTTTAAAATCCTAGCATTGTAGTCTTCTTTTCATCCCTTTGTTGAAAAATTACTTAGAATGAAGGTTACATGCACATCCCCGTCTATCTTTAGTAGCTTGTATATGACTTAGAGAATTTATACGTTCCTTATGATAACCCTTCCCAAGTGGAGTGTGAAATTTTGGTTGTGCCTTGGTCATATTTATATCTCTATGTGCTAATAATCCCCATGGAGGTTAAATTGTAGAATATCTCTATGTGAGCAAGCTACCCCATAAGTCCTCTCACCTTGGTTCAGGTAGAGCTAGAAGTAGCCAAGAGCTAACCATACCCTTTGTAAGTGCCTCTCAATAATTTTATATGTCAGGTCCATTCTAGATGTCAAACCCTTGCCTAACTAGAATGACATACTAGTGGGTTTTTCATCTTTGTTTTCCATTTTCTTCAAGTGTGCAAGGCTGAACATATGAGGTATACAACTAAGAACCAATACTCAAATGGCACTATTGTTGGGATTAAAATGTCAAATCTTAGCACTTGTATTGACAATAACTCTTACAGAGAGCTATAAATATTTCATGTTGTGAAGTTTTTTACTACTATTTGATACATTCAAACTATCTTGGTGATCAACACCACTTCAATCCATTGGAGACATGCTAGGAATTGAAAGACTTGACAATTTGACTTCTAATAAATTTATTGTAAAGAGTTAAAATTTCATGTTGGAAGGTGTTCTATTTATATTTTAAACATTATTTTAAAAATTATAGTGTCTTTGCTTTCTATCTCATAAATAAGATTCAATAAGTTTAATTTCAGCATGTATCACAATAGTTTGTCAATTTTTATAATTCTATGAGTTTGATTCAAGTGGTGACTCTAGTCTTATCATTTGGTTTCAAGGAAGATTAGTACCTAGTTTGAATATCTTTTTTAACCTTAGCTTTCAGTATTTTATTATTTGAAAATCTAGAAGGATTGATATCATCCTTGAAAGGTGACTCATCCAAACAACATGTCCCATCCCTAAGTTTGAATCATAGATGGAGACAAGTATGGAGGCTCATTGAAGATCATAATATAGCTACAAAATATTTCTTGGATTGTTAAGATTATAATAATATTGGACATTTTATTGAGATCCCCATTATTGAGGACTATCATATCTATCCTAGAAACTCTAAAACTTATAGTCCAATTTATTATCTAGCTCCTTCTCAACCAACTAAATCCCCTCCTAAGTGTGGAAAATAAAGTCCACCTCATTCACCCACTCTTATCCATTTGCTAGATATTCTTGAACCTCCAATTAAACCAATCATGAGGTATAGGGACCTAGATGATAATGAACATCCTGCATTATGCATTCCCAAATTTAGGCCTATAAATTATGATGACATAGAAGGTTATCCTAATGAATTCCTAAATGAAGTAAGGAAATTCCTTCCAAAATTCCAAGGGAACAATGTAGTGAGTGGTGGTCAAAACCTGAGGGATTTTAAAAATATTATTAAATATTATGAGGTTAGATATGAGGATGTGTGTATTAAGTTATTTGTGCACACAATGGAATAAAGTGATCAAAAATGGTTCAATTCTCTTCCTAATGAATGAATTGATTCATGGGAAGAAATGAGGAAAGTGTTCAGAATTCAATATGGTAATAAGATTGATCTAAGATTCCTTTTGTTTAAATTTTAAACATCAATAAGAACCCAAATGAGTGTGTTCAATATTTCAATACATGGTTCAAAAAAACTATGATGTAGCTACCCAAAAACATTAGGCCCAATGATACAACATACTTGATAAAGTACTGTGATGTCTTTGACAAGAAGGCTACATATAGGGACAAGGCTCCCATGAACCTAAAATTGGAATTCAAAATGGATATCCAAATTAAAAATAACATAAAGGCTATGTGATGCATATAATATACCAATCACCCTCACACTATATCTTTCCTCAAAATACACTTATTCAAAAAAAATGGTTTACACTTCTTGTTAAGGGTTATTGTATACAATCATCTTGCAAGAACTAGTTTCAAATTTTTCAATCATTCTTATATGGGTCTCATTTACCTCTCAATCACATGTCAACACCTTTCTTCATAGTCCATAACTCTTCATACACTTCCCAAGACTCTATTCACTCCATTACACAACTCAGTCAATAGTCCTTATAACCCTATTTTTGGCCTTTTTACCTTGGTATAGAATTTGTACCTTCTCCAATTTGAAAAATAATTATTTATTCAGATGTATTTTTTTTAAAAACTTTTGGTCATAAGGTTATAAGTATTTTCTCAATATTTAAGTCACTTTTCTAAATTCAAATAGCTCTATATTTACCCCTAATTAGGCCTTATAGGTCTTTATCACTATCTATCATACTCAATCATCAATATCAATATGAAAACCTTATGAAACATTATAAAATAATACTAATCACTTATGAGTAATGAACACCTATATGCATACAAAATTTCAATGAATTTTGATGGTTAGAAACTTAGATATGGGTCAAACCCTAGTTTAGGGTTTCTTAGTCACTATCTCAGCCCAAGGGCTAACAAAATTCATTTTCTCACATTTGGATGGGTTTAAAAAGTTATTTTGAGATTACCTAGGTCTATTTTACCCTTTATCACATTTTATAATCATTTTATGTCATCAATCTAACCATTGTCTATAACTTCCAACTCAAGATATACTTGATTGGGTGATAAATCTCATTATATAAGTCTATTTTAAGCCTTAACAACACTTACCAAATTCGTAAACAAAAAAATGCATTAAAAACTTTAAATGGACTCATGTATTCTTATAAAAAAATTCCTTGGCATGGCATCTCAGTTCTTGATCATGTATTTCAAAAAAATCCAAAGCACAATCCACCTTGTCAATAGTCACTATAGAAAAAATGGGTCAATCTTGTAAAGTTTGTTTAAAAAATGTTTTCCTTATTGTAGTTGAATATCTCAACCTCCAAAAACATTCACTCAAACTTCAAAATCATGTGACACTATTGATACCACATCTTTTAACCCAATAATGGCCAAATATAGTTTGCATATAAAGAAAGAGTTTCCAAACAAGGGTCTATTCCTATTATGTGTATGAATATCAAATAATTGAAAAATATCTTATGAACTCACATCTCCAACACAATCAAATATATTTTAAAATCATGAATAATAATTACCAAATATCATTAGATCGTCTACCATGCTAGAATCAATCTATAACACAAATAACAAGGTCTACTCTTAAGACCATTTCAACAGGGTTTCCTTCTTTGTCCTTTACATTTTCAAGGTTTCTTCACAATAACACATTCACTATCCTTAAATCACATATGAAATAAATGATCAATTTCATTCTTTCATCAATCAAACTATGTAATCAAAAATCAACATTAGTAATGACCACTAAATAAGGTCTGTAATTCATTCATTCATGATAATAGGGTTTTAAAAAACATCATCATATCTTCATAAATATCTTATCAAATACATTCTCTAATCATATCCTTCGAATACATTATGAGAATCACACTCCTAAATTGATTCCAAGACTCTTATATTTCTATATCAGTTTCATAACTAAATCTTGATCACTTCTCCCACATAGGGAGTTTTCTTTTCAAATTACATTATGACTTGATTTTCACTATATGACTTATCTATCAACATAAAAATAGAATCATGAGCATTTATAAACCTCATACCATGCCTAAATACTTAGATACACTTACCATATCTTTTCAACTGATATAATTACTCAAAATTCCTTAGACATGACTTTGACACATTCAAATTTTTAAATGGTGCTCTTGGTATGAAAATGAATAATTCAAATTCTATGCCTCTTTAGACCAACTAGACTCCTCCTATAGACTTAAACTAACCTATAACAACTGTAAGACACCTATAAACCAATATAAGACAAAATTGAACCACTTTTTGGGTTCTCATGGGATGCTCCTACATCACTATGGGAAATCCCATGAATAAGTAGGCTAAAGTGAAATTAGTCAATCTAGAAAAGACAGTCAACCAAGACAACCAAACTTGAGGATACTATCAAGACTTGGACCTCTACTCTCAAATAAATGTTATAAAATCTAGCTAGAGCTAAAAAGGGGATCCCTCATGTGTCTACCAGTCAAGAAAGGGCTCCAAATCCAAATCAAGCACAAGGAAGGCTTGCTTTCTACCATTGAGATAATGATGGATGGTAGAGGCCTGCATGAGATGAAAAATTAAAAAGAAATAAAAATAGAGGGGCTATGAAAGAAGTGCCTGATATGTTAAACACCAAGGTGAATGTGGTAGGTTGAGATGTTGATATTGATTTGTGTGACAAGTTCTTCCTTTCACATTCTCCAGTGATATAATTGAACCGATTGATGAAGATCTGGATGAACCTGAGTCTATGTCATCTGAAAATGAGATTATGATGTTGAATTATCAAAGTTCTTAGAGAAAGATGTCTACCTCCAAAAAATTATTGAGTACTACCACTGTTGATCAATTTTGGAGTGTAGTATAAAAGGTATGCATCCCAGCTTATGAATTTACTTGTGATTTTAATATAGAAAAAACATATGAATTTACCATTCATGATTTCAATTTTTTAAGATAAATGATGATTATTACGTATGATGGGGGAATTCTATCAGTTGAGGATAGGCAATAATTAATTAATATAATAGTTTCCCAAGAGAAAGAATACTACTTGAGAAGTAGTCAACTAGATGATTCCCTTCATGTCACTGCCCCTATAAATCCAAAGTCAAGGGATGCAAGTAAGGAAGCTAAGAAAACTATGGAATTTCCTAATACTTCCAAACTTATACCCATTTCCCAAGTTTGTAAGACTAGGGGCAATCTCACTAAAAATAAATTAACTTTATTATATAGTATTCCTAAGGGTTTGAATGATGCTAAACATAATTCACCTTTGAAGGCTATTACTAAGCATGCAAATTCACCCTAACCTACTCCACTTTAGACCTTAAGTGATTTCATTCTGGATGAAGGTGTTGTTACCCTTCCACCAAATACTACTCTTCCTTAGTATAGTATATGTGATATGGCCCAAGTGTTGAGCCAACTAAAAATCACTATGCCACTTGTTGAATTATTAAGAATACTTGAACATAGGAAAAGGGCATTTGAATTCTTGGAATTTGGTGATAAATAAACTACAAATGAGATTGATTTACCCCAAACACCCCTGGAGAAAGATAAAAAATCTAAAGAGGTTATTGAAGTAGCTCTGAAAGTCTATATTAGTAGAGACTCAACTGAATGTAGACCTATTTTATACAACTCTCATGATCAATGGTCTAATTATTCATAATTTTATGTTTAATTATAGTGATTCTTGCACTTTGATGCCCTTAGGTCTCCTAAATAAGCTCAAGGTGAAGATTACATCATCCTTTGCAAGTGTTATGCCATGGACTCATGAGAAGTTCCAATTATTAGACAATTCAAGGGGTTGGTAGTATAGTTGGAAATGCATCCAAGTAAGTATTTGAATATGGATGTGGTAGTTGTGGACTACCCACCTAAGTGGGGGATGCTGATATAAAAAATGTGGGCTAATAGCATTGGTGGAAGTGTACATATGGACTTGTCTTATGCCACCACTCCATTAGAGGGTAATATGGTCAAGCTTTATAGAGAGCCAAAGATACTACATGTCATTGAAGATCCAAAGCATGATCTAAATTAAGTGTTTTACATAAATGCTTATTTTGGCAGCTTTGTGGGGAATATTGATGTTCTTAAACAACCTACTGCTCTTGATCTTGAGCCTAAAAGTGAAGGAGTAGGTTAGAAGATGTGTTTTGATGGGGCTTGATCTAATATTAGAAATGGAGTAGGGGTTTTATTTTATGCCCCCAATGGTAAGTGTTTCGAGTTTTCTTTTTATCTATCCTTTGAGTGTACTAATAATACTACCAGAAGCTTTATTATTAAGGGTGATTCAAAGCTAGTGGTTTAGCAGGTCTGCAATGCTTATGATACCAAAAATGAAAGGTTAAAACAATATCAAAATGTTGTCAAGGATTTTATTGAATTATTTGATGCATTCAAACTTAGTTACCATGATATAAGTCTCAACCAAGAATCTGATACACTCATAGGGTTAGGTGCTCAATTTGACATTGCAAATGTGAGCCCTCATTATCAATATCAAGTAAAGGTTCTTGTCATGCCTTCAATCCAAATAATATTCATCATTGATAGGTGTTTGATGATGGTGAAAAAATTAAGAGGTTTCTAAATTGTGAATTTGAGTTCCATGAAAATCTCATATACTTGGAATCTATGGTTTAGGTTTGTGATGGAAAACAAACCCTTTTTGGGAAGGACATTATCTAGTTGAAGACAAACATGCTACCTAGAGGATTGGTAAATTTAGAAGCATCTTTTGATGGAGTGGATAGAATAAAGACTCATATATTTCAAAGGATGTGACTAAGTGTGATTTGGGTCCTCATGAGAATCTAAGGAAGGTTTGGCTGTGTACTCACCTATGTGCACCTAAGAAGTAAGCTTACATACATCTACTAAAAAATTACCAAGATTGTTTAACATGGTCTTATTCTAAGTTTAAATCATATAGAAAAGACCTACTCCAACATGTCATCCCATTGTAGCTTGATAGCAAGCCTTTCAAGCAAAAATAGAGACCTATTAACCCCATCTTGGCCACTAAGATGCATGATGAGTTAAAGAAGATAAGGGATGGTGGTATTATTTACCCCATTAGGTATTCATCATGGGTTGAAAATTTAGTCCCTAAAAGAAATAAAAATGGTGAAATCCACTTGTTTGTGGATTTTCAAAATATGAATAAAGCTTATTTAAAATATAATTATCCCCTACCCAATATGAACAACCTATTGCAAAGTGTTACAAGATTAGAGATGTTGTCCACATTAGATAGTTTATAAGGATATAACCAGGTTATGGTGAAGGAATATAAGAGACCCAAGACTAAATTTACTATGCCTTGGGTCATGTATGTATATATTAGGATGCCTTTTGGGTTAATGAATGCTAGTGCAACATTTTAATGAGCTATGGATGTTGATTTTGCAGGCGTGATTAATAATTTTATAGCTATGTATCAGGATGATATTAATGTATATTTCAATACTAGAGAAGAATATTTGGATCATCTAGAGAAAGTGTTTATCAGATGTAGGGAGTTTAAAATTTCACTTAATCCAAATAAATGCCACTTAAAAATACAGAAGGACAAGTTTTTGGGACATATAATGTCTGAGGATGGTGTCATAATTGACCTCAGGATGGTTGACGCCATTGAAAAAGTGCCTATCCCATAGTCCAAGAAGGGAATCCAGTCCTTCTTTGGAAAAATTAATTTCATAAGGATGTTTGTGTCCAATTTTGCAAAGATTACTTTGCCTATTACTTCTATGTTAAAGAAGGACCATACCATCAAGGGGAGGATAAGGCCATGCAAGCATTAGATGACATCAAAAGATCTTTAAAGTCTACCCCTATTTTGGCCAACCCCAATTACACTAAGCCATTTAAAATATTCTATTTTTCATCATATCATACTGTTACTACTATCTTATTACAAAATAATAAATATGGTCACAAGCAACCAATAACTTTATTTAACAAAGCTATGTAAGGTGTTGAACTAAATTATGCCATCATGAAAAAATAAGCCTTCCCCTCTTGAAGGATAGAAAAATGCTCAAGCCTTATATTTTGAGTTTAAATATTATTTCTTATGTCCTACATACCATGGTGAGTGACATTTTGACTCAAACTGAAATATCCATCAAGAGATGCAGGTGGGTAAATAAGTTGCAAGAGTATGACATACATATTTAGACCACCAAGATAGTATGAGGGATGGGTCTATACAAGCTCATAGATGAGACTAATTTGAAGTCCATTGAGTTAAACACTACTATTTTTAATGTTGATGATTTCTTGAGTCAATTTCACATGTCTCCATGGTATAAGGATATTGTCTATTACTTGTAAAATTTGAGTTATCCCCCTCACTTGGACAAGAATAAAAGGAGGACTCTTAAGCTTGTTTCCCAAAAATACCTCTTAACTAAAAGTGGACTTGCATGGAAAAATGTAAAGGGGGATTTTTTGAGATGCATGCTAGGAGAGAAAATTTTTGACCTAATTGAAGTCTTCCATATTGGAGTATGTGGTGGCCATTTTGTGCCTAAAGTTACAACTCATAAAATTTTGAGAGGTGGTTATTGATGGACATAATTATTTAAATATATTTCTTATAAATTTAGAAGGTGTGACAAATGCTTAACAAGTTGATGAAGTGCGACAATATTGTTGGTTATTGGTGGCCATCATTGTTTAATGATTTTTTTTTGTGGTTCTATGTTGTTTCGTGTTAATGAAGTGTAACAATGTGTTTTTCAAGTTATGTTGATTGGATATTTGGGCTTGTGTTCATTATTGGTTATCATTCTAAGCATAGATCTAGATTATAAACCTTTTTTACATTATTTTGGGATATATTATTGAATAACTTGTTTGGGCACCCTAGGTTTATAGAGTTGATAGGGAAAAGTGTTTGAAATCTTAGTTTCATTGTATGTTCTAATCTTTCGTGGATCATTTGGAATTTGATTTATCTTGTATTTGAGTCTTTTATACATCTTTTCAAAGGATAATGTCATGAATTTTCTAAGATCCCCTATTGATTGAAAAATATAAACACACCACAACACCTTTCCTCTTTGTAATTACCAAACTATCCTACCTTGTCTTACCCTACAAGTGATATAATCATTATTGCATATCATAAGTGTTATTTGCCTACAAATGCATAATATCATGCTTATATAACATGTATTTTCATTTTGTGTTTTAAAATATTAACACTTTAGTATTCCTTTCAACCCCTTGTTGAAAAATTCTTTAGAGTGAAAGTTGCATGCACATCCCCATCTATCTTTAGTATCTTGTATGTGACTTAGAGAATTTGTGAATTCCTTCTGACAACCATTCCCAAGTGGAGTGTGTAAGTTTGATTATACCTTGGTCATATTTGTGTCTCTATGTGGCAACAATCCCCATGAAGGTTGAATTATAGAATATATCCATGTGAACAAGCTATCCCATAGGTCCTCTCACCTTGGTTCAGGTAGAGATAGAAGTAGTAGGGAGCTGACCATACCCTTTGTAGGTGCCTCTTAGTCATTTTATATGTTCAGTCCATTCTAGATGCTAAACCGTTCCCTAGATACAATGACATACTAGTAGGTTTTTTATGTTTGTTTTCCATTTTATTCAAGTGTGTAATACTAAAAATATGAGGTATAAAACTAGGAATGAACACATTTCATTACATGTAAGAAAAATAATTATGCCAATAGAGTTACAAAATTTGTTTTTAAGGATATTGTGAGATTTCATGGTGTTCCAAAAAATATTACTTTAGATAAGGACCCAATTTTTTCAAGTAATTTTTGGAGGAATTTATGGAAGAAAATGAGTAGTAATCTATAGTTTAGTGGTGCATATCACCCATAAAGAGATGTAAAAACATAATTTGTGAATAGGAATTTGGGAAATTTGTTGAAATGCATAGTGGGAGAGAAGCCCAAGCAATGGGACTTGGCTTTACCACAAGCTGGTTTTGTATATAATAGTTTAGTGAATAGATCAGCATAAAAATCACCATTTAAAATTATTTATGGAATAAATCATATGATTATTTTATATCTGGTACAATAATCAATTAAAAATCAAATTAGTGATGATGTAAAATTGTTTACAGAGCATATGCAACATTTTCAAGGAGTAACAAGAAAGTTACAGGAAAGTAATGAGAAATATAAAGCATCAGTAGATGTCAAAAGAAGACCCAAGTTATTTTAAGAAGGATATTTTTTAAGGGTTTACTTGAGTAAATAAATATTTCTAAAATTCATGTACAACAATTTTAAGTACAATAAAATTATGCCATATAGAGTTGTGAAAAAAATCAATGATAATGCTTATGAGGTGAGTTTACCTAATCCAAATGGATCCATGTACTGTTCTATTTTTAAAAAGTCTTCAAATTTAGTTCAAATCATTTTCACATTGTATTGATTGTCGAGAGATTTATGACGCTTTTAGCGGTTTGAAAAATGGACACCGTATGCAAAAGTTATAGGCCGCTAAAGTTTTGGTTCAACAGATAAAAATTTGGTGTCAAAAATGACGTGGCACAGTTGTGGAATGCCAAGTGGACCAATCTCCATTTGACACGTGGTAAATAATTAGGGGGAAAATTTTTGTTAGGTGTTATTTATCACATGTTATTTGAAATTTTCAAACATGCCACGCCACTTTGCCATGCCTATCACGCCACCCAAGGAAAATTCAAAGTCCAAGGTGCCAAAAAGGAGGGAAGAAGAAGTCAAAGCATTCAAACTGCATGCTTGGTGACTAGGGAGAAAGCTCGGTGCCTAAAAAGGAGGATGGAGTTTTGAACTTGAGACCTAGTGCCTAAAAGGCTAAGGTCTTGACCACTTCAGCCACAGTGGCTGAAACATTATAAAAGGGAGTTATTTTTACTTGTATTGACATGGATTTCTGACTGTGTAAAGAAAATTAAGAGGATTAGAGCCTTTTTTTTTCCTTGTACGGCCTTGGGATTTTTATTTCAAGTCTAAGAGAAATATTTTCAAGCATATAAAGATCATATAAGGTGAAATTGAAGATTTTTAAAGGTTTTGAAGCCATTTGTTGCAGCATTTTAATAGAATGGTCCTCACTATTGGGCGGCCCCGAAGATGTAGGCTATTGAAGCCGAACTCCGTTATCAACTTGTTGGTGTTATCTTTGATTTTATCTTATTATTATTGAATTCTAATCTTCATTTTAATTCTGATTTTACTTTCTTTATGCAAAATTGAACACAAGAAAGTAAAATTTTGAAAGATCTGATAAACATGAACAAGTGATTTTCGAATGTAATACACTTATATTTTTTAGTTTACATATCATTACCATAGAATTTTAATATATTCATAGTATTTAATGTTTTAGATTTATATGAATTCCATGGAAAATATGGTGAAGGTGATGAAGATGAAGATGTGAATTGGTAGTAACAAGTTTCAAAGAAAAAGGAAAAGATAGTGTAGGTTTTGGATATGAAGACAATGAGCACAAGGTAAGGGAATTATAACATGTAATTGGTCTAGTGGGAAGGATTGAAGTAAGAAAAAAACACTTGGATTATATAATGGGAGATAAATAATATTGGAATATAAAAGTGGTAGTAGTAAAATTAGGGAAACAAGTAGGAGCTGAGTTATTTTCAACAAGAGGAGAATGATGCAAAATAAATAGGCCAACTTTTGGAGGCTATAAATTTTGACCATAGCTCCATTTGATATCTTACACAAGCCAAAATTATTGTCTCAAATTTTTTTTACTTCTCTAATCCATGATTTTTTCTTAGAGGTGTTTTTTATATTTTTCAAAGGCTAAATGCGACCATTTGAGGGTCCGCAATTGTAGTTTATTCATTTTTTTAGGATTTTTCTATTTTTAGAAATTGTATATTTTTATGACTGGATGTGAAATTCAATTGAAATTAGTCAAATAAGCTAATTTTAGTGTTTATATTATTTTAGGATATTTTTTGAGTTGTGCACACTTTCATGTGAAACTTACTAAAAATAACAACGACTAAAAATAAAAGTTTTTTTAGATTTTAGATTTTTTTTGAATTTTTACATGTCAACTCTAATCCTAAGTTGAGTGTTATTTAAGCATGGTTTGGATTATAATTAATGGGAAGGAAATCAATATGAATCAATTTTGATTATTATTTTAGATCTTGGCTAATTGATAATTTTATTGTCTTGATAGTTTTTAGATTTTATTTAAGAAAAGATAATAATCACATAAAATGCATTATCATATTTTAGTGATTTTGGCCTAGATTGTGCATTATCATAGAATGTTTCTTAGATTGACAATTGTAGAAAAATAGTGATAGGAATTATATGTCTACATTTTAACCCTATTTGAGAAGGTATGGTGAGACATTCGGTTGACGCAATGTCTTTTCAAAGAATGAAAAGGTCACTATAATCAGAAGGAAAAAATATCATCCCCACTTTCCATTTTTTTAAATTTACATGAATTATGGAGAAACAAGTTTACAGAATGCCCTAAACATTGTTTGGGTTACCCATCATTCCCCCTCAAGGGGTAGACGTAAAATTTGAAAATATTTGATGGGTGTGCCTTGGATTAGAAGAATTTATAATCCCATTAATTTTAGTAAAAGATGAAAAATGGAACAATTATAAGAATGGAAGCAAAAATTGATTAGAAGGGATAAAATAGTGACCCAAGAAAGATAAAATTATATAACTATAGGCCTAGGGGTGAAAATTTTGAAAACTTTACTATATTTTGACCCCTGGGGGTAAAAATATTTCATTTTCACCCTATCTGTAGTAATTATTGAGCCCTGATATTTTCATGTGAGAGAGCTGAGTGGAATAGACAATATCCCACACCACCATCATTTTGGAGAGTGTGTGAGAGAGTAATAGTGATCACCAGGGAGTGAAGCATTAGTAGGTACATTTTTTGGTTTTTAAATTTGTCATTTATTGAATCTATTATGCATGGGAAGGTGGTAGTTGGGAAATCCCATCATTTGTCTTAGAAGCTACATAAACGTAAAATGGGAGAAAAATAAGTGTAAAACATCCTATAAAGAGAGTCTAAATGAAAAATTAGAAGGTATACATAAATGTGTGAGATGTGAGTCCCACTAGGCATGCCAAAATGTAGATTAGGATTACAAGATGCATTAGTACATGTATTAGTCAAGAAAATCTCTATAAAAAGGTATATAGATAATAAAACATCAAGATTACTCCCTCATTGGGTGTTTGTAATGAACTCTAAGAGATATTTAAAGAAGGAATACTTCCAAACCTTCCAAATAACATCCCTCATTCTAAGAGTGGAAAAAAATCATGTTTTTACCCAAATTTGGTGTTCTAAGTCTATGCCAATGATGAGTAACATGCTCCTCCATCACTTCCTAGTGCACCAATGTCTTAGGCTCACAATATTTGTTTGATTTATAAAAATAGGTGAATATTTTATATAGCAATTCCTATATATAAAGTTTAAATAATTGAATCTTAAAAATGGTGGTCTTGGCTCATTTATTTATAGCTTTTCAAGATTGTTCAAAATAAACCATGACAATCCATCTTGAGATAAAGATATGGAGGAACAAGCCATAAATATTTCCATTAATATTTGGAATAATGGGGCATTGATGAGGTATGGGAGAGCTTAATCTTGATATTTGTTCCATTAATGGACTATGGATGCCACCCCATTAATGATGTCAAGGGATGATGTAGATTTGAGGAATGAATTTATAATAAATAATTTTTCAATAACTTCCAAGGAAATTTAACTTAGGCTCTTGATTTTATTTAATTTTCTTAAGTGACTTTGATTAATTTTTTGTAATTCTTTGGAAATCTATTACACACTAATCAACCTAGTCAAAAATATCATTTACTAAGTCATAATTTTATTGAAGTATAATTAGAAGGTATCAGTTGTGTATAGAACAATACCCCAATTAGGCATTATGGACATGAAATAACACATGAATGTGACATGTGCTACTAAATTGGAAGAATACAGTGGTCTAGAGTGTCATTTTGCATGGTCTCAATTTAACTTGAATTAATTTAAGAAAAGATAATAATCACATAAAATATATTTCCCAATTTAGGGATGTATTAGCCTAAATTGGCACTTTTAAGTGACAAGTTTGAACCATTTAGCATGTTTTAGTCATTTTGACCCAGATTATGCATTGTCACAAAACAATAGTGATAGGAATTAGATGTATACAATAATAAGTCAATTAACATAATAATTATGTTTTTAATAAAAATAGATTGAATTCCCATTACAACTGAAGCATTAGTCATTAAATAAAACATTTAAACAATCAATGCCACATAACTAAGTAATCCCTTAGGTATTTAAAACTTAAGTCACCCTAGGTACCCCCTTAAGTCTAATTTAGGTATATATTAATAGAAATCCTTTTGATATGAGATCAAAATGTAATTTGTTTCCTTGTTATTTATATTCATGTTATAACAATACTTTTGTTGAATGTTGTATGTACATGCCTATAAGAGATTATGTAGTCAATAAAAAAATAAAGTAATCTATGAACATATATAATTAAAATATTCAATAATGGTAACCATATCATTATCCATAAAGAAGTAACAATTGAAATGGGATTGATTAGTATTGAAACACGAATATAAACCATATCAAATCATCCAAACATAAATAAATCAAGACAATAAAAATTAAATTAATCATGCATTATTTTATTAAGTGGTGTGTGTTGGGTTCATTATTAAATATCAACACTTCCAACATTTACATCTACATCCTCCTCCCTAATAATACTCTCCCTCCATTTTTTAATGGAAAGTAGACTTTCTCCTACATCCTCCTCACAAACGTAAATGATAGTTATCCTGTAATCATGATAATCAATACAAATGCTATTTAAAAAAATGATTAAACATAACATACATGCATATAAAACTCATATAAAACTAACCAATCAAGTAATGAGTCACATACAATAATCATTATATGTCTATACACACATCACCATAATGAAAATAATTTGATATAGTAGTAATTAAACAACAATAACTTCATAATATTTGTTTAATAAGCAAAACATGTTTAGTGAGGAAATCAGGATGTAACACATTATTTATAAGTTAGAATCTTATTGAGTAGAATCACAAGAGAAAATAATTAAGAATTTATTGGAAAACATATTAGATATCTAAAATTGTACAAAACCTATCACATTATAAATTTTATATTATAGTTATAAAAATGTTTTCATCTTGTTCTTACTTTCCTTGTTATTTACCACATTGTAATTTCATGTTATCTATCATTTAGTTATTCAATTTTATATATAATCCTCTCAAATAGTTTAAGTAGGCTATCCACCAAATCTCCTCCTGGGCCCCAAATCAATAGTAGAATGATTCAGCCTAAAACCTGCCTATGATTTTTATCTTTCCCCTTTTTTCATAGTTAAATACTAATTTTGTGCTCTACTATGATTCCAAATATATTTATAAAGAGGGGATTAACCATAATAGTGTGATAGATGAATTATTGATATCCTTACTTTTGTAGAGAGGTTTAATGATATTAGTTATCTAATCTATCAAGAAGCCTTCCTAGATGATACCATTAGAAATGTTTTGATGTATGTTGTGAGGCCTTCTTGACCCCATTATAGATATTTTAACTACAACCCAACTTTATATTTTCCCTTACCCCTTGTTAGACTCTTTACACCTTGAGAAATATCATATGTTAAGAAGAAACTAGTTGTTATGTCGATTATGGTAGCGATGTCTCTATCCTAAACTAGTTCATATAATAGATTTACATATTCTAACAATTGGGTATATATGATATTTTTCTCTACTTATTTTTCCTTTTACTTTAATTCACTCTAAAAGACTTTGGGGTTGTGTTTTCCAAGAGAAATTAGTTCTTTTATTCTTATGTTCATGTATTTTTCCTTTTTAGCACATATGATCATTTCATAATCCTTATTATTTTCTTTATCCATTCCATGTTTTCTCAAGGTTCTCTTTCTTGCCTTGCATTCTTTTTCATACCATGGATTTTCTAGAAAACTACATGCATTTCATTTCTTAGGTCTACTTCTTTTGCATGAACTTGAATCTCTATGAATTAGTGGAATCAACATATTATTGTTTATTGGAAAAATTCATATATATATTCTACTACTCTATGATTCTTAAAAGTGTTTCTGAAGCATTGATTTGAAGAATTCTTGATTATCCCGAGTCAAGAGGGTTTTAACTTGAAGAGGAATATTCTTTTATTTGTGGTAGGATTGTTCACATTATTGGTTGTTTATGTGAATTCCAAGTTTTATATATATTAGATTGTGATTTGATTTTAGATATACATGGTAATCACTAAATTCTAATTTTATCAATCTCAAGATAGATATATGCGAGAAAATAAAATAATCCACCACATTTTGGCCATCTTAAGTATTAAAGGTCATATTCTTTGAATTCAACCATATTCTCATGCCATTATAGATAACCATGTCATACAAACTACATAGTCCTAATAGTTTTATTCCATAGTGCATAAATCCCCTCTTCCATATTGTGATGTTCTTTCCCAAAGCTGATCTTCTTCTTCTAGCCATAATAGGTTACTGTTCACTCCACTCTCATTTATCAAATGAAGGGCTTAGTTGTTTTTTGTCTATGTATTAAATTCCCCTATTATTAAGACTTCTCTCAAGGTGATAAATACTACAATGTCACTTTTTAGTGACACGTAAGTGTCTTCACAATCTAAATTCCTCTTACATGATTTTGAGCCTCTTAATGCAAAGTATCAGGTGACAAGCCTAATTATTAACTTGTTTTCCATTACTTTTATACATATGTACTACTTATTTGGGTCTTCTTTCTATAATTTTATAATTCCATTTTTTTTTTAATTATCACTATAACCCCTCCTTTCCCCTTGCCTATTTCAATCTTTTCAATCCAAACTGATATTTTCCTATATCCTTCAAAAGTTGGTACTTTGTAGCCTTTGTGCTCATGAGTTTCAATAAGAACAATAATATATTTTCCCTTTGCTATGGCCCCAACCTAATACCTCTCATCTAAGGGTAATCTCTATAATTAGAACTTACCAAGGTCAAGTGCTCCCCCTATATCTATAAGGATGGTCCACAACATTCATAAATACTCCTCTTACTTTAGGATGTTTACCCAGCAACATTTTGATTTTATCTTTTCTATTCTAAAGCCATGCCCATCTTCTTACAACTCTTTCTACTTTTAGTTTCTCCCATTCCTTTCTTCTCTCTTATTGTTATATTGGGTTTAGGTCTTCATAAAGGGAAAAAAAATTACATTTAAATTAAATTTATTTTTTCATGCTTTTGTGTGGATTTACATTTAAATTAAATTGATTTGTGTTAATATCCCACAAGTGGTATGTTCTACATTTTCATTCCAATGGGATAATTTTAGCCTTTTGTGGATATTAATATCATTTTAATCAAGAAAATTTTTACTTGAGAGAGACTACAATAAATAAAAAAATTTGAGTATTTTTTAAAGCATTTTTTTTGGTTGTTTGGTGTGGACTTACATTTACAAGTCAATTGATTCATGTTCAAATTCCACAAATGTCATTTTTTATTCCAAATAAAGTTAAAAATATTTGCTTGAGAGATAATAAAACTAGAATTTCCCCAAATGTACAAAGTTATGTTAGAATAATGTATTTTTTAATTTTGATAAAGTGGGGTTTTGTAAATTGAAAGGAATGTTTACTCCATCTTAAATTTTATGCATCAAGCATTAAGTAACAATAATAAAAATTGATCATGGAAATTTTGTTAGAGCTACAGGTACATGCCATAAGTACTGAGACTTAATATAATAATTTCACATGTTTAATAAATAAAATGCACCTTTAATGTAAACCACTTGTAGGAAATTGATATAACCAATATAAAATAAACACAAATAAAACTTTTATTGAATCCCTCAAAATAGGTTATGCTTTACGTTGTCATATGATGGGTTTATGATGCACAAAAGGTTTCATTCTTAATTCTCAAATTAATTATATATGTATATTGCATTCTCATCATGTAAAAAATTATAGGCATTAAAAAATTGGTACATTATCATCAAGTTGAGTTTTTATTGAGAACAAATTTTTATAATCTGTGTGTAAATTAGAGGTTTTCTCACAAATTAGATATTATGAGATAAAACATTTAAAAAATAAATATTATAAAAATGTGTTAGTATGTAAATTCTCTTTACGTGTATTTTTATAAAAATGATGAAATAACACATTATAATTTTTTTAATACATTTCATTGAGCATTTTAATGAAAAAAAAAATTCCATGAATTATGTCTAATTATTCAATAAATTATAAAAATGTTAGATAAAGATACATACAAATAGTTAACAAGTTAATAAAAACAATAATGTAAAAATAACACATGAAATTTTTATTACAGCATAACAAGTTTATTTATTTGTTGGACATGTAGTGGAAGAGGTTTTAAATAAACATTGAACTCCTCTTAAATTTTTTATATTTATATATTTACTTTGTATAGTTTTGAATAAATAATTCCTTCCTCTTGTTTTATGAGTTTTACATATTTACTTTATTTCATTCTTACATATCAATCAAATATAGTATTATGTATTTATATATTTTTATGGAATTACACCATCTATTTTTTTATAGTTTATGACTAGAAAACTAATACACTATTACAAATATATAAATATATTTACACTTTTAATGTAATTTAAATATCTAAAGGAATATTTGTGTCTTCATTTGTATAATTTTTAATAAAAATTTTCATATCTAATATAATTTTCCATAGGCTCTTCAAATGATTATATGTTTTGTTAACATATATTAAATTCCCATTGTATATTTAATATAGATTTATAGATGTTACTTGATGAAAAAATGATTTTTTACCTAATTAAAATAATTCACAACTATGTCATGTCCTCCATCATCAACAACTTAAAACTAAACACATGTCTAGTGCATTTTTTTTATAGCTATGCAACAATCATTTTTCAATCTTCTACCCTTTATAGTCAACTATTTCTTGTAAGGGTTTAACTCTTTTATCAAATTAATTATTATGATTTTTGAAACTTTTTCTTATTCATA
This sequence comes from Torreya grandis, assembly GCA_037957365.1. Classification (NCBI taxonomy): domain Eukaryota; kingdom Viridiplantae; phylum Streptophyta; class Pinopsida; order Cupressales; family Taxaceae; genus Torreya; species Torreya grandis. The sequence continues at coordinate 3,004,042 of JARHVA010001601.1, read as the reverse complement.
CTCATTATTTTTTGATGTTCTCACTTTGTTTATGAGTTTTCTATTTTTTTAAATGGAAAAAATATTTCGAGATGCAATGGACTACAAGTGATAAAAATAAAGAGAATAATAACTAGTTTCACTCTATAATGATTATGATAAAGTAAACAATTTATTTTATAAATACTCCCATGCATACTTTAATCTCTAAAATTAAAAATTTTGGATGATATGATGATATTTTGAGAGAGAGAGAGAGAGAGAGAGAGAGAGAGAGAGAGAGAGAGAGAGAGAGAGGTACCACTATTTATTATATTATTATGCCAATAATTAACATAAGAACAAATATATTAAAATCATGCAATTTAAGGATTGATACATACTATGAAGTATTTTACCAAGTCAAGGCATGTTTTTTTTAAATTTGAAAGTTATATTAAAGCTTGAGAAATCAAAATGAAAGCAACATAATTTTTAAAAGTGATCTGGCTAAGGAGGATGGTAAGCCACATTGACAAGGTATTCTATTTGTAAAAAGTAGTCATAATAATATTATCTCCCTAGGGCCCAAGGACACCAAAATCTCCCCTTCACCTACAATGATAACTGCCATTATTTATGATGGCCTTCAACAACTTAACAACACATACATGAGTATTTCCTTGTTATCTTAACCAAACAATGTGGTTAATGTATTTGAAATACATAAATAAATGGTGACATTAGCAAATTTTGTATCTAGTGTCTTGACTCCTCTACCCTTTTCAACTAACTTTATTTACATCTTCTAGCTTATTTGACCCACCCATTTTCTACCTTGTTTTTTTATACACAATTTAATTTGTATAAGAAAATATCCATCTATGCTCCATTTAATGGTACAATTTAACAAAATCTTTCATTAATATAAAACCACTCTCATTTGAATGGTTGTGACCCAATCTTATCCAATGAGATTCAATATATATTTATCTTATCCTAATCATGAAAGGTTTCTAATATTTTTATACATGTGTTATGGTTTTATGATTTTAATATATAACTAAAAAAACCAGAATGATTCTAAAGTTGAGAATATTTCCAATGATGATCCTTTCATTATTTAAAACAATAATTACTATTCATTTCATGCGAGTCTACATGGGTTTTTTTATTTCAATTAATTACCTTAGAAGGAAAACAATGAGAATAATTTATAATTTTATAAGATAATTTAAAAAATATATAAATATTAACACATGTTTTATATAGGATTACAAGTAAAAAATATAGTTGTATTACTGTTATCAATTAGATTTTTCACACATTTATTTTTTAGTATAATATGAGTAGCATGAGTTACATGGGAAATATAATGATATAATGGAATCACCACCAAGCTATGGGACCTTCAAAAATTTAAGTGAACCTTTAGATAAGGCCATATTCCTTTCACTAAATTTAGTGCAATTGATATATGACAAATTCACTTTTAACTACAATTTTCTTAGTGATCTTATTCCTAACTAGGGTTTTAATTTGTGAGGAAAATAGTTTTAGAAGGATTTTTAAAATTGGAAAGAATGGTGATGCACCAAAGCATTCTAGTGGAATTAAATTCTTGCTTTTATTTAACATATTTGAATAATAATATATTAAAAAATCTTTAAACATAATCTTACACAATTATGAGATCAAAGGTAATATTGGATATTTTATCAAACAAGGAACAATGTTCTTTTTTTTTTCAATAAGATTTCAAAGGGGAAAGACAAATAAAGCAAATGATTATTATATGATTGAAATAAGACTTAGATCATTTACAAATTTAATAAAATCCATACTTACACAAAGATAACATGAGACAAGGAAGGCAAAACTTCAAACTATTAGTATTCTCTAAGTTACAACATGTAGATAAATTCCACAAAGGCAAAAAAAATTATATAACAATAAAAATATCCTATTGGATACTTAGGAAAATCATATTTATACAAAAAATCACTCTTTTGAGAGAGAGGAAGTCAAAAACCCTTATACTCAGTTCTAGAGCAAAAATCAGGGAGTCTCCATACAAATGTCATCATTCCCAGCTTGAAAAGGCATCTTTGTTGGATTAGAAGGAGGAAAAAAATTTAAAATGATTGAGTGTTTCACAAAGTGTTGAAAGAGGATAAAAATATATTGGAATCTTTTAGTTAAACCATTTTTCCTTGAGTTCTATTGAAAAAATCTCTTCCAAGAAATGGGGCACCAAAATGAACCATGACTTGGTAAAAAATTAAATTATTTTTAATATGTGGATATTTTACAACTAAACATGTAAAACCTAAATTGAAATTTATATTTGATACTTTTAAGTCATTCAACTTGACAAAAATGAAAGTGCAAATTACAATGTGATCTTTTACAACTAAAGCCATTCAACTTGTCAAAAGTAAAAGTGAAAAATATAAGCTACACTTTTTCAACTAAAGCTTGATAGAAAAATAATAAAAAATTACAAGTATTTTTTTTAACTTCAAGTAAATAAATATCAAAATTATAGTTTAAATTTTCAACTTACAACTTTACAATGTATCTTACAAAAATTATAGTGTACAGAATGTATTTTGTAAATAATCAAATAATTAATCTACAATAGTGACTTTTGAGGATTCATTATCCTTTTTTGCTTGTATATTCTTGATATAAGTGTCAAAGCTGATTAATATCTCTTGAAAGTGATCTTCATTAATACCAATTATGTAAATATTACTAATGTCACATTTTGCAGTCACCTTAGATAATTCCCTAGAAGTAGCTCATTAGACTTAGATATATTTTCCCATTTTATCAAGTGTGTTATGATACTTGATAAACTACTGGATGGAATTCAAGTTGAAAGTTGTATCATGTGATGACTCCTCTTAATGACCTCTTTGAAGTTATCTTAGACAACATGATAGGAAGTGGTTTATCTTGGCAATCTATTGTATCACATGATAACTTACAAAGTGAATCTTAAATATCATACATTTCATCTGTGGCCTTATCACATGTGCTCTTGGCCTTATTAATATTTTAACTAACTATTCAAATTATGAATTTGGATGCCATGTTTATCTCATCATGATATGAAGGGTTTTTGATTATTTTTAAGACATGAGGGTGTCACTCTCTATCAGGTTAATGACCTATAATTTAGGAAAGTAGAGGTTTAGCCTTTCAACCTCTTCTTCATATTTACTTATCTTTGCCTTTAGAGATGCAATATCATCCTTTAATGTTTTTAAATAGTCCATGGATAGCTCTACCACTATGCCCCCTTTGATGATTATTTCTTTTGCCCAGTCTTATTTAACTCTACCCATCATAAAAATCTCTATCATTGCCTCAAATGTTTCTTTGTTAGGGAATTGATAGAGAGAGAGATTGAGTTGGCTAGGTAGATTTAGGTAAATTTTTTGGGTCTATGAATTTTATTAAGGTAGTTATCAAATGATAAACTTTATTATTTAGCTCATCTTTATTGACCTTGTCATTGTCCATTTTCTCAAAGAGAAAACTTAACTCTAGACATCATATTTTAATCCTTCTCTTGTTGGATGACCTAGGTGCACTTTAGATATCTGATAATGCCCCACCACTAAATCTTATTTTTATTTTTTAGGTAGGGGAACTTCTATCTCCACACAATTTTTCATTTTTGTATCATAAGAAATTATGGAGATGGTTTTGGAGCCTTTCTTTGGTTATTTGGATGCTTCTAATAGACCAAACTCTAGAGTGTTGGGAGATATAATCTTTTTTCTCTTCTTTGATACTGATTATGCTAGCCAAATTAGAGTGGATACTAGTGAATCCTATCCTATCCCAATGACCACTTTTACCTATGAGTATGAAATTAAAGCTGCTACACTAGTAGTTGCATGATAGATCATGTATCTACCACTGACATTACTAATAAGTCCTTGACTGATGATTTAGATATCACTTCCCCATTAGTGGGTTGAATAATCATAGTTGTGTCAATGGGTATCTAAGTTTCCACCTCCTTAGTGGTAGTTTGACTCAATGTGATATTGGAAGAGGGAAAAGATACTTAGATGGGTGGAGTGGATGTGTTTACAAGGGTGTGAAAGCTACAAGTGACATAGGTATAGAGGTAGGCATGTGCATTTGTAATAGGGGAACTTGTGGAAGGGTGGAGTCCAAGTTAGAAAAATAATCAATCAATGTAGTGGGAATGGCTAGAGTAGAAAGAATTGGAAGTGTGATGAAAGATAAATATGGGGGTGTATTCATGCCAATGGTTGTGATGGCTAGTGGAACTATAGTTAGAATGACTAAGTCTACATCTATGTACTATTGGGTGGTGCTGGTGATCAATGGGGTCAAATTGATTATGAAAGATGGAAGATGGAGGTGGAGGTGGAGTTGGGATAACCAACTAGATTGATTGACTCACTATTAAGGGAATCACTTACATTGGTTGGTCAGATGAAAGAGTAATTACTTTCACTAGTGGACTTATGGAAACAAGGGGAAATTTCTTACACCTATGAATTGATAAAAATAAGAGAAGTGATTACTTATGCTAGATGGATAATAGAGATAGGATGAGGGGTTACAATAGTTGTGTCCCCTATGGAAACTAATAGCGGTTGGTCCATTGACTATGCTACTAGAAGAAACCCTTCTTCCCTTTTGATTTTAATTCCACTTGTGTAAGATAATTGGCCCCACTTCCTGATCTATTTGAGTTCCAATGTTAGACCCTTTTTCTTGAGTCCCACTATTAGAACCTTTTGCTAATGTTTCCATTACACCTTTATCACTTACTTTTCTTAACGTATATATGATATTTAGGGTCTGTGGTTATTTTAACCTCCTTTTTCCTTAATCAATTCAATGTTTAATTTATAATTAGGGTGGTCCTATCTAATAAGGATAAGGATTTAGGTGTAGACCACTTGAATTAAGGAAGAGGTTGAAGATAGATTTGATTATCATAATATACCCTATCCATTGGCTATTCCTCATATTTCAAATCTTTTAAAACTAGTGCCATATTATAAGTCTTAATTTGTTTTAGGGTCATTCTATAATAATATCTCAACCTAACCTCTTATTCATCTTGCATATCTTCCCAATAATATTCATAAAAGGGAATGTGTGAATATGAGGAACCCACTATACTAGTAACATAAATAGTCACATCATAGAATGTCCTAGCATCAAGAGATCTCAAGGTCATCTTTACATCTACATATTTGGCTCTAGATAGATAAGGATAAGTGTATCTCCCTATACAGATAGGGAAGTGTATACCTATCTTGTCCCTACTCGATAAGAACTTGTGGGTTTCTACTAGTTGTCTCACAAGTTCCATTAAGGCCCATTTATCACTTACATATCTAGCAAGGGTATAAGGACACCCACTAAAACCACCAACTCTAATGTATGAATATGTGGGGAACTGGATTAAGTATGATCCCCAATTTTTTATTTTTGTTATTGTAGCTTTAGAAAACCTTGTCCTCCCTATATCCTATTCAAATATGGTTATGATGCAATAGATGAAGGCATCATTAAATATTCTAAATTGTTGTTTTCTTCCCTCAAAATTGAGGTCAATGTAGTAGTTAAAAACTTTTTTGATTTGATTGGGCACTGTGTTTAATCTTGGGAATGCCCTCCCTCTTGATAAAACATCAACCAATTAGGAGGCCATGTAGAATTTACCAATGGTTTGGACCTCTAGCAACTGTCTATGAATATAATCATTTATCAATTGGGCCAAGTGAATGTATTGTTTATTTTAATGGATTACCTAGATATACAAATATATCCAATCTTGAAAATTCTTTACATTTGGGCTCCTTGTAACTCTATGTAAAAGTATGATGATATCCCCTACCTCATCCATGAATTATATCCTATATAGGGTCTAAGGCATTATTGTGGCTAAAGGTTTAGGGGTTTTAAACCACTATTTGTTTAAAACCCGTAAACAAGCTAGGTTATTATCTTAATAGAACTTATTAGAGGAATCAGGAGTAATGTCAATGTAGCTTTCAAATTCTAAGATTAAGAACACAATATCAATGAAATCTAGATGTAGATTTAGAATATTATCCATTATATCATTCACTACTTCTCTCTTCTCAACATCATAATATTTAGACATGGTGAGCACAAGCTCATAGATTTGTATTCAGAGTGGGAAGGTTGTAGCCTAAGGTAAACCACTATCATAAATGCTCTAAATCTAATCATTCTTGAATTTTGTATTGACTCTAGTCCAAAAGTATGATAAGTTTGTGTGACCTAGGTTTGTGTCAATTATCTCATTGGTGTTTGAATCTAGGATGGATGGGACACCAAGACCCTTTGACTTTAACTTCATCTCTTTTAAAGATATGTACACTAGGTAAATGGGTAAGGGAAACTAACTACAAATTTGGTTGGGATTTGGACTTGCAATTATAGGCTATTTTCCCTCATTCAATTGGGTGAAGAAATATTATTTCTATTTAGGGGTTTAGTTTTAATGGGAATATAATATGAAAAAATAGTTTTAAAGTCTAACCAAAGTTGGTGGGATTTCAATTTACAATTGTACTTGCATTGTCTAACCAAAGGTCTGACAAGATTGTGGTTTACATTTGTACATCAAATCTCTGAAGGGAACTCAAGGTGTGAAAGCAAAGGGAATATCTAGCTAGATTTAAATGGGGGTTTTATGTTTTTTTGTAATTAAAAAATATATGAGATTTTTTACTGAGAAGGTAGGAGGGATTTCCCCCTTGTAATTATGTAGGGGATATTTTGGGGATATTCTTTATTTTAATAGTATTGATGAAAACCCTAGATGTTTTGGAAAACATCTAAAGAATCAAAACAATCTAGACCATTTGAAAGATATTTTAGCACATGAATGAAAAAATAGGGAAAATATGAACAACAAGGTCAATGATGATATTTCTTTTTTAATTTTAGAGATAGAACCTTAGGTATGGCAAGAACAACCCTTTAACCTTTTGAAAATAAAGTAATGGGGGTGTAAAAAAATTAAATATTAGGTAACTTAAGAGAGTACCATGAAATTCATGCATTAGGTTGGTAGTGGATATATATAGTGCATGGAATTTGTGTTACTTTATAATGGAAAAAAATGAACTCTAGTAACTGTAGTTCTTGTTTTGGAGGTCTAGATCATAACTTCACTTGACACAAACCTCTAACTTTGGTCAAAATGTTAATTAACTTAGTAAAAATACTTTTATAACCAAACATGAAATTAATACTAATCATGCCAATAAATGGTGGTAGATGGATGAATGATGGGAAAGTGGGTCATCAAAATCACTTTACAAGTTTGTAACTTGAAAATTTATAATGTGTTTCCCATTCTCTACTTTTCACTAAGGGGTTTTTGGAGGCATGAATTGATTTGGAGGTGGGTATCAGGATCTTGGTTATAATTTTCAACTTTTCAAAGTTTCAAGGTATAGCTAGAGTTCTAATTCCCATTGGGTTGTGGTGAAAGGTGGGGAGTAGAGTCTATATTGTACATTAAAAAATTTCAAATTTGAAAACTATAACTCAAATTCTGATTCCTACTAGGTATTAATGATGAGAGGAAAGTGGAGTCTGAATTAAAATTTTCAACTTCATAAAGCTATAAATTGTAATGCAATTTCTAATTCCCACTAGGTATTAGGTAGGTAGGAAACTAGAGGTTTGGGTGAACTTTTCATGCACAAAAACCTTTGGTTTGGACTTGGGTATTGGAAAAGGTATCTAGGCCATTTTAAATTTTTTCCTCAAAAAAATTATGGGTCTCCCTTAAGGTATGAGGTGTTTTGGCACAGAAATATCAACATTTTTGGTAACCTTTATGGGTCGATTTCATGATAATAAATTTCTTCCCAGTAGCCTTCTAGTTCATTGGGCGTGGAGTCATTTGAAGTTTATCACATAATACTTGGAGAAGAAATAAAACTAGGGAATGCCTTAAACAAGAAACACAATAGGGAAAATAAAATAGAAACAAACTAAGGGAAATAAAACTCCTAATGACTTATAAAGTGTGTGAAAGGAACTTATTTGCAAGAAAACAAACTAATCTTAATATGTACATTTTTTAGAAAGAATTCCAACCTTAAATTCATGCTTTTAGGTATATACCATTGATTGGGATGGGTATCTCTAATCCATCAAGCCTGAATAGCTAGAATGTATTAGCTCTTTTGCATTGAGTTATGATGTATGGACTAATCCATATTGCATCAAACTTTGTATGCTTACCTAGCTTGGTCCTTTCAACATCTCATTTGAGAACCATGTCTCCTTCATTAAATATTTTATCAGATGATTTTTTGTCAAAATTCCTCTTCACTTGAGCTTGATTTACTTCTATAACTTGCATTGATTGGTTCCTAAGCTATTCTAGCTCCATGAGTTATACTAACCACATAATCATTGCATCATCTTCAATTAATTTTAATTGATGATTGATTTTTAGAGATGGTAACTTTATTGACAATGGAAGTCTATCTTCCCTTCCATAAACCAACATGAATGGATAATCACCAATGGCTCTTTTAGGAGTGGTCCTTTGGTTATCCTCCATTCTCCTTTTAATAATATTCATGAGATTTTTGTTGGTGGATTCTGACAAGCCATTACCTTACAGGTAATAATTAGACAAGTTTTTCAAGTATAAATTATGTTTCACTACCCATTCACTCACCTAAGTACCCACAAATGTTTTGGCATTGTTTGAGATAAAAGTGTAAGGAACACAAAATCTAATGACAATGTTATCCATGAATTCAAAAATAGATGCTTTTATGGCATCATTTAATGAAACTAATTTGATCCATCTATTGAAATAATTAGTCACTATAAGGACCCATTTATGGCCTATACTTGATGGTGGATTAATCATACTAAAAAATCCAATCCCCACTGAGCAAATGGCTAGTTATCCTAGATTGGTTTGAGAGGGAGAGCTACTAATATTTGATTACCAATAAATTAAGTATATTTATCAAAATTCTTCACCCATTTATATGCATATTTGAATAGGTCAAGACAATAGTAGCCAGGCCTCATTATTTTGATGGTAGTGGTCCTTATAGAGAAATGGCCACCCAATGAGCCATTATGAAACTACTCGAGCACCTTGGGGGTTTGATTGTGCTTGATTTATCTCAACATAACTCCATTAATATATTTCCTAAACAATATGACATAATCAAGAACATAAGGAATATATTAGAGCCTAAAATACCTTTGCTTGGACTACTGTAGCTCGAGTGGGTATTCACTAGTTTTCAAGAAGGTAGTCATGTCATTGATCCAATTGTTGAGTATATGTGGAGTAATTGGTTGAAATGCCTATTGAATGTATATTAAATTAGTAACCTTAATTTTAGAAGAAAGATGATCACATAATCCTTTTCCTCTTACAAGATTCATTATTCTAATGATCATGTCATATTCCATGACTTTCATGATTTAATCCACTTTTTTTTCATTTATCTCCTAGCTCAACAAGAATTCCTTTACAATTTGGTGACTAAACCTCAGATGAATCTTATTATTTGAGAGTATGTGCTTGAATTTTTTGATAACTTTTATCACTTCATATACTTGCTTTTCAATAAAACTATACCTTTCCTCATAATCCTTTAAATATTGACATAGATGGCTATAAACTACTCCAACTAATCATGTTTATATTGGGTTAGAATAGGTGATACACTTCCCTCTCCTCCAAAATAATAGAGAATAAAGTCATTCTCATAGTTTGGATTTACAAGGGTTAGATCTTGAGAAATAACCTACTTGATGGCTTCAAACCTATCCTTTCCTTCCCTTGTCTTGTTGAAACCGACCCCTTTTTTAAGCATAGCAATAAGGGGTTTATCCATGGAGGTAAAATTTGGAATGAAACTACTCACATAGTTGATCTTTCCCAAGAAACATTGAAACCCCTTTTTGTGGCTCAAAAGTGCTAATGAAGAGATCACTTACTCTCTCTAGGTTGATTTCAATACATTATTTTGAGACTATGTGTCCCAATAGTTTCCCTTCATGAAATACAAATACAAATTTCTTTATATTGAGGGAAAGTCTAAACTCTTTTCACATTTCAAAAAATTTCTAAGGTGATCTAGGTGGTCACTGACCTATTTTGAATAAATAGTGATGTCATTTATATACACCTTAATCATCTCATTGATCAAACCCTTGAAATACATATCCATGGCCCTTTGAAAGGTAGCACCAGCATGGGTTAGATTGAAAGGCATATTTTAATAGGCATATGTGCCCCATTTTGTAGTGAAAATGGTCTTGAATTAGTTGGATTCATAAATTAGGATTTAGTTATATCCATAATAACCATCTAAAAAGGAAAACATTTCAGACTCAGCTACTATTTTGAGGATTTAATCCATGGGTGGAAGGGGATAATGATCCTTCAAGGACACTTTGTTTAGGTCTTGGAAATATACAAAAATCCTAATTTCACCATTATTTTTCCTAACAAGGATCAAGTTAACAACTTGGGATGAGTGTTTGATAGGGAAATGATGCTAGCTTCTATCAACTTACATAACTCACTCTTCATCAAGGGTTATATTTTTGGGTTTATTGGTCTCTTTTTTTGTCTAATAGGCTTATTATTTGGGTCAAGTTTTATTTATGTTGGGAAAAGCTATTGTCAGAATCCCTTAGGTATTTATAACTCAAAGTGAAGTTATTATCAAATTATTGACACAGTCCAATAAAATATCTCTTTTTAGAAGTGTTACATACCTTTCTAATCTTCAAAGCTTTGGCTTCTAAAATTATTATTAGCTCATAGTCTTCTTCCTTGAATATGAGATTTTTATTATCACCCTTCAACTAATCATCATAGTTGAAGATACTTTCTAAAGTACCAAGACCCATGGGAAAATTGTTAGTCTTCAGCTAAATTATTTGATCCCCATATTTTTCTTGGAGCCTTGACTAATTTTTGTCCAAGAATTCAACCTCAGCTCATAGAAAATTAATAATTTATTAATCACTATCAAAAACATTCTAGTTGGTTACATTGTCAGGGATAGATGGTCTCACTATTATTTTTACATTCTGACCATTATCCTTCTTTATCTCTTTAGGTATATTATATTGAGAACCCACTAAGGCCATGTGATCAACATCCTTGTTTTTTGATATTACTATCATTTGAATGTTTAAATCAATTAAAACTTCCAATAGCTCCCAAACCCTATGTTTGTAATATCTCAACAAGTTATTCTTGGTTGTAATTTGTGATCTCACTTGGTGAATGATTAGTTCACTATCACCAAATAATTTTAGTGAATGTATTCCCCTTTCTTTGGCCAACTAGAGACTTAAAATCAATGCTTCATATTTTTACACATTTTTAGTGTAGTTAAATTGAAGTATAAAGGAGTAGAACTAACTTTTATTTTAGGGAGAGACCAAAATAATACCAGCACTTGCATCATTCCTATTTATTGAGCCATCAAAGTATAGTTTCCACATTCCCTTATGATATTCAGCTAGTTTTACAAGATTTGAGATGATTGCATTGTATTTATGGATTTAATATGTACCCAACACTATTCCCTTGACATAGTCATAAGGGTCAAACTAGAGAGTTGATCCCCATTCATCCAATTGAGTGTCTAGGATTTATTCTACAAGTGTTACAACTTCATGGTCAAGCTCCTATGAGTTTATATCCATAGGGATATAAATGTGTGGTTCAATATGGTATTTAACAATTGGATCAGATCTTATGGTCACTCTAGTCCCATATCTTGTCCTAAGAAACATATCTGAATAATCAATATATGGGCACCCTCCCATTTTTGTAGTGAAGTCCCAAGAAAGTCAGATGGAAAAATATTGGGGTAGGTCAAAAATTGAGATGTCTTGGGATATGGATAAGCTTGGAAATGAATGGATGTTAAGGTTTAAACATTTTATAATAAAAACTATTTAGAGAATAGTCTCATCTAGTTAAACCACACCTTTGGTGATGGTGTGTATTTAATACCCAACACATCCGCTATTTTATTAGCCATAACAAAACTGCTAGCCCTAGAGTCTATCATATAGTGCTTCCCACATGGAAACATTAAAATTAGTATTTTCATTTATTATACAATACTAAAAGTAATTATACCAACCTTTGTCGGTGCCTTTGTTAGATCTACATCTTTTATGAGATTTGGGGTCAACAATTTTGACTTTGGCTGACCCATCAACACATTAGGTGTTTTATGAAATAGAACACTTTTTACAACCTGATTTAAAAATTTATAAGTATCCTAATAAAAATTGAGGGGTTAATCACCTTATATTGCTCTCTTTTTAAAGTGTGTATTTTCTACCACTAGACTACCACCATTAGTTATTATCTCCTCTTGATTTATGCCAAAATAATCCTCCTCTTACTAGTTTAAAAGAGTTGTCTCATTTTGATTATCCCTTGTAAATATTATTGTGGAGTAGTATCTTCCTCTTTAGACCCTTAGTGGTTTGATATTATTTGTATTGTAGACACCTAAAACTAGCCACAATTGGCTTCTGACTGGACTTTAGACCGATTCCTACAAACCATTGCAAATAAAGCCTATGAATCATTTAACATTCCATATTTACTTGTACATCATTCATAAAATCTTAGAATTATTTTGAGACATCCATAATCACCTTGTGGCATCGCAATGGTCAATTTGGCCTATAGACCTATTAAGTGGGACACATGAACAAATATCAAATTTTGAAAGAGCTAAATGGCTAATCAGAATCAATTAACAAATTAAAAAAAGATTAAATGTCTAGTTAAATTATCCATCTAAAATTAATGAATATCTAAAAATAGAATTTCAAAAATTCAAAATATCCTAGCCTTTCACCATTGCCTTTATGAGTTGTCAAGCTCTTTGAAAATACCTTAAAATATCTATTTTGAGAGCCATGCCTATTCATTGAAAATCATAATTAGTTGAAAACTATTAACTCTATTATGGGTAGTTTTAAATAAATTAGGTTTAGTTTGAACCCATTCAAAGCCTTAACTCAACTGTCACTCACCTTGGGTGAGGGTTAAATCCTAAATCTATAAATATAAGCCCATGCTCATTCATTTCTAAGCTCTCATAAGCCAAAGCTATAATGCTAATTTGGAGAGAGACAAAATTTTGTAATAGTGTTATAATGCCAAAATATTAATCTAAACAATTGTAATCCACATCAAAGCCAATGGTGCCAAAGAGAGAAGGATCCAATAGGCTTCATTTTCCAAAGACTTATTGATGCACAAGCCAAGCGAGCCACTCAACAAGGCAATTTGGATCTCCCAAGGAAGGTAAATGATATGTTTTTTTAATGTTTTAGTTGTGCTTTCATCTATTTCTTGTTTTTAATCTCTCCCTAGTATCTAGGCTAGGAGTGTAAGTGCTAGTGTGTTGATTTGAGTCTTATTTGCTTAAACTAACACTATACCAATTTCCCTTCTTAGATTCCCATGATCACATAATGACACACCTGGTGGGATATCAAGTATCCCATATAAATAAGGGGATTAATATGAAACTCTTAGTTTTTCTAATTAATGCTTGATAGTCTTAAAAATTCAAGTTTTACCTTTGTTTTTTACATATTCTATTTTTTAGTGACACATAATTTACATAGAGACCAATGTCGATCCTAAAAGAGCAATTGCCAATCCTACCATAATTGACATTGATCTACCTAGGACCAACATCAATCCCTATGCATAGAAGATATCATGGAATAAATGTGTTTAATGATTTTTATCATTTTTTTGAGTCTAAGAGCCTGAATATCATTTAACTAAACATTTACCAACATGATTTAGTGTTATATACTATTTTTAAGTTTCATTCGGCTAACAATATTTTTGTCAAACCATATTGTTATTTTTTTGTATTTTTAAAGAAACCAACACCAATCTATGCTGACCAAAATCAATCCCTTTTGATTGATATATGTTGATTTATTTGACTGACATCTATCCTTGTATGGATTGATGTTGGTCTTTGAGATAGAAAAATAGAGAAACCTGAGAGCAAATTTTGAAATGTTGTTTTCTCATTCACTTTTGGAATTCCAAGTATGAAAAAACCCTCTAAATATTGTAGTTACTGAGGTGAAAAATATAAAGTTTGAACCTTATTAAATCTTTCACACTTGGTTTTTGGGATTTAAAACAAACCTAGTTCACTTTCATGCCTTAGATGTTTTCAAAGTTTTATAAGTTTTTCAACTAATGTTAAGAGGCCAAAAAATTCACAACACATTTATTTTTGGTGGTTAAAATGAACTCTCACACTAGATAAAGGCTCTTAAGATTTTAATTTTCATTCCTTATTTGTTGAATTTATTTATTTTAGTAAAATGATTGATGTGTATGCTCTCCCCCCATCCCCTTTAGGGAACTTAGGTGACCAAAAGTGCTCATTCTTTGTCTAGGTTGTTTTAGTCCAAAGCATGAAAAGAATGTAATTAACGCCCTCCTCAAATTTATATTGATTGACAAACATGACTATAAATTATTTTCACTTATCTTTTATTTTTATGCATTTTTGGCTTGTGAGCAGGAGTTCAATACCTCCTTTGGGTTCTTTAGGGAAGCGTTGACCTAGGAATTCATCTCTTAGCATTGTTTCAACCCAAATCCATGGTGGGGTATACAAATTGAGTTTAACTTATTGGGATGCTTATTTGAGTGGTTAAACAAGATCTATTAGTAACAGATTACCTTGAACCATAGGGGTAACTCAGATTGTATGGGTAACTCAGACATCACACTACACTGAGCGAGTGATGGATGTAATGGTTATGAAAAGGATAAGACATTTTCATAAAAATCTATTTGATGCATATCCAATTGATGTGAGTATCTCTTATGTTATCCATGCTTGAAACCATCTATAGACATGAAAAAAATGATAGATTAGAACAACCCCACTTGATGTGGACATATTGTTGATGCAGGGCAAGTAGCCCAAAGTTATATCATAGTATAAACTCTTGAGAGAAGAGGGGGCCTAAAAAACCTACTTTTCATGCACTTTTATTTTTGGAGTAACATGTAAAATAATCCTAAGAGTGAGTATATTGATATAATTTGATGATATTATGCAACCCTATCAGTTTTAGGATCTATGATGTTACACTTAGGTGTTTATGTCATTTTATCCTTTTATTGCATGGTCTTAAGTTGAAATATCTATTATTTATTATTATACCGCATCAAAATTGATTCTTGTATATGCATCACTCCTTTGAATGCAGAGGCATTACACCATACCTTTGCCTTAGTTTTTTGTTAAATCTTGTTTGAGTGTGTCATTTGATTGAAAAGGGTAATGTTACGCTACCCAATTTATTTTAAACTTTTTGACTTTAATTCTTGAAATAAATCATTGATCATATCTTTAAAGCATGATAACATTGTTACACTACTAGAATAATTTCAAGACTTATTTCCATTATGTCCAATTTATAATTCAAACTAATCTATGTGTGTCTTTTAGATCTTTTCCTGGTGTCATTATGCCATTCATCTTTATCTATCTTGTTATTTGTTTAAAGAGCCTAGTTTCCTAAGTTGGGTTCACAATTAACCTTGACAAGTTCAAATATAAACATTGATTGATTTTTTCCTATGCTTTATGTCACTTTGGCTTAGACATAGATATTTCTATTTTAAGTTGTGTAACTTATGTTGATTTCTTATTCAATTTGAAAACTATTATTTGTGCCTAGATTTGGGAGAAATAACATATCTTATTTATAGAAACCTCATATTACAACGGTTTTTATCAAAAATTGGATTGATGATAGGGTCACTCTGCATGGCATCACAGTGAATCTAACAGAGGAATTTATAGCAGAGGTTACGGGGCTGCCTACAGAAGGAATAAAATTCTCCAAGCAGACTAGCATTTCAAATGAGGCCTTTTGCAAATTCCCTAAGACAGACGTTGAGGAGCAGAAGTTGGAAAAGAATAGGGATTTCTTTGAACTAGAGTAGATTAAGGGCATTTGGAGGGATGTCTTATGTTGTATTCGGGAGTACCTCATACTCGATGGAAGAAGCAAGAAAGTCCACAAATTCCACTTTGTATTCCTAAATCATTTTAGACACAAAGTAAGAATTTCCTTTCCCTTTTATCTATGTTTCTCTTTGATCCAAAGTTTATTCGCTCATAGGAAGAAGGAACACATCCTATTCTGCATGAAGGATTAATTCTGATAATTGAAGGCTATTGTAAGAATAAGGCCATGGTTACAAACCCTTATCTAGGGAAAAACAAGGATTCACGAAGTAACAGGAGTGAAATTATTAAAGGGAAAGATAAAATCAAGCCCCCTAGTGTCAAGATTCAGAATGTTGACGAGTATACAGAGCGGGAGAGAATTGATAAGTCTGGGGAGGAAAGCTTAGAGGAAGAGGGAGGAATAGAAAGCAGGAATTCTAGTTCCAGTGAGGAAGAAGAAATTCAAGAGAAGAATGAGAAAGAAGGAGTCAACATAGAGGAGAAGTCTGAAAATAGTGAACATGACTCTGAGGAAAACCAACAAGTGTTTGACGATGATAAAGTCCTAGATGACCCTATTGAGGACCCTGTTTCGATAAATGAGAGGGAAAAAATAGTTCAGGCTGACAACCAAGAAATAGACTTGGGAACTCAAGCTGAAACTAAGGATCAAAATCAAAGGGGAAGAGAGGACCATATTGAAGAAGGTGGGAATAGTCCTAATAAGAACACAGAAGAGTGGAGTGATAGAAGGCAAAATGATGGAAGGCACACACCTACGAGATGGGTTAATTGCAAAGTAGAGGCTATCCTCCAAATTGATTCATGGATGTTTAAGGAGATAATGGATCTCAAAAGGAAAATGGAAATAATGGAAGACAACCAGAAGGTAGTTTGGAATAGAATCAATAACATGGAAAAATAGTTGAGAGACATTCCCATCAAACTCAAAGACTATGAGAACAACCTAAGGGAACTCATCAAGGAAAGCAGAATGAATATGGAGGAGGTTACATCTAACATATGTGCTGCAGCTGTTAATATTGGAAAAAGAGCTAATGAGGAGATCAAATCCTTGGAGGGGCCTAGCAAGAGGACTAGACAGAGCTCATGAAAGAAAGCTATGTAAGAGGGAGCCATGTCAGTAGATACTACCATTTAGGACACTGATGTGAAAGGTAAGGAAGCAGTGAAAATGATTTTGGAACTGGAAGAATAGACTGGTTCTTTTAGTTGGTCGTGTTATCTGGTCCTGTTTCCTAGTTTTTTGTAATCTTTTGACTATGGTGTAGCCAGGTCTATGTAAAACCTGGGTTATGACTTGTGGTCTCTCCAGTGGTTTCAGGTCCATATAAAACCTCTTTATGATACTTCTTTGTAGTAGGTTTTAGGTTTTGCCTGTGGTCATAATTACTTCATCTTTCTATCTTTGTTTCAGGGTTTTGGGGTCCCTTCAAAACTTGTTTTTACCTTAATCTAAAACATATCTTATTTATGACTTTTCTTGTGCCTTATACCAATTAACCAAGTTCATGTTTGAATACAAGTGCCTAGTCTATTCCAAAGTGTTTTAGGTTTGTTAGATTAAATCATACCCTTGTTTTTTATTTAAACTCTAGATTTTGTGCCTTTTACAAAAGTCCTAACACATGCCTATTTTATGCCTTATTTTTCTAAAAGACCTAGCAACTTTTAAATTATTAGATTAGACTTGTTTGAAATAATTTTCACCTAGAGTTTAACCTTTTAGTTTTATTTCATCCACTTGACATTTTTGTCTGAGAAATTTAATGTTAGATGTTTGATGTTAAACTATTTTGTACCAAGTTTTAGCATAAACCATTTTGGAAATATAGCTCTATTATTTTGACCAAGTTAGACTAAGTTTGAACCCTTTATCCTTTAGACATTTTTTTAAGAGTTTATATAAATATAAACGTTTATGTGAAACATTCATTATTGATTTGAATATGTCTTACTATACTCATAGTAGAGCCATGTATAATCCAGGTTATGATAATGTGGTCACACAAGATGACTTTGCTCAAGAACCTTATGGTGATGACATAGTTTGTGAGATGGATCCCTATCCTCCTTAAAATAATCCAATTGGGGAACAAAGGTCAGATATTTTGGCCCACTATTCGGTCAACATGCCTCCATAGTCAAAATAGGAAAAAGAATAAACAACATAGTACCTAGATAACATAGCATCGGTTGTAGACCAAGTCCTACAACAACCATACTATGTTACTATGACATCATCCTATGATCCCTATTATTTAATCATCAATTAATTTCAAATAAAGATGAAGTTTTAATCAGAGCTATAATGGTAGGGGATAATTTTACAATAGACTTCACCCACAAAAAATTGCCAATCCTAGTTAGAGTGCCTATCAATATACCTTAAAATCAAACCATCGAACAAACCTCTTATATCAATCCTCAAGGTCTCATGATGATGGCATATTAGGACCCTCATATGCTTATCAAGGGAAAAGGCCTCATTGAGGACCATATTATATAGATACAGATAACATACCAAACCTACTTGAAATAACATGTAATTTCAACAACATGATCATGTCAAACACTCCTATTATTGAGTGAGTTCCTTCAACAAGGGTATTAATCCAATTGATAGGCAAATAAAATTAGGGTATAGACCCATTCACACAAATTAATTCAATTGGAGACATGTTCAATCTCCCATCTATTTAATAAGTGTTTAATGCTTTTACATAGAAAAATGAGCCAAACACAGTGGACAATACATAAGTGTCATCCAATCAGGGACAAAGTGGTTTAAATTCATAAAAAACTAATCCAAAATAAAACATGCCTTTAGTTAACTCCATGAGTGGTTTATAATAGTAGGAGGTAGGAAATTCTAACCCCAACCATAATTAACTACCTTTAATCCTCAACCAGTTGCTTCTTCAAGCATGTAACCACAAGGATTAAGTATTCAAGCCCAAACTAAGGCCTTGCCTCAACAAAATGTGATGAATGTTACTCTACCACAATAGGTGATGACTAACATTCCACAATAAAAGGCACAAACCAATATGCCAATGTAACAAATATAGAATGTTATTCTACCTCAGTAGGGGTACCCAATGTTTCACCTCTTTAGCTATATACCAAAATACCATTGCAATCATAAATGTTGTCTAATTAATAATGTATGTCTATTGGTCAACTACAAGCATATACTCTATAATATATGTTTATACAATAATGAGGTCCTTTGATTCCATAAGTATCAATTAGGCAATAATTACCTTTTGTTCTAATGTTTCAAAAAATCAATGATAGGGCCTTGGTCCACAAGTTCCCCTTATTCATCTAGGTTTGACTAGTCAATAGTAAGTCCCTATTCAACCTCAGTAGGCACAATACTTCACCCAAATCCATATCCTTCCATCTTATCCATAATTCCCCCAAAACTAAGCCTATATATCAAACTCAAACCAAAATATCACATCACAACATGTGAAACTCCAATAATTACATCCTAATCTACAAATGATTATTCTTGGTCAATTCCCTAGACAAACCAACATTCCACATCAAACCATGTATCCACTTTACCCTGGTCAAAGTAATCCACTTTTGACTACCCAACCTCCACTTCAAGACAATGTTCCATCTAGTTTCTTGTCACAAGAACTTTATCAAATGAAAGATGCAATTACTACCATCTAATATAGGAAACAAACCATGAAGTTTAAGTTGGATTATGCTTGTTCCTACCCATTCAATATGGATTATATATAAATACCATTTCCTCTAGGGTATGAACTAGAAAAGTTTGATAAGTATAAGGGTAAAGGAGACCCTAAGGCCTATTTAATACAATTTTGTGTTGCTTGTCAACTAGTGGCCTACAATGAGATATACCTCCTATTATTTTTCCTTAGATTTTAATATGAAATGATTTGGAATGGTTTCTAAAAGTTCCTAAGAACTCAATATCTAATTTTGATGACTTTTTAGACAAGTTTGTACAACACTTCCCCTACAATCTTGAATATGAGATTTCATTGATAGATTTGACTTAAGCCAAATAAAAGGCTAATTAAAGCTTTACAAGTTATCTATAATGATAGAGAACACTTGCTATACAATTCACTCATAGCTTAATATAAACAAGCCACTATATTTACCAAAATATAGTGATTAGCCATTATATTTACCAAAAATTTGAACAACAAGATATATTACCATCTGGAACTATAGTGTGTACATACCATCAAGTAAATCATTGATAAAGGTTCACTAATCAAAAAATCCCCTATTAACAAAGGGATTATCAGGTGTACCTCTTTTTATTAGAACAAGAATCAAAACCAAGGAAAAAACCAAAATCAAAACCACAACCAAGTCCAAGCATAAGCATTGGCACCATCCCAAGCTAATACTTATGAAAAATCTAAGCATTTCAACTACAATAAGAATGTTTATAGAAATAGAGTAATCAAGTCATGACATATCCAAATGATGCAAACACCATCTACTTAGCCTACATCACAAATTAAAATTACTCCTCTCCAACAACCTATTCAACAAATATAACCTTCATAACAACCTAGACTAGTGCAATAAATGCAACAACCTTTGCATTTATGAACTCTTCTAAGGAGAACTATGCCTACTCATCATGTCTTTAGTGACCTTGGAGAATCAATTAATGCCATGTTTTACAAGCTAACCACTACTAATTTAATTATATGGCCTATTCTGAAACACTATCTTGAGGATATTCTTTATCTGGATTGGTATAGATAAAATGAATTCTATGAATATCATCAGGTTAATGGACATAATCTATGATGTTATGTATAAATCAAATACCTCATTCAAAATATATTCAAAAATGGGGAGATAACAATAGATAATGGAGCTTCTACATCCAATTAGAACCTAGGTATTTATCAAAAACCTTTTCCACAACTTAATAATACCAACCAACAATAATAGTAACAAAGGCTAGAATAATATCCCAACAGTATCAACAACTGAGATAAATAATAATAATAATAATAATAATAATAATAATAATAATAATAATAATAATAATAATAATAATAATAATAATAGTAACATCATCTAAATGAAAGAAACCAAGGCTAGAATGATGACAACAACTAACAAACTTACCATATAGTTTCACATGACTATAACCAAGTTATAGGTCATATTTTGGGTGATCACATTTATACCATCTCCATCAATCCAAGACCAAGTATTAACCAAAAAAGACCATTGATAACTAATTCTAATCAATCAGCCTATGCTAGTGATCCTTCCTTAACCTGGGACTTCATACAAGCATATCAAAAAGTAGGGATTAGTAATTTTGAACCTTATACTAATAAATCATCTTTAACTCATTACTACATACAAGTGCATCAATAATTGAGAATTATCCTATCTAGTCCCCTACCACCATCTTGTTCTAGAAATAATGGTCCTGTATTTAATCTCAATTGTACAATCATAACTTGGAGGTTAAATATTACCATTCCAAGCCCACAACCATATTCCACTACACCCCTCCAACCCATCATTCTAACTAGGAACAAGACATATACCACTATGAAATAAAAGACATTCAATATTGTGGAATAATTACAGAAGATGCCCACACAAATTTCCATTTTGGATTTGTTGTGTACATCTCAATCTATAAGAACATCTTAATAGACTTCCTTGCCCAATCTCAAGTTCCCAATGACATATCCCCAGATAAATTTCAAGCTTTGGTTGGATATCTAGCCCCAAGCCAATAATTAAACTTTGACCAAAATGATATGTCATCTCTTCACCGTTTACATAACAATCCATTATACATTGAAGTTGTCATAACATGTCACAAAATGATGTGTGTCCTCATAGACAATGGATTAGGCATAAATATCATGTCTCTAAATCCCATCAATATTTTTGGATACATGATAGCTGATCTCCAGCCAAAAATGATCACAATCAAGGCCTATGATATTGAAGAATAGGAATCATAGAGCACCATTAGCTTGCCAGTTATCATTGGGACCTTGAACCATGATACACTATACCATGTGTTAGACCTTGATTTTTCATATAATTTGATTTTGGGTAGACATTAGATACATGAAATTTATGCAATCCCTTCAACATTGTACCAATGTATCAAATTCTCTCATTTAAGTATGGAGGCCAATATCCATGGAGATTTGTATCCATACAAACATTGTAAACACTTGGAGGTTGAGTATGAAATCTATAACTACCATTTTGGTTTAAATATATTTCCTAAGAAATACAAGGGAAAACATACTTATTGATTCACTAGAGGCCAATTACATTGATCTAGATACCCTTGATTCACTTTCCCAAATGCCACCTCTTGAAATGTCTAATAATTATACCATCTCGAATAATGGCCCAAGAGAATATTTAACCCTTGATACATTACACATTAAAAATATTCCATAGGACCCCAAGTCCTATGGAATACCTAAAGCCAAACCACATTACATGGAATGCTAATAAAAGAGAAAAGATAAATTTCATAGTCTAGCTCATATCATTTTTACACTAGACATTGGTTAAGAATAGGATCCAATTACAAATGATGAATCATGGTTATACAATGAAAAATTGGCTAATAACTATAAAAATAAAAAATACCCCATTCTTAATAGGATCATGGAGAGGCATGCTTATGTAGGAGGAGGCCTTGGGCCTAACCAATAGGGAACTCTAGAGCTAATTTCTACCACTTGTTTAAAGGAACCTATGGTCTCATATTTAAACTACCTAGGGGTGACCCCATATATCTTATTCATGTTACAACACTGATGATTATTGATGATGATGTCAATAATGAAGTAAAGTCTGATCATAACCCTTAAAAATACCTTTTCAGTACCAATATATTTGACATGAATTCCATTTATACCCTTAGACCAGTTATTCACAATAACCCACTTCCTTTATATCATCTTTAACTTATATATTGGGACCAACAAGAATCTACAGTGCTTGTATAAGATTTTTGAAATGATGAGGCCTTCTATGATTTTCTAGGCCTAAGAGACAATGCTCATTTAAGAGTTCAAAATAAGGGTTCTTAATTAATTTAGATTATACAACCTATTTGGAGAATGGGTAAACACCCTTAAACACAAAAAATAAATAAAACATTGAGGTCTCAAAGTAATATCCTCTTTGAGGTGCTTTTGGACCAGAGATTTTTTTTTAAAAAAGGCATGTCTTCTAGTGAAGACCTTCCTCAAAATAGCTCAGGAGACAACCAATGATGAACTTGCCTATGGGTTTGAATTTAGTTCTAAAAAATAACAAGATTTTTATTGAATCATCTAAGAGTTTCAAATAGTGTTTATCACATGGCCATCCCTACCATTGGGAGATTCTAATTTATCTTGCCTAGGAGAACTTGAAGAGCTAGTCTAAGCTGAGGACTCTACCATTATAAGCCAATTTAAATATTTTCCAACCATTATAGAAGATGGTTAAAATGTCCTTGTAGAGGACACTATAGAATTCAACATTGAGACTCCACATGACCTAAAATGGATCAAATTAGGCATGTCTCTCATTGAGGAAGATCATGAAGTATTTACGACCCTTTTGAGGGAATTTGTTGACATATTTTCTTGGGCCTACTCATACATGATAGGTTTAGAACCTGCCTTGGCTGTACACCACCTTATGGTGCATATTGATGCCAATCCTATAAAACAAAAGTTATGCAAGATGCATCCTCACATTACTATATTGGTGAAGAAAGAGTTAGAAGAACTCTTAGAAGCAAGATGTATTTTATGATCAAGGAATCCAAAAAGGGTGGTTATATCATGTGTTAGATTCACAATGAAATCAAAATGAAAGGAAACACAATAACATGCATAACACTATCTTTCCTAGATTAAAGGGGGGAACTTAGTGAAGAAAACCAATTAGCAAAGCATAACTAAAATGCAATAATATTAACCTTTCTTACCTTATTTGAATGCTCAAAGATATTTCTTCATTGGCTTGCTTGAAATATACTCAAGAGGTCTTTGGATAATTGATTTGTGTGGATCCTTCTCCCCTTGGCACCATGGTTTGGATCATTCTTGATTGATGTAGCTTGATGGCTCGGCTTATGATTCATAATTTTGGCATTATAATTCTATTGTTTCCAATCTTGTCATAAAACCAACATTATAGCATTACTATGTCCAATCTCTCTTAAATGAGAGGCAAATACTTGTATTTATAGGTTTAGTAACTAACCCCAGATCAAGGTGATTTATAATGTAGTTATAGCTTAGAATGGGTTTAAACCTTACCTTAGTGATTAAATTAACCCCATTAGAGTTAAAAGGTGTCAAATGGTCATGAATAGGCATGGGTGGGATATTTTAGGATATTCGACAACTCACAAAAGGTAATTATGAATTCCTAGAATATTATTTAATTTTTGAATTTCCTTTTTGATAATTAATTTAATTGTTCATGGTTAATTTAATTTAAACATTTGATTAGGTTTTGTATGTTAATTAATTCTATTTAGGAATTTTAGATTTCTTCAAGATTTGAATTAATTTCATGGTATGTATTTGTCCCATTTAATTTATTTATAAGACAAATTTTATTTTTATATGCCAAATTTGAGATGGTTAGTGATTCTTAGGCTAGATTTGTAGAGGTTGGTAAGAATCATTCTAAAGTCTGGTATGAAGCCATTGGTGGCCAATTTTAGATGTCTAAAATTTGCCCCTATTTGAGAAGGTGTTTCAAGTTTTAAGCATAGTAACATCATCTCAAAGAATGAAAAGTTTATATATGCTTAAAACTTCAACATCAATGGATGAAGTTTAGGGTGCCCCCTTGAAGGAGAAATTGGTAAAGGGGTTAGCAAATGATCCCTCAAAAGAAGGAAATGAGTGGACTAAAGAGATGAAAATGATGGGGTGGAATGAACTAATTTTTCCAAAGGTAGTTAAAATCAGTGGCATATGGATCTACCCTAGTGAGGGAAGATAGACAATAATGATTTCTCATAGGTGGTTATAATCATTAGCATGAGTGGGATAAAAAAGGTGATGATTTTCCCAAAGGTATTTATAATCATCTAAAACTATGTAGGGTAACAAGATATTGATTTTCCCAAAGGTGGTTATGATCAATAAAAGGGAAAATAATGATTTATCAATAGGAGGTTATAATCATTGGTAGGATAAAAACATGCCATTGTTGGGTAGAAAAAAGTGAATGATTTTCCCAAAGGCAAAATTGATGATTAACTCTTGAATAGATAGAAACAAAATGATTTTACCAAAGGTGGTTAGAATTTTATACATATAATATTTAATTTTTTTAATCAAATAGTGACGCTTTACATCTTATAGGAAGCCATCAAGACTCAATCTCTTTGAGTGCATACCCTAAGGGGTGCATAAAGAAAGGGGTGGGAAAAACATTGGTTCTTCATAGTATTGTTGTCCCTTATTGCCACATTATTACCAATGAAACCAACTCCTAAAAACCATTCCCTAAGCTATTACTCCTCCTTTTCACACTCCTCCAATCTTTTCCCACTTTTCATCCCTCTTTTCATCACGTTATGTTCCTTTTATTGATTAACTATGATAGGTCGACTAGGTTGAACTTATTCAATTTTGGGATAGTTTCACCTAGGAATTAGGTTATCCTTTGGCTGACCTAACTCGACACCTAGTGAATAATTATCTAAAATTGTGCTAGGTCGGTTAGGTCGACCTTGTTGGCTAGGATTTTTGGAAGGGTCAAGGGTCAAATCCACATAAATATACAAGATCATTTCATCATTATTTCAATATGTAATCAATATTTATTATTCACTCCTACTTTTTACAATATGCTCTTCCACCATTCTACTTGAGGAGTCTTAGCTTAGGGTTTCTACTTGAAGAATCTAGTCTTGTGGATAAGTCTTGGATGCTTTGTATTTTCATAGTGATCCTTATAAACCATAACAACCTCTTGCAAAGCCCCATTGTCAAAGGGAGAGATTGAGTCTTGATGGGTCCACATTTAGGTAAGTATTCTCTAACTTTACCCCTCTCTTTAATAGATAAAAGTAGCATAAGTATTGTATTAGAATAATATTACTCTTCATATTCCATGTATTAGGGTCTTACTCATATTTATCTTAATTTATATTATCTTATACATGTTTTTATTTTTTATAACCCCTCATGTTTTTCCAAAAGATTTTGTGAGCACTAGATTATATTTACTTTACTTGTTATTAGTTTATGTGAAATATCGAAACCTAGGACCCCCTTAGGGTTATTGCATGATTGTGTTACATTGGAGGATTTAAAATACTCCTTAGTATGGTGTATTGTGATAAATGATACCCTAATTGGGTCTAGAATATCCCCATATTAGTCATACTCCTACTTAAAAAATGTGTTCTAAATCAGAAGTGTAGGTATGCTCTATCTTCTCTGAGTTAGGATTGTTTTATAGACATGGTGCATTTCTAATTACATACATTCTAGTGAACTTGATGTTAATATAAGCTTTAAATAATTTTGTTTCACTTATTTAATTATGTTATCATTTTTATTATCATATATTTGTGATGCTAGGTAAACTCTATCAATATAGTACTAACTCCTGTGCACATGTTTAACTATTAACTCTATTTTTTTGTATAGGTTATTTTTTAGGTATAGGCTACTAGATCAATTTAGTCGATACAATATAGTTTTTTATACTTTCAAACATATATTCTAAACAACTAGGTCAACCCAATAAACCTTATACACTTTCAAGCATTAGACTCAGATTACTAGGTTGACCTAGTCGACCTTGGACATCTCAGTTACTCAACACAAGCTTCTCTAAAGCTTGGTCAACCCAATCAACCCTAGTAATAGGATTTAAAATAATTTAATAGGGTTATTTGATAGTAATCTCACTTCTCTACATCATTAAACATATTAGGGTTATTTTCTATCCTTTTTCTCTTTCCTTATAGTCTTTATTTTCACAGTTTATGGTCTTTAAAATTGCCCTTGCACAGTCAACTAGATTAACTCTATCGACCTAGTTTTGTATTTTTTGTGTTATCTAGATAACTAGGTTGACCCTGTTCCTTTTCAAACCTTTTTCTTTCATAATGTAGAGATGAAACTATCAACTTTGTTCTAAATTCTATGCATACACTATCAACTAAATTGACACTAGACTATGTTTCAAAATTGGAATTAACCCTTATATGAAAGTAATTAGCTCACACTTTCATTAATTATTGCTTCCATGATTATAATAGTTTATATAGTCTAATTATGTGGTTTTAAATATACCATTTAGTTTTACTATTTTATATTTTATGCACAGACTACCAAATCACAAAATCTTAAACATGCATTTTAACAATTATCTACCCAAGGCCAACCTACTTGGATTTCATCACCAAAGGGGAAGCCAACTTGGTTTTATGGATAAGTATAAGCACGTTGTTAATGGTATATTCTATATAAACACCCAACACCATTATTTCTATGGTGTGTGAAGTGAGGGGGTAGGCCATAATACCAATCCTATACCATTACTAATACAGATTCCTTTCAACCCAAACATCCTAAAACCATCCTTAGATTTATTTTTATTTCCTTACAACCAACTTCCTATCACATTTAAATTATTATAATAATCTAAAAATATTTAGGCTAACCACTTACTTACTTTTACTTTTCAAGTTGATTACTTTTTCTTTTTTGAAATCGTGTGTTTTATTGCAAAAACTTGCATTAGCCAACATTGGTGTAAGGTTAGGTGCTATGTGCCTTAATTGGATCAAAATTATTAATCTAATTAATTACTTATTTCCATTTATTTATTGATTTTATAATTACTAGCAAAATTATTATTATTTCATAACTACTAATTTCAGTCAATATAATATTTAACAAACTATTTGTTTTTCCCTATCTGCTATGCTAGGTTGACCAATTAACCATGTATAATTTTTAGCCTCTATTTGTTCTACTAGGATAAGCAAAACAACATTATATAGTTTTCAAGCTCTATTTCCTATGCTAAATCTACCTAGTCAAATTTGTACAATTTTTTACCTTCCCTATTTATCATTCTTAGTATTTTTTGTTCATTTATCTACAGCCATCATGAAATCTCATATTTGAATATTCTTGGATAGCTTGAATCCATTTAGATACTATACAAGATGTTCATTTATCCCTCTCTTTTTCTCCCAATAACACCATCACTCTTGCGTCACCTCTTCCCCTTCTTCATCCATCACTTGTAACATGGTACAAATCAAACCTTAAAATGAAGTTGATGGGTTTGATCCTTTCTATACCTACCAGGATACTTCTCATATTAAAAATATTCAAACTAATGTGGGAGAAATTGACACAAGTTTAATCAATAATCCCACCCATAATCCATTTTTTAACAACCCTCCTCATAATACCAATTCGAGGAGTGTTCCCACTAACACTAACCCACCTCCTGATGCAACTCAACTTTTTGCCCAAGTTATCCAACAAATGAGTATAATGCAAAACCCTAAGACCAAACAAATGATGCAACTTAAACATTATTTAATTAATATGGATAAACAATCTCTGACTATTGATCCTCAAGCTAATCCTAATTACATTCTTCCACCTCTTAGAGATGCCTCAGAAAATGTTATTAATCAACCCATAATGAATAACAATATGCTTCAAACTATTTATAATGAGCCTTTTTCTCCCTTAATATGTCCATTGATATTAGTAAAATATCTCCAACTATTAAATATGATGGGACTAAAGACCCTAATTCATTTATCAAATCCTTTGGCAACCTTTACAAAGAGTGGATCCAAACTAATACCTTTACCACTACTAAAATTTTAGTCAAAAATTTCATCAATGATGTATTAGAATGGTATAACTAATTAAACCAACATTATATTTTGCAACTTGAAGATTTGGTCAATCCTTTAGTTAAAGACTTTCAACATAATGATCTTCCCAAAAATTATCTTAGCCACTTTATCAATGCTAAATAATTTCCCACTGAATCAACTCATGAATTTATCAAAAGATGGAAATCATTGGCCCATAAAGCTGACCATAACATGATTGATGATAATATATTCAAACTCTTTATAACTTATTTGACTCCTCCTCTTCAATACAAGGTTTTAACCTTTGCTCCCTAAACACTTAATGAAGATTTCTCATGAATCAATTCAAACCTAATCCTAAACTTTTAAAAGGATATTTTAAAACATCTACCAATGTTATCACTAGTAATACTCTACAGACTAAAGCAAGAGTTACCAAAATGGATATTCTTGCATCTTCTCACAAACCTCTCTTGGTATGGAAATTAAATAAATCTTACTACCCTCTAAACCTTTCAATTATCATAACAATCCTCCTAAATGGTATGGCCCTAACCAATTTTGTTGGATCCATGCCAACATTGGTCATTACCATGAATCTTGTAGAGGGTTCACTAAATATATTGTCTCATAGATGCTTGATGAGTAATTTAATCATGAATCTATGATTGACCTTCTTCTTCAAGAGTGCACCACTAATTCTCAAAAATGACAAGATTTTAAAGCTTTTACCTCTAATAACCAAAAATAATTTTCAAATAATCAACCAAATACCAAGGATGTTTGTGCCATTGATGCCAATTATGATTAATATTATAAAAATTATCAATATGTTAACACTATTAAGATCAATTATCATTGCAAACCGGCTCACAAAACCTGTTACCAAACCTAAGAATTGATATTTAGAAGAACAACTTCTCAAAGATACTACAACTGCTAATCTCCCTTTTGAAGCCCATGAAGAACCACTTCCTCCTTCCAAACCTCCAACCACATCTATACCTTCAAAATATACTTTAACTCCTAAAATTTATGCTAATTATTATAAATATCATTGGAACTTTCTTGAAGAACTCAAATCTATGCCATGTAATATTCCACTTATGGAATTCATTCATACTTCTCCCTATCATCTCAAGTTCCTTATACAAAAACTCCAAAAAATTTAAGATACATCTTCTATAGATGAAGAACCACCTTTTATTGAATCGAAACCTACCAACATCACTACTATTGAAACTATGTATCCTTCTTCCAAGCATTCTATTGAATTTATTAAAGAGGACATGATCAATTATGAGGTTCTTTTTCATACTGATGATCCACCAATTTTTATTAAAATAGACATTAATACTAACCTTATCCATAAAGTTCTAGATTATGAAGGCTCTAGTATTTGTGTGACATATTTATGGCTTATCTAACAACTTAGTTATATAAAAGATCATCTCAAATAAACCCATCTTACTTGTCATGGTTTTGATAAGACTAATAAAAATCCACTTGGGTATATTTGGATTCCACTAACCATTGGACTTAAAACTGTTTAAAATAAGCTTATGGTCCTTGATTTACCATTATCTTATAATATTCTCCTTGGTCTCCCATGGAGTCATCGAATTAGGGCCATTTCTTCTTCTGATAGCCAATGCATTAAATTGTTACATACTAGAAAATAATATAAGCATGAGGTTGATCCCAACCCATGGAGTATTCAACTTCCTAATCCTAAATCTCAATATCTTATTCCTATAATTCATAAGATTAATAGTGATCTTTTAACTGAGTTCATCAACATGAATCTTGATTTACATGTTACTTTTGTGGATTCTGATGATGATGAACCAAATGATTTGAAACATACTTGTAATACTACCAAGTTACCTCCCTATATTTTGTAGTGTCTTCCTCCTTCTCTATTAACCAGGGACCATTCTAATCCTCTTATTGATTATATTACCAATTTTCCTCTTTCATGCAATGTTTAAGAGCCTTATCTACCAAAATATGCCTTCACTTGTAATGTTTTAGAGTGGATAGCTTATTTCAAGATCCTCTTATCATGTATCCTCATACATTTAGTAATATTGGGATTTCAACTCCTAAAACTCCCCATCCCACTCTCAAGAATGTATAATTTCTCCAACATATGATGATGATTACATAATGGCCCAAGCTCAATCTTGAGACTTAGATGTCTAGCATTATCATAAAACTTTAGCCTAAATTCATGCTTTTAATTAGGATGTCCACACCATTTCTATGGATCATAAATTATATCCTAAAGGTCATGTGCCTCCTACCAATTATCCTCTTATTAATACTCCTTGGGTGGTATAACAAATTATAACTTTTAAAAATTTAGAAATTTTTATTTCTCCTTTACCACCTATTGATCTAATAATTGCATCTGATCCTTCTCCCATTATAAAAACCATCGACACTCCATTCCATTTTAGTCCATTTCTTTCTCCTACTCCCATGATTACACTTGATTTCCATCAGTTACATTCAATGTATGTTCATTATGGTAATAAAATTCTAGATCTCAAAGTAGATGTTGAGTATTATGGTCCTCTTCCCACCTTTCTTAGTAATGAAGCTATTCTTGAAATACTTCATTCTGAAGAACCTTAACTTCCTTGGTAACGTCATAAACTTGGGAATTTTAAAACTAAAACCCCTTATTTTAAAAACTTTGTTGATAGCATTGATCCCAAAACTAATCCAATCTCTTATTTACTTAATTCACCATACCATTTTCAAGATGGAAATTCCATACTTATCAAAGAAACTAATCATATTGAATATGATACTCCATCTTGTCCTCAACTAATTATAGTATCTCAATAATTCTGACCTACTGAACATAATTTTATCTAGAATTATTATAAAACCTTAACCCAAATTCATACTTTTAATTATGATGTCCATACCATTTCTATGGATCATAACTTAGATCCCAAAGGTCATGTGCCTCCTACCAATTATCCTCTTATTAATACTCTTTGGGTAGTTGAGAAAATTATACCTTCCAAACCTTTATAAATTCCTATTTATCTTTTACCACCTATTGATCCAATCATTTAATCTAATCCTTCTCCCGTCACCAAAAACACTGGCACTCCATTCCATTTTAATTCATCTATTTCTCCTACTCCCAAGATTACACTCAATGCCAAGGCAATTGATGTTCGTCAAATCCATTCTAAGTATGATCATCATGATAATAAAATTATAGATCTTGAAGTAGATGTTGAATATTATAGTCTTCTTCCCACCTTTCCTAGTGATGAATCTATTCTTAAAATACTTCTTGCTTGAGAACCTCAACTTCCTTGGCAACATCATAAATTTGGGAATTTTAAAATTGAAACTCCTTATTTCAACAACTTCATTGCTAGAATTGATCCCAAAGCTAATCCAATCTTTTCTTTACCTAATTCACTATAACATTTTCAAGATGACAATGCCATGATTATTAAAGAAACTACTTGCATTTAATATGGTACTCCATCTTGTCCTTGAATAATTACCGCATTTCATAAACTCTCACCTACCGAACATGATAATTTTGGCTTATTCTTTGATAAGTATCATGAGGTTTTTGCCTGGTCCTACAAAGACATGCCTAGTATTGATCCTAGTATTATGGTGCAAAATATTATTACTTATCTTGATGATAAGCCTATGCATCAAAATCAAAGGAAATTTCCACCTGAGGTTTCAACCTTATGTCATAAGGAAATCATCAAATTACTTGATGCTAAACTTATTAAACTAGTGGAATATTCTGAATGGGTTTCTAACATTGTTCCCATTCAAAAAAAAGTCACTATAGTCATTCACATTTATATTGATTTTGAAAATATTAATCTCACTTGTCCCAAGGAAATCTTTCCTTTACCTTTGATAAATGCCATCATTGATTCCACAACTAGTTATGAAATTTTATCTCTTATGGATGGCTTCTCATGTTATAATCAAATTCACATTTCCTATAAGGACCAACATAAGACCACTTTCACCATGGAATGGGGCACCTATTGCTATGTCAAAATGCCCTTCAACCTCAAAAATGCTAGAATCACTTACTAAAAAGTAATGACCCATATCTTTCATGATATTATCCACAAAAGTGTTAACACCTATGTGGATGATCTCATTTATAAATCCAAAAGTCATAAAACTTATCTATCAGATCTTGTTCCATCTTTGACCATATTCTTAAATAATAGGTTAGACTCAATCTTTAAAAATGTTTCTTTGGTGTCACATCTAAAAAATTGTTAGGATTCCTAATCTCTCTATGTGACATTGATGTTGACCCCACTAAGATTATTTTTATCATTAACATGCCCATTCCTCATTCCATTTGATACATTCACACTTACTTAAGAAAACTTGGGGCAATTAGATGATTCATCACTAAAATGGCTTACCACATTCACTCCATCAATTATCTTCTCAATAAAGGCATCACTATAGAATGGATAAAACCTTTTCAAAAAGCCTTTAATAACATCAAATAGTCATTACTTCACCCACCCACATATCATCCTCCTTCCAATGATCAAACTTTAATAATTATACTTTTTCCACACCCATATTAGCTAGGGCAATGCCTACCCAACAAGATGATAATAGAAGAGAGTATGATATATACTACATTAGACAAGGCCTTATTGATTATGAAACATTTTATACCAAAATTAAACATGATTTACTTGTTATCTATTTCATAGATAAAAAGTTTTGCCATTATATGTTTTACTAGACTACTTATGTCATCATTCATTCTGACCCCCTTCGTCACTTATTCTCCAAATAATTTCTTCCTAGAGATATAATTGGAAAATATATGGTCCTTCTCATGAAATTTAATCTTCATATCATCACTCAAAAACTTATCAAAGGGCAAGTCATAGATGATCAACTTGTCATAGCTCCCATTCCATCTACTTGTCCCCTTCAATATAGTCTTCTAGATGATAATATCCTCTATAATGAAGGTCTTATTCAAGATATTTATTTCAAATAATATTTTTCATAACTTTACCATTCATATTAAATAAAATAATCTTGATGAATCCTTTATTTCCTATGATAATACTATACCTAAAGTAGTTATCAAATAGCTTCCTAAAATTAATGTTGACTTGTATGAGGCTACTTGGACCCTCCACTTTGATGGTGATAAATTAATTTAAGGAGATGGGGTAGGTTGAATTCTTACAAGTCCTCTTGTAAAAATAATTACTTTAGCTTTTCAATTCACCTTTGATGTCACCAAATATATAGTTGAATATAAAGCTCTAATATTAGGCATGATAGTTGTTCTTGATTTAGATATTTAGTATTTTCATGCCTTAGGTGACTCCCAGCTTATTTATAATCAAGTAAATGGTGATTACTGATGAAAATTAAAAAATATCATTACCTATCATCAAATCACAAATACTCTTTCTAATATTTCATCTCTTTCACTATTGAGCCTATCCTTAGAGATCAAAATTCCATTGTTGATTCCCTAGCTTCTTCAACATCTCTCTTTCATCCCCAAAAGCTCTTTTTGATCTTACTTTTCCTATCCAAATAATAAAATCTTAATATTCAACTCAACCATGAGATTAAATTATCTACCTCATCAAGGATATCAAGATTTTTGTCTCTTATTGCCATATTATTACCAATCTAACTAGCTCCTAAAAACCATTCCCTAAGCTATTAATCCTCTTTTTCACACTCTTCTAGTCTTTTCCCACTTTTCATCCCTCTTTTCATCACCTTAAGTAACTTTTATTAGTCATATATGATAGGTCATTGGTTCAACCCTATATAATTTTGAGATATTTTCACTTAGGAATTAGGTTATCCTTTGGCTAACCTAGCTCAATCCTAGTGAATAATTATCTAAAATTGTGCTAGGTCGACTGGGTTGACCGTATCAAACATGATTTTAAGAAGGGTTAAGGTTCAAATCCACATATATATGAAAGATCATTTCATCATTATTTTAATGTGTAATCAAGAGTTATTATTTACTCATGCTTATTTAAAATCTACTCTTTCATGATTCTACTTGTGGAGTCTTAACTTAGGATTTTTACTTGGAGAATGTAGTCTTATGGATAAGTCTTGGATAATTTGGATTTTCTTAGTGATCCTTACAAAACATGACAACCTTTTATGAATCTCCATTAGCTAAGGGAGAGATTTAGTCTCGATGGGTTCACATTCATTAAGTATTCTCTAACTTTTCTCCTCTTTTTAGTAGATAGAAGTAGCATAAGTATTGGCTTCAAATAATATTACTCTTCATATTATATATATTAGGGTCTTACTAATAATTATCTTAATTGAGATTATCTTATACATTTTTTGATTGTTTCATACCCCTCATGTTTTTCCACAAGCTTTGGTGAGCACTAGATTAGATTTACCTTACTTATTATTAGTTTAGGTGAAATATCAAAACCTAGGACCCCCTTAGGGTTATTATGTGATTGTTCTAAATTGGAGGCTTTAGAACCCTCATTATCATGGTCTAATATGATAAATTATATCTTAATCAGGTCTAGTGGATACACATATTGGTCATGGTCCCACTTAATAAATGCGTTCCCAATTGGAAGTGCAGGTATACTCTATCTTTTCTGAGCTAGGATTGGTTTATAGAAATGATGCATTTATGATTCCATAGAAAATCACTTCGAATGTAAGTGGGAAAGTATGTGATGATTTACCTATTGGCCAAATTTATCCCACATATCAATATCTTCACATGGATTGACCAGATGAATAAAGTTCCTATTAGATGAATGATCAAATGACTTATACAAGCTTTGGAAGACCACATCGTCACTAGGATGTCTTCTAAAAGTGAATGGACCAGCTCACTTGAGAATTTAAAAGTGCACCTCAATAAGCCACATGATCCAAAAGACTACAGCCATGGAGATTTTCATACTAGGAACATACTCTACAAATTTCATGTCCTGATGAGGTTCCTTACTTAAGATATAAACTTTCAAAGATTGACTTACAGAACATAATGTTCACATGGACATCAAAGTAAAGCTCAACATTTATTTACTAGGGTTCAAGGATTGATGGTTGCATAGATGTCAATGATGATCATGTGAATGTCAAATGATGTTCACATAAATGTTAAATTAAGCCATTGAAAGTAATCATTGGGGTTCAAAAATCCTAATGATGGTCACATAGACATCAAATACATTTATGTAGATGTAAAATATGGGCATGCAAGTGTCAAAGTTGAGTATCCTAAATTATCCATTTGAGTTAAAATAGTGGGTCCAATCAAATATGATGGCCCATGTTCATTGTTAAAACTTGATCTAATGGTATGAGTGAAAGTCAACATGTCAAAGGATCTAAATCAATAAAACACATTTGTTCATACCAAGGAGATCTAAAGTGTATAAGAGGTTAAAAGGGTCAAGATATGATAGAAAATATCTATGAGGCTAATGAGAGAAAGGATAGTTTGGAATAATTTGACTGGGTTGAATTGATATTGATGACCAATGAAATTAAAGGTTGAGAAGCTAAGGGACTTCCTGGAAATTGAACACATGAATAGGGTAAAACCAAGGTAAGATTTTCAAAGGGCACATTCCACCATTGAAGCTTGAATGAATGCTAAGGATAATAGACAATGATGCATCCAAGGTGATTAATAACATAAAAGGATGTCATTAAAGCTTAATATGGACCTTTAGTTCAATATTTTATAGCTTGTAGGGTTCATTCTATGACTATGTTTGCCATTATTAAAGAGATCCATGCATATGGTGAATTCTCAATTCTTGAAGAGACAAAATGGGTTTATTTGGAGGTATTTCTATCCAAAAAAGGGGATATGTAGTCTATAGGTCTACATCAACATGACAACTATAGTAAAACCAATTATTTTAGATTCGTTTTCTACCTATAGAATGGACCCATGATCTAAACATGGAAATGGAGTAGATATGTGATTAATTTAAAGGGTCTCATATATTTACATGGATCCATCCCAAAAAATTTAGTACTAACTACCATTCATGGAATGTCACTATCAATTTCAAAATTCAAAGATTTGATCCTCATGAGCAAGTAAAGTGGGATTAGGGTCCCAAGGTGGTGATTTATTAGTTGGAGAAGTAGTTAAGGGAATTGATTATATTCAAATAGACTTTGTCATCATGCATAAAAAACCCTTGTCTTCTAGTGGGATCTCATAGCCAATGAAAGGAGCTCAAAGGTTATTGGAGCAGAGAAAGGTTAGTTGTTTGGAAGAAGACACGTATGTAGAAAGTAGTTAATGATATACCACCACATTACTAGGATCATTTCTCCACTCTTTGATGCATTGTTCCCATATTTCCCTCTCTCATTTTCTTATATACAGAGGCTTTTGAGCCAAAAAATGTATCCCTATATTCCCTCTCTTGGGCAAGACTAGATTATACCAACATTGAGCTTGTAACCTCTTAAAATGAATATAAGACTATGTTTTAGAATTCATTATTCTTATATAGTGTGTTCATATCAATTGATTTGCATATGTGGTAAATCTTTCTCTCTTATCAAGTCTTGATCTCACCTAGTTAGTAGCTATCTTGTTATATAAGTCATGTTTGGTGTTTAAATGTCATTTTATTGGATCTTATATGTGGATACTTTGATTGGTTAGTGTCTTACATTAGACCACTCCATAAATTCCCTCATATTTTGATCATTTGGTGAACCTCTACATGAAATAATGATGTATGATAGATTATGGAGTCTCGAGTCTAGTATTTTACTTGTTTTATTAGTATTTTAAGAATTCAAATAGAGTGGATCAAACATCATCTAGGTGCATCATCATCTTTAGCTTAGGTTTCCATTTTGTGTTCTCTCTCTCTCTCTCTCTCTCTCTCTCTCTCTCTCTCTCTCTCTCTCTCTCTCTCTCTCTCTCTCTCTCTCTCTCTCTCTCTCTCTCTCTCTCTCTCTCTCCTTGTCTCCTTTTTACTTGGTCATTAGTAGGTCTTAGTAGTGTAAATAAGCTAAAATGATGTATCAGAGGAGATAGCCTCATTAAAAATCCTAGAGTTATAACCCCATTATAGGATACCCATAAGTTAGGGTCAGACCCATGTTGACTAGATTTGGGTAGAGGACCTAAAAAATCATCTCCCCAACTAGTGTGCAATCTAGACCTCCAACGGTTATGACATGCCTATTAGGACCTACTACATTATTAATTGGTGGAGATTTTTGGTGTTATATTCATCCAATTAGCCTTTAGAGGTACATCTTCAAACATCAATGGTGACTCCAAGCTTTTGATTGGTTACAACCATCTAGGTAAGTCTTTAAGCAAGTTTTATCTTTACCTTGTCTCTTTCTCGAGTCTCTATGGCTAGATTTGGGGTAAAATTATTTCCTAATTAGGTTGGTGAACCATATCATCTACTAAGTGAAGCCTACCAATCTTACTATGACCCCTACCAATAATCTAATCATTCCTATCAACCCTATAATAAGCCTATCTATCCTTCATATCAACCTAATTACCCCCTCTAGCCAACCTTGTCAAAACTATGTTTTTTATACCACATTATTATTGGAATTCAATCCAAATATGATAAAATTAGAAGATCTGATGAGAAAATGGGATAGAGAGCTTGATGTGATCCATTTCCATCTTATAGAAAGGATGATGAAGTTAGTTCAAATGTTGACAAGTAAGTGGATGTTTGTTGGAGAGGAAGTATAATATAGTGCTATTAATGATGATTTGTATGAAATAAAGACTTTAATATAATGGTGGATAGATATATTAGTAATGTGGGAAAATTAGGAAAGGCTATCCAAGTAGCCTCAACCTTTCATCCCACCCTCCCTTGAGAAGGAACCCATCTTTAGGGGAATAAGTGAAGAGGAAAGATCCCAAGTCATAAGTGATCAAGAAGATGTCATGAGTGACTATGAAGAAGAAATCACCAAAAGGACTCCCATTAGTGAATACAAGAGAAATTCAACCTTCTTGAATGAAGAGAAAAACATTAAATATTCTTATGCAACTATGCATGAGGTGGAGTGCACTATCAAGGAGGAATGGGATCAAAATGAAATATGGAAACAACTGTACCATGACTTCATTGATCAAGTAGAGGTTCTATAACAACCTATGCCTCTTCTAAAACATGGAGGTGAACTTACCTTTCAAGTTTAATGATCTTACTAGTCTCAAGATTAATTATACATTAAAGGTAGTACTAATGCCTTCAAATATGAAGAAGATTGGTTAGATCAAGATCCATGAGGCTATGACATCTTGAATAATGGATGAGTTGGTGAATTTCCATGTGATATATTTTAAGGTAAGCATATTAGGGATGGTGTTAAGGTTGGAATTATCCCAAGTGATCAAGAATAATCTACCTCTTCAAATGAAGTGGAGATATTTTTCTTAGAACAAGATAGTCAACCTTCATGTAAAAAAGTGCCATTAGGTGAGAAGGTTACAAGTGCTCCTATAGTCCAACACAAATCAAGTCTTGAACTAGATGAGTATGTCTATATTAGAGACAAATTTATCCCATTTTATATATTAGAGAGTATGACAAAAGGATTGGAAGTCATGAAGTAGCTGAGTTAAATGAAGTAAAGGCCTAAAATTCATCCTATTTCACATCTTTTCTCATCACATAAAGGTGACTTAAGGCATATTCATTTTGATCTGGGAGGATAAATTTTAAAAATGTCTTCTATATATTAGAATAGCTTTCATGATTTTATCTAAGTGTCTGTGTACACATTTATTTACAAGGTTAGCTATTTTTTCTTTATTCTAAGTGCCTGCATGCACATTCCTTCATTTTTTTGTCCTTGTATTATTTCAAGAGGATTTTTTAAAGATTGGCATCTAGTGTTGGATCCAGGTCAATATGTTGGACCCAAGTAGAGACTTCATTCCCAATGGAATGGATAAGGATAATGATCTAGGTTTTATTAAATATACATACATCCAACCCCTATGAGTCACCAAAGATGTTGGCCAAATTTGGCCCACATACCAAGCTCTTCACATGGATTGATTAGATGAGAAAAGTTCCTATTTAGATGAATGATCAAATGACTTAGACAAGCTTTTAAATACTAGACCCTCACCAAGATGTCTTCCAAAAGTGAATGGACTAGCTCACTTAAGCATTTTATAAATTCACCTCAGGAAGCCACACAAGATAAAATATTGCAGTGATATGGAGATTTTCATGCTACGAACATAATATAAAAATTGAATGTCTTGATGAGGTTTCCAACTCAAGATATAATATTTAAATGTTTAACTTACATAATAGAACATTCACATCGATGTCCAAGTAAATCTCAACATTTATATACTACTATTCAAGGATTGATGGTCATGTGGACATTAATGATGGTCGTATGAATGTCAAATGATGTTTGCATGGATGTCAAATTTAGACATGGAAAATAACCATTGGGGTTCAAAAATACTAATGGTAGTCATGCAAAATTCAAATATGTTCATGTGGATGTCAAATACAGGAATGTAAACATCAAATTTGAGTCTCATAAAATGACCATTTAAGTTTAAATGGTGGGTCCTATCAAATTTGACAATCTGCATTCATTTATATAGCTTGATACAATGATGCAAATGAAATTCAACATGTCAAAGGATCTAAATCAATGGACCCCATTTATTTGTATGATGGAGATCAACAATGTGTAGAAGGTCAAAAGGGTCAAGATCTAACAATAAGGATCTACAAGGATAATATGAGAAAGGATAGTTTGGTGTAATTTACTTTGCCTAAGATAATATTATTGAGCAATGAAATTAAAGGTCAAGAAGCTAAAGGACTTCTTGGAGATCAAACACATGACCAAGGTCAAACTAGGGAAATCTTTTCAAAGGACACATGATGCCATGAAGCTCAATCAAATGCTAAGGACAAGACATAGTTATGTAGCCAAGGTGATTAAGAACATAAAGGGATGCCATAAAAGCTTTATATAGACCTCTGGTTTGATATTTAATAGCTTATAGAGTTTATTCTATGACTATGTTCACCATTATTAAAGAGATCCTTGCATATGGTGAATTCTCAATTCTTGCAAAGATAGAATAGGTCTATTTGGACCTATTTGGATCCAAAAAAGGGGCTATGCAGTCTATAGGTCTACATCAATATGAAAACTATATGAAAACCAATAATATTATATATTTTTCCCTTTAGAATAGACTTATGATCCAAATATGAAAATGGACTAGATATGTGATTAATGGAAAGGGTCTCATCTATTGACATGGTTTTATCCCTGAAAAAGTAGGTACTAAACACCATTCATGAAATGGTATTATTAGTTTCAAAATTTAAAGATTTGATCCTCATGAACAATTCAAGAGGGATTAGGGTCCCAAGGTAGTGAGATAGTAGATGGAAAAGTAGTTAAAGGCATTGATTCCATTGAAACATACTTTGTCATCATGAAAAAAAAACCCTTATCTTCTATTGTGATCTCTCAACCAATGAAAGGATCTCAAAGATTATTGGAGTAAGAAAAGCCTAGTTGGTTGGAACAAGGCATGTATGTAAAAAGTAATCAATGAGCTACCACCACATGACTAGGATCCTTTCTCCACTCTCCTACACATTGTTCCCATCTTTCTCACTCCTTTATTGATATATAGAGAGGCTTTAGATTAAAAATTGTATCCTTCTATTCCCTCTCTTGGGCATGCCTAGTCTCTACCAAGATTGAGCTTGTAACCTCTTTAAATGAATAGAAGATTATGTTTTAGATTTCATTATGCTTAACTAGTGTGTTCATATCAATTAATTTGCATATGTGGTAGAGCTTTCTCCCTTGTCAAGTCTTGATCTCACCTAGTTAATAGTTGTTTTGTTGTGTAGGTCATTTTTAGTGTTCAAAGGTTATTTGATTAAAGCTTGTATGTGGATACTTTGACTAGATAGTGTCTTACATTAGACCTCTCCATCACTTCCCTTAGTTTTTGATCATTTGGTGAACCTTTGCATGAAATATTGATGTATGATAGGTATGTGGAGTCTTGGATCTAGTATTTTAGTTATTTTATTAGTGTTTTAAGATTTCAAATAGAGTGGATCAAACATCATTTAGGTGAACCACTATATTTATTTTAGGTTTCCATTTCATGTTCTCTCTCCCCATTTTCCCTAGTCATTAGTATGTCTTAGTAGTGGAAATGAGCTAAAATGATGAATTAGAGGAGCTAGCATCTTTAAAAATCATAGAGGTCTAACCCCTTTATAAGATACCCACAGCCTGGGTTTAATCTCATATTAGACTAGATTTGGGTAATATACCCGAATAATCATCTACCCAACTAGAGTGCAATCTAGACCTCCAACATTGCCCAAAGGAGATTATAATCATTAGATCCTAATTATGGAAAACAAGTGGGATAATATATAATGGTCTCCCTAAAGGTGGTTATAAGCATTGTATCCCAATTATGGCAAACATGATATGAAATGATGATGGAAAATATGATGATCTCAAATTAATATAGAGGATAAAGATGAATTAGGCAACTTGATAGTAAGGAGATGCTCATCTAAACTAGCAAGGAAAGAAACTCTTTCATTATTTGATTACTCTATGTGAATAATGATTTGGATTAGATCAAGAGTGTTGTTGGTGTTGGTGCCAAGGATATATCATTATTACATTTACCATGTAGAATTATCAAAGCTAGTTTTTATTGTAGCACATGACAGTAGGCATCATGATATAAAAGCATGATAACTTGTCCAAAATATGCATAAGGATTGACTTCCAATCCAATACTCACTATAAATAATGCACCAATGATAAAAACCATGATGACAATGTTGACATATGAATATGGATAGATTCAAGAAGAATGCATAAGGAATCACCCAATGAATGCATGTAGATTGAATAAAGTCAAAATTACTTAAAGCAAAAAAATAGTCACACAAACAAATAAAAAACAAGACAATAAAGAAAACTAACAAATAAAGAGAAACAAACAAACATACAAACAATAATTAGTCATAATATTAATACAAACAATGTGACAAAAACAAAGTGATGAACATTACCCATATAAAATAGGTGATAACTTAACAAATAAACAAGATGTGGTAATAAAAGAAAATGAAGGGAGTGGTAAAATTGTCTCCATATGTACTAGGCAAGTAGATGCTACCTACATAGTTATATGGATGTAATATCAAACAAAAACTTTAGGTCAAATGTAGTTCTCCCAAGATATGTGATAGAAGAAAATGATGCCAAAGAAAACATGATGAATGTTATTAAAGAATAGGAATGAGCTCAAAAAATGGCAAGAAGGTCGGATAAAAGGCCAAAACGGATGGGGAAACTAAATGACAAGTGGTTTCTTGTGACTTAGTAAGGGTTCCTAGAATCCTTAAGGTAAAGAAGTGGTTAATGTTTTTATTTTTTCTAAATTTATTTTACAAATGTTTTTGAATTTTGGAGTATCTAAACTCAATCAAGAGTGATGAGATATTAAATGATCTAAGCTCAAAAAATGGTGAGAGAATTCAAATTGAAATATTGCTTGTAAAATGGTGAGTGTATGGAAAAGAGGGATTGAGATAACCTCAAAAAGTATTGATCATGGCCCACATATTCCTAAAATGGCCTTAGGTCATAATAGTTCCACCTTACAGTACATGAATCTGACTAGTGTAGAAGCTAATTCAAACAAAATAGGCATTATTGGCATAATGACATAGTATGACATATGAATGTCAAGTT
This sequence comes from Torreya grandis, assembly GCA_037957365.1. Classification (NCBI taxonomy): domain Eukaryota; kingdom Viridiplantae; phylum Streptophyta; class Pinopsida; order Cupressales; family Taxaceae; genus Torreya; species Torreya grandis. The sequence continues at coordinate 2,960,254 of JARHVA010001601.1, read as the reverse complement.
GGTATGGCAAGGCATAATAAATAAATGTTGCCCCTAGTTTACCCATTAGAAGTTATAACTAGAAAATAATGGCATAGATCAATGATACTAATTTGCCCATAGGTATTTATAATTAGTAGCAAGACTAGTGAGACATAGATTTTCCCAGAGGTAGTTATAATCAGGCCCACACAAACAAGGTATGATATATAATGAAATAAAAAATGAAGGATGAAACTACCAAAACTTTTATCATAGTACTCCAAAATATGGCCTCTGTCCAGAATACTAGAAACTGCTAAAACTAATCTAAATCTTCTTATTGAATGAAAATAATGGATGAACCAAGGTCAAATAGGCTAGGTAGGTAGAATCAAAACATATTGGTTTATAGAAAGGGTATGATATAATATTACTATTGCAAAAACAAAGGGATAATATAGTATAAAAATAATTATACAAAAAATAATATTGATAATATGGTACAACTTGAGATGGTCCTCATAGACAATATAATAGATCACTCAAGAATAGTATTACTTGAGGTGTATAATGTTCATCAGCTCATGAAGTTTATCCCCATATAGTATGGTGATCCTATATGCTCTACCACCATAAAATACAATAATGATGAAAGGACCTACCCAGTTATGTTTTAACTTGCATTTATGCTTCTTCTCATCCATGGTATTATTTTGATTCTATTTGAGGACAAGATCACCAAGTTCAAATTATTTGTGTTTCATGTATTGATTGTAGTGGCCACAGAGTTAGTTATGATATTCTTGAAGGTTGTTTACCACATCCATGCTTTTCTCATCAAGTAACTCCATCTCTTACAAGAAAGCTACTCAATAGTCTTCATCATCTAGGACATGCTTTAAAGAGATGCATAATGAAGACAACATGAATGAGAAGAATATATGTAGTACCATAAACAAGTGAGTATGGAATGGAACTTATGAGAGTGTGGTGATTGGTGTGGTATGCCCAAATAGCATATAATATTTGGATGTTCCAATCATGATTAACATCATTCACAATTATTTTAAGGATCTTGACAATGGTTTTGTTTGATGATTCTACCTGGCCATTACCTTATGGGTAATATGTTATGGAGAAGTGTTGTATGATCCTATATTTGACAAATATATTTTTTACATCCTTGTTCTTGAATGATATACAATTATCAGATATAATTTTGGAAGGGATACCATAGTAGTAAATAAGATGGTTGTAGATGAACTTAGAAATTTGCTTTCCAGTCATGTAAGTGAGGGGTATAATTTCAAACCACTTAGTGAAATATTCTATGGTGATTAGGATATTTTTATGGATATCATAGGAGGTGGGTTTATCTTCCCAATGAGATTAAGGCCCCATGTAGAAAATATCCATGGTGTCAACATTAATTTTAAAGTCTTGGCTAGGGCATGAATTAGATTGGCATGTCATTGACATTTATCTCATCTCTTGACATATACAACTACATATGCATCCATAATTGGCTAATAGTACCCAAAATACAAGATATTTTTGGATAGGATTACCCCATTGGTGTGGGATCTAGATACCCATTCATGAACTTCCCATAATGCTAATGTTGATTACGCCAAAGGTGAACAACAAAGTAGAGTTACATCAAAACTATGGTGTTATAGGGTTGGTCCGAGTAAGGTATAACATTGGGCATCATGGAAGAAGGATTTAGATTGTTTATGAGATAGGTCTGGTGACATGATATGGTCATGAATATATTCATATAGGTTTGAATACTAAGTAGATATGGGACCAATAATATCATAGATCATTGTGATAATTGATGGTTCATGAGCTAGTGCTAGCAAATTTTCAATGAGAAATTGGTAGTATTTTACCATATCTTTATGTCAAATCAAATATACAATGGTAGACATAGCATATGCTATTATATTACTATCCAATGGTATATGCTCAAACTAGATGTCAGTGATCAGTTGCTTGAGATTATTGATCATGATTTTGTAGGGAACTAACTTGTCATATTTGGTTTGAAAGTGGTCTTTAACCTAGTTAATTATTAAATATGAATAATCATAAATATTTAGATGTGTTATGTTTTATTGTACTACCTATTAAAGACCTATGATGAGTGATTCATACTCAACCATGTTATTGGTATAAGAAAAGTTTATTCTAAATGATTTAGGGATTAGATACCCTATTGTGTAATAAACAAAAGTCCTATATCCAATCCATGGGTTTTGAATGATCCATCAAAATACAAATTATAGTGTTGATCCTCAAGAGGTGTTTTAATGATTATCATGATTGATTAATTGGAATGTTAGTGGCTCTATACCTACAAGGGGTGATTCAACAAGCTGATCTATAAGAACTTGCCCCTTGATAGATTTTTAGTTCACATACTCTATCTCAAACTCATTGAGAAGCATGATCTATTTGACCATGTAGTGTTTTAAATCTATTATCAATAGTAGATACTTGAGTGGACATAATTTTTAAATGACCATGGTCTTATTATTCAACATGTAATGACATAGTTTATTATCTATAAATAACATATTTATTTGCACATAATGATTTTATATTTCATAGAATAAAAAAATATGAGAGATTACATAGTGATAATTGACAGTAGAATAGAATACTAGACAATATAACAAAGCCACTTTAAGTGGACAACCTCTATAACAATGCACTATTAATAGAATACTTCATACATGATGCTTAAAGACTAACCACTACCTCTTATATATAGTCTACTTAGCCAAGGTTATTCCATAGGCTGACTTATCTAAGAACATAGAGAAATGTAACAAGTAAATAAAAAAGGTATGTAATCCCATGTCGGCCACACATATCTCTAGACACATAAATAGTTAAGGGAATAAAAATCCCTTCCCATTCAAAATAACATTGTACTCAACATTGTGGCAACTATAGATACTACTACACAAATGATTCATCCTCCCAAGTGGCATCTTCACATGACAAATTCTTATATTTGATTAGGTATTTTGTAGTTGATGTAGAACGTAGTTACTTGGTACATCATTGAAGGATCACCTCAGGATCAAGAATAAATTTACCTTTCTAATCTAATTATGGTAATTCTATGTGAATTGTAACTCTATGTCTAATGAATATCTTCAAGCATGATACATGAAATATTGGATGTATGCGAATGGATGAAGGAAAATCTAACTTGTAGGCCACACTGCCAATTTTCTACAAGATCTGATAAGGCTCATAGTACATAGGTGACAACTTGTTATCTTTTTTTTTGTTACTTCAATGACATATTTTATATGGATGTAAGTGAACAAATACCTAATCACCAATGTCAAAATACCTCTCACTTCTATGTTGATATGATTGTTGCTTCATACGATTCTGAGCCATGGCTAAATTTTCATGCAAACTTGCAAGGACCTCTTATTGATGGTGAATATGTTCTTCAACTACATGAACCTTAGGATGGAAATTTAAGGTGGAAGTGATGGATGGATGGTGGTATCCATATAGTGACAAAAAAGGAGACATTTTAGAAGAACTATGAACATAAGTATTATACCACCATTCAACAAGTGGTAGCCAATGAACCCATTTATCTTGTTTATCAAAAATAAAACAACAGAGATATCCTTATAGACATTTTTTGACTACCTTAGTTTATCCATCATATTGAGGATGATAGGATGAACTATGAGCCAATTGGGTGCCTAAACATGTAAATAAACTAGCCCAAAAATTACTATTAAAAATGGGATCTCTATCACTGACAATGATCTTAGGAGTCTCATGCAGTTTTTAAACTATATTGAGAAAAGTAGAAGCTACTATACTAGCAACAAATGGCTAGGATAATAAAATAAAGGAGCATACTTATTGAGATGATCTATAAAAACCATGATAAAATTTTGACCATCAGATCTTGGTAACCTTGTAATGAAATCCATAGAGACCTCTTCCCAATGTTGGCTAGGGATAGATAAAGGCTATAAAAGACCTAGAGTTTTGATGGTTTCACCTTTGTTTTGTTGATAGATCATACATTTAGGCACATATTTATAGACATCCCCCTTGAGACCTTCCCAAAAATAATCTTGCTTGATCCTGTGATAGGTTTTCAGAAATCTTGAATGACCCCCAATTGGAGTTGCATGAAGTTCTTGAAGGATTTTTTGTTTAAGAAGAGAATTCTTACATAGGTACAATCTATTTCTATACCATAATGCATTACCTTTCCATGTGAATTTTTCAAATCCATGTAAACCCTATTGAATATTTTGAATCAAATCATGAGTAGTACTATCATTTTCCCATTCTGATCATGCTTCCTCTAACTAATATGCCTATAAAATGGTTATGGCACATAGCAATGCCTCAACTAATTCATCTTTTTTGCATAGTGCATCTACCACCACATTGTCCTTGCCTTTTTTATAGACTATTTCAAAATCATAGCCTAGCATCTTAGTTACCCATTTTTATTGTTCTTCAAATGACAACCTTTGTTTTAAAAAATATTTAAGACTATTATGATCAGTTTTTACCTAAAATTGATGACCCATCAAATAAGGTCTCCATTGTTTGATTACATGAAAAATGGCCATCATTTCCTTCTCATAGATGGGCTTGTGCTGATTTTTACCCTTAAGTTGAATAATTTCAAATGCCAATGGTCTACCTTCTTGCATGAGTAAAACACCCATACCATACCCAGATGAATCACATTTAACCATAAAAGTCTTAGAAAAACTAGGAGTGGCCAATATTGGAGTAGGGCACATAGCCAATTTCAATTGTTCAAATTCTTAGGTAGCTGCATCAATCCATTGAAAGGAGTCTTTCTTTAATAAAGAGGTAAGTGGGGCTGCAATACTACCATAATTTTTGAAAATTCTATGGTAATAACCAGTAAGTCCCAAAAATCCCTAAATTTGCCTGAGTGTCTTAGGAATTGGCCAGTCTACCATTGCTTGGATTTTTTAAGATCTACTTTCACTCATTCATAAGATACCAAATGACCCAAATACTCAACCTCACTAGCCCCAAAAGTACATTCAGAAGGTTTGGCATACAATTGATTTTGCTCCAAAATGGAGAGTACCTATTTCACATGTTGCAAATGATCTGCCAAATTTTTACTATAAATGAGGATATCATCAAAGAATACCAAAACAAATTTCCTCAAAAATGGCTTAAAAATAGAATTCATCAAAATTTGAAAAGTAGATGGTACATTTGTTAGGACAAAAGACATAACCAAAAACTCATAATGGTCCTAATGAGTCTTGAAAGTAGTTTTGGGTATGTCTTCATCACAGATCTTGATTTGATGATACCCAGAACATAGATCTAACTTGGTAAAATAAAGAGAACCATTTAATTCATCTAGAAAATCATCAATGACAATAATTGGAAACTTATCTTTGATAGTGTACTTATTGAGTTCTTTATAGTCAGGGTAGATCCTCCAAGTGTTATCTTTCTTTCTCACCATGACAACTAGTGACAAGTATTCATTTTGGCTATGGTGAATGATTCCTGCATCCAACATCTCTTCTACCATATTTTCAATTTCACTTTTTTGGGCATAATGATACTTATATGGCCTAATTTTGGGTGGTGTAATACCAAGAATAAGTGTGATATCATGATCATGCATGTGGCTAGGTGGAAGCCCTTTTGGCATGTCTCCAAAAGTAACATAATGAGCATCAATTATTTGTTGTAGATTAAGAAGTAGAGATGCATGATTATTTATACTTATATAGAAAATAAGTGGAATACAAATCCATTAACACCCTTATAGAGAATCTTTGTCATTTGATGGGAGCTAACAAGCGGGGGAGATTTAGCTTTTAATCCTCTTAGCTCAAATGTCCTTTCTTTTGAATGAAAACACAAGAATAATTCTTAAAAATTCATCTCAATAGTACCCAAAGTGGTGCGCCACTAGACTCCCATAATAATATCAGCTCCACCCATCAGAATAGCAAACATAGGAGAATCCAATAAGTAGTCTCCCATGGCTAACTTAATACTATGCCATTTTCTTGAATAGTTGACAATACCACCATCTACAATCATTACCTAAAATTATAGAGCTAGATAAATGAAATAGTTCAAATGAGTAGCCAACTTATTGTGGATGAAGTTGTGTGCTCTTAGAATCAATCAAGATAGCGACCTTCTATTTATTAAGGAAACCCATCACCTTAAGAGTTTGGGGAGTACTAATAGCTAATAGGTCATGGCATGAAATAGTAGGCTGAGAGTCTTCAAATTATTCCTTGAGAACTTTTGCATCCTCTTCATCATCAATGAAACTTTCAATGTAAAATAGCTTCTTTTCAATGCAATGATGGTCTTTGATCCATTTGTTGTCACAACCATAACACAACCCTTTGGCTCACTTCTACTCAATTTGTCATTATGTTAATCTGGTAGGCTGTGGGAATGATGGTACTGGAAAGTTGTGATCATGACCAGTAGTGAAAGTTTTCTTTTTGACCATCTCTTTTTTTCCTATCACATTAGACATGCCTTAAGAATAGCTTTTGATATAGATTATTGCTAAACATTTAAACTTCATATTGGATGCTATCTTTGAGGCCACCCAAAAATAGATCTATCATATTTCTCTTAGTGATATTTTCCACCCTTAAAGAGAGATTCTAAAATTGATGAATATAATCCTTCACAAGTCTTGTTTGTCGTAGCTTGGCTAATTGGTTGAAATAGTTCTCAGAGACATTATTATGATAATGAGTTGTCAACTCCTCAGTAAAAATAGTCCATGTAATAGGAGCACCATTATTTTTATTTTGAGCACATAACCAATGATACCAAATGAATTGCTTAGGTTCCATATACAAGGATGCCACCATCACTCTTTGAGAACTAGGGGTTTAATACAACTCAAATAAACTCTCAATTTCGTTAATCTAAGTGAGAAGATCCTTACCATCAAACTTACACATGTCCACTTTTGGAAACATCAGTTTCATACCAGTATGGGAATTATTGAGAGGAGGATTTGAATGCTAAAATGGAGGATTGTTAGGTTAAAACTAAGATGTGAGGGTAGTCAATTACATAGTGATATTCTATAATTCACTATCAACTACATTAATCTCTTTGTGCATCCCTAAAACATTAGTTTGGACTGTAATAAAGTCATCATACCTCACCAAGTTTTTTATTTCCTCTTGAAGCTAAGAAATCATTGAATCTAAATTTCTAGATTCCATGTCATCATTAGGAGTCTTAGGATTTTTCGGTGCCCCTTTTCTAACCCAAGTTGAAGGACCTACCATAAACAAACCCTAGGAGGGTTTTGACCCCTCAAAAAAAGTGTACTGATAGAAGGCACCATTTTGATCATCTGATCAAGATGAATCTAATGATAGCAAGAGTGCAAAGGGAAAAAAAATTCTAGACTTATTTTTTTAAAATATATTTTTTTCAAAAAATTGTTTCAACCAATATTGCACTAATGAAAAAATTAATTCTTCATAGATTGAAAGTTATGTTTTTTCACTTTCACTACTCCCAGAAGCCACACCTCACCAGATCCAAAAAAAAAATGCCTTAGGAAACTTACCCAAATCAAAGCTCTGATACCACTTGTAATGAAATTACTTAGATATTCACATAGAATGATTCTATATTTCATAGAATAAGAAAATATGAGAGATTGCATAGTGATAATTGATAGTAGAATAGAATATTGGATAATATATCAAAGCCACTTCAAGGGGGCAACCTCCAAAACAATTCACTATTAGCAGAATACTTCACACATGATGCTTAAAGACTAACCACTACCTCCTATATATATTCTACTCAGCCAAGGTTATTCCATAGGCTAACCTATCTAAGAACATAGAGAAATGTAATAAGTAAATAAAAGAGGTATGTAAGCCCAAGTATGCCACACATATTTCTAAACACACCAATGGTTAAGTGTATAACATACCCCTTGATGGATTTTTAGTTCACTTACTCTATCTCAGAATCATTGAGAAGCATGATCTATTTGGCCATGTATCCTTTTAAATTTATTTTAGATAGTAGATACTTGAGTGGATCTAATTTTGAAATGACCATGGTCTTATTATTCAATATGTAATGGCATAGTTTCTAAGATATAAGACCATAGCTAAATAGGATTTTTTAATGGGTATATAATTGTTCTCATACATGACCAATGTATAGCTTAGATAGTACATTCCATTATATTTTCCATTATAATCGTGTTGAGCTAGAAGTACCCCTAGGTTTTTGTCTATCACTAATAGATATAGAAGGAATGGATTTCCTGGTATATGAGGTAATAAAATTGGTGTAATTTATAAATAGTCATTTAGCTATTGAAAAGCTTTCTAACAATCTTCATTCCAAAGAAATGTGATACCTTTCTTCAAAATATGTGTAAAAGGATGACACTTGTTGGCCAATTGAGATATGAAGTGTCTAATAGACTGTATCTTGCCCTAAAAACTATGAAGCTACTTTAAATTGGTTGGTAGTGGTGTGTTTTTTATGGCTCATACTTTGTATGGATCAACTTTAATGCCCCTACAAGACACAATGAAGCCAATAAATTTGCCTAAAATTACACTAAAAACACATTTATTAGGGTTGATCTTGACTTTATATTCACATAATCACTCAAATATCCTCCTTAGTGATGTTGGATGATCAACCCTCATCTTTGATTTACCTAGTATTTCATTAACATAGTATTAATCAATTACATGCATCATATCATGAAATATGATGTTTATGGATCTTTCATAGGTGGCCGTTACATTCTTAAGATAAAATGGCATAACTTGATAATATAATGTTCCCCATGGAGTGGTGAACATTGTTTTGTGTTGGTCTTTTGGTGATATTCAAATTTGATTATATCTTGAGAATATGTCTATTAGTGAAACCATCTCATAACTGTTATGGAGTCGATAATCATGTCGATGTTTGGAAGATGAATGTCATCCTTGGGGTAGGCTTTGTTAATATCTCTAAAATTAGTGTAGATTATAATTCCTTCTAGACTTTTGTTGATGGACACAACATTGGAAATCCATTCATAATAGTCGATTAGCCTACTAAATCTCACTTCTAAGAGATTTTCCAACTCTTTATTTACTAATAAATCAATGTGAGGATGCATATTATTTAAAATTTGTTTCACTAGATTGGCATCAAGATGTAACACAAGGTGGTGAACAACTAAGGTGGGGTCTAAACTAGGCATGTCAAAATAAGTCCATAAAAATATATCTACAAATTATTGTAAAAGAGCTATAAGGACTTCATGTTTCTCCTCAGTGAGGGATACACCTAATTTTATCTATTTTAGGTCATCTAGAGTCTTGATGTTTACCTTTGTAGTATCCTCTACTAGAAGGGTCAAACCATCTTCAAGAATAGTGGGCAAAGATTTGAACTATTTTTCAATGTCAGAATCTTTTGTTAGGACTAGTTCCTCAATTTATTCTAGGCATGATGAATTATAATCCTCTAATGGGAGGGATGGCCATGTAACAAACACTATTGATAACTCCTAAATGATTTAATCAAAAGCTTGTTATTCTTCAAGACTAAACTCAAACCCATAGGTAAGTTCATCATCATTAGTCTCTTGAATGATTTTATTAAATGCCTATTATTCTTCAAGACTAAAATTGGACTCATTGATAATTTCATCATTGGTGGTCTCAGTCTTTATCTGAAGAAGATTGAACACCCCCATCTAATGGTACCTAAAATAGGTTTTCACCACTAGATTATCCTTTATCTTTACTTTTTCCTTAGTCAAAGTCTTACCTCAAAGAGGTTTTCACTTTGGAATCTCAATTTTTTATTTAATTATCTTTGGCTAAGGGTGTTCACCCATTCTCCAAATTTGGCTTCACGATCCAATTTGATTGATAATCATTTTTTGTGGTCTCCCAATGGAACATTACCCCTAAGGCATAAAAAATCATAGAAGGCCTCATTAATTTAGAACTCATCAAATGGAATGTTGGATTCTTATTGGTTTTATTCTATTAGTTGGGGATAATATAATGGTAATGGATTATGATGAATGACTAGTTGAAAGGTATAAATAGAATTATTGTAAAACAAACTGGTATGGGCTAGGTCAATGAAATTTTTTTGCTAGAAAAATCATCATCACTAATCATTGGATTTATAACTTGATTAAGACACATGGGGTCACCCCTATGAGGTTTAAATATAATTCCTTAGGTTCCTTTATACCTATTCATAGAAATAGGCTCAAGTGTTCCGTATTGATTTGGCCCTAGGCATCCTCCTTCATAGTCTTGGTTTTCCATGATCTTATTAGGAATAGGATATTTTGAAATCTTGTAACAATCAACAAATTTATCATTATATAACCATGATTCTTTACCTTTGAGTGTGTCTTGTTTTTAGCCAGAGGCTAATATGAAAATGATAGGTGTTAGATTATACACATGGCCTTTTCCCTTTCTTTTCCATTACATGAGTGGTTTGGATTTTTATCTTCTAAAATACTTTGAGTTTTATGGAAGTTTTTCAATGTGAGAGGTGTCATGGGTTAAATAGTCTCCTAGGCCATTATTTGAGATAGTATAATGATTGGATATTTTAGGAGGTGGCATGTGGGAAAGTGAATCAAGGGTATCAAGGTCAATGCAATTAGACTTTTGTGAATCAAATGATATTTAATTTTTCATAGGTATAATCTATTGAGATGGGGGGTAAATTAATGTTAGAAAAAAATCCAATTCAAATTCCAAACCCTTACAAATACTTAAGCATTCAATACAATCATTCATGAAGAATACAAATCATTCATATTAGTGAATAATGAACATAATTCAAGATAAAATACACAACACAAGATCTATGTGGTAAACCCTCATAGGGAATAAAACCCACTCTCAAGCCTATAAACACATGGACCACTATCCTATAAGATGATCACAAACAAGAGACTGATTAAGTCCTTTTGTTCAAGAACCTTGGTCAAGTCCTTTTGACCTAAGGATTTAGTGAAAAAATAATTCTATAAGGAATACCATACCCCTAAAATGATCAAGTCCTTTTGACAACCTATTTATTCAAGTCCTTATGACCTATAACTTGATAAAGTCCTTCTGACCAAAGGTCTTTAGTGAAACCCTATTTCACAAGGAGTAACTAACCCTAAGGAAGATCAAGTCCTTGAGACCCTCCTTTAAATAAACACTTCCTACTTATAACTAATGTCTTCAAAACCTAATGATGGACCTCTAGATATCTGATAACTACACAAACTCTCTAAATCATATAGGCCTATCACATAGGTATTCCATAATCTCTCCTTATTTACTCAAATAATCCACATATGCACCTTCAGATATCTTCACACAACTTCAAACTAAAATAACACTATACTTTCATAAAAAACATGACTAAAAATCATACACATAGTCCTTAATATTCTTTGCTCATCAACCCAAAAAATAGGAACTCTCACTCTCCTCTTCTTTCCTTCACTCTCCAACTCTCTCACATACCAGTCTCTTCATGTCTCTCTCAGTCTCTTACTCAAACATCTACAAATCACCATCTTTAATTTCACTATTTATAGAGAATACTTGATAATCAAAACCTTGGTTAGAAATTAGGCATGCCTTATCCCTTAAGGAATATATCACACAAAGACACAGCTCAATACAACCTTCATAGGTTGGAAATAACATATATATGTCACCCTTAAGTAGCTACACCTTTTAATAAGGCCCTTGTAGCTCTTACAGGTCTCATGGAGACCTATTCACCCATTTAGCACACCATAAAAAAAATAACATAGGTCCACTTTAAAGTACATAGGTCCCCTCCTTATTTTCCCTTTGACATCCTAAAATGATCATAGTCATCTTAGCTCACCTTTTCATATGCTTAAACAACTCAAACATAGACCTTATACATAAGAACACCATTACCAAACATACAATCAACTTCTTAAGCATTGTTCATACTCAAGTTGGATTGATCACACCTCCAAAATAATCATAGAGCATCCTCATGGAGTATAAAATAATCCTAAATATCAAAGTCATCATGAAATAATGAAACACCATCAAAATGAGCTCAAATATCCTTCTTGGGTCATTTTTAGAATAATCATGAACACATAGTCAACTTTGAACATTAATATGTTTAACTGTACACACTTTTAAATCTTCAAATTAGGTTCATTAGATGCACCATGGAGTCCTCTTCATATTTGGTTTTTAAAACACCAATAGATTCAACTTCCATAAAAATATATGGATAAAATATATATTTTTAATTTTTCCATGTTAAATTCAAATATTTGAATGGCAATAGTCATAGTTAAACTTTGTCCACTTTTCTTGCATCTTGTGTCCTCCCAACTTTAGATCTCATACCGTCGATCTTTTATAAAATTTAATGCATAGGTACCAATGCTCAAACATTAAAGCTTAGTAAATTTGACCTCATCTCATACAATCTTGAAATTTTGGCTCAATGCACTCCATCAATCTTTGTAGATCAACCAGGTCTTTAACTATCAATGCTCACCATTCAATCAATTTATATGAACACCCACTTGTTGTTAGATCTTTATCCAGTACCTCTAATTAGTTTTTAAACATTATACACTTATCCTCATCTAAATACTTATTGATTTCTTGGAGTAATGTGCACTATTGATCTTGATCAAACTTTAAATAGTGAAGAAATGACTATGGGAACCTTGATTATCTATCTGAGTAGCCATTTTTAAACCTTAATAACTTCTTCACTTAGATTCATGATCTTAAATTAAGACCCTATGATCTCCTCATATAAGATAATCCATATATATATATATATATATATATATATGAATAATCCCTAAAACTTTCACATGTGTGAGATATAACACCATAAAAATGCCTTATAAAAATCTCGTATCATAGAGCCAACTATGTCAAAACTTGCTTGGAAATCCAACATTGTTCATTCATAAATTTTGACGTGTTTCATGACATGATCTGAAATTAGGCAAAAATAAACTAGGATAAAAAAAAAACCCATATGATCAATTTATCTTAAAATATTCACATGTGCAATATATATCACCATAAAAATGACTACTCAAATTTTATTATCACACAAATTTGGCTAAGTATGGAAAAACATAGTTAAACTGCTTGGGAGCCCAACTTTGCATATGCATATATTTTGATGCACTTTGTCACATGATCTAAAATTTAGTGAAAATAAACTAGTCTCAAATCTAAACAAACCCATATGATCAAACTATCTTGAAATTTATACATGTATGAGATATTACACCATCAAAATGCTTACATGACTTTTCTTACCACTTTGTAAATTTGGTTATGGGAAAATAATGAATTATGTTTGAGAAGAAAACTTTTCACCCTCATATCTTTGACCATGGTTTGATGCACGACATGATATTTATGGCATTTCAAATATATACTAATGTGATCACAACCATTTTACCAACTCCCCTCGACTCATCCACATGTGGCAATGGTGATGTCAGCAAACTGCTTACTCAAATTTGTTGCCACTAGACCTAAATTATCTATATGAAAACTATGGATAACCAAATGAATTAAAATTACATATATAATATCTAAAAGAATATATAAAATCTTAAGGTCTTATTTTTCATGATCTAATCACCATAATCATCCCTAAAACTATCTAATCATGCTAAAAATGAAGATCAACCAAGCCTCTTTTAACCACACTAGGAAAAGCACATTGTACACTTTGTCATTGTTACTTAGGATATCAAAGAACTTAATACACTCACAAGGAAACCTCCATGAAATCACCATGAAATCACTAAAAACTCTCCATCAATCTTCCCCTTTGTCATTGATGTCAACAAACATCATTTATAGCAATATACATCTCACCTTCTCTCTCTTAAAGCACTCCCTCAACATGAACTCTATCCCCCTTTGAAAATAATAAATTGGGAACCAAATGATCCTAAGGACCTAAAAACCCATCAATAGGAAAATACCATCTTAAAAAATGATACAAACTTCCCTGTACCTTGAGCTTACCTTTTCTTGCCTTGACAGGCTTCCTCTTACTCCATGCCAACACTCTTTTTCACAAGCACAAAAACTAATGAAGGCAAAACACATAAAAACATTGAAATATGATGGAAATAAAAAATAAAAATCTAATAGGGAATCCCTATAAGACCTCTGATCTATTGCACCATTTAAGCATCTTCAAATCTCCACACACCATGAAGAACCACCACATAGGCTTACTAGCCTTCTCGCTCAAGACACTTCCATGACCACCAACAGAGCATCATACCACTCATAAATTAGGAAACATGTTATAAAAATAAATTATAACTCACCTTGAAAAATTCGTAATTTTACTCTTTTGGATAAACTAAACAAAAACACTCTTCTTCTCACTAGGCATGTCTAGTCCTCTTGTAGCATTACCTGGAACTTGTAGAGCCTATAAATTTTAGTAGACACACATTCTAGACATAAAACTTAATATTAAGAGCACTCTCATATTCCCCCTCAATCACACCAATTTTCGTCACTAGGATTATCCTCTGCAACATACTTTATTCATAAATCTACTAGTTAATTAACCCTCCATATTGACATAAACAAGAATAACTTGAGAACCACAAACCTTTAAATCTCTATGAAGCTTGATTTAACAACCCATTTGGCTCATTTAACCTATTAAAAATATTTAGACCTAAAATTATAAGGCATACCACTTTTACAGCATACCCAAAAATTCTAAAATCTCAAAACAAATAAATATTGATGTTTTACATCTTGTAGTAACCTATTGTGACTCAATCTCTCTGAGTGCATGCCCTAGGAGGTGCACAAAGAAAGGGGTGGGTAGACCTTTAATGCTTCTAAGGATTTTTTTCCCTTATTTCCACATGATTACCAATCCAACTAGCTCTTAAAACCATTCCCTAAGCTATTACTCTTCCCTTGCACATTCCTTTAGACTTTTTCCTCTTTTTATCCCTCTATTCCTCACCTTGATCCCCTTTTACCAGTTGATTGTACTAGGTCAATTGAGAAAAAAAATATATTTTTAAACCTTTGATTATTGTATATGGTCAATTGGGTCAACCCTATACTATTTAGGGTATTTTTCACTTAGAGTTTCATTAGCCCTTTAGATGACCTAGCTTAAGACCTAGTGATTTATCTCCTAAAAACATATAGGGTTGACTGGGTCAACCCCATATAACCAACATATTGAGAAGGATTTAGGGTAAGATACACCTACAAATACAAGATCATTTCATCATTATTTAAAAATGTAATCAAGATTTACTATTCACTCGTGCTTATTTACAATCTGCTCTTCCACCATTCTACTTGAGGAGTCTTAACTTAGGGTTTCTACTTGAGGAGTCTTAGCTTAGGGTTTCTACTTGGAGAATCTAGTATTTTGGATATGTCCTGGATACTTTGGTCTTTCTTAATTATCCTTAAAAATCAAAATAACCTCTTATAAATCCCCTTTGGCCAAGGGAGAGATTGAGTCTCGATGGGTTCACATTTAGGTAAGTATATTCTAATTTTATTTTCCTCTCTTTAGTAGATAAATATAGGATAAGTATTGGCTCAAACAATATTACTCTTAATATTCCATGTATTAGGATCTTAATCATACTTAAATTAGTTGATATTCTCTTATACATGTTTTGATTTCCTTACTAACCCCTCATATTATGCCACAAGATTTGGTGTGCACTAGATTAGGTTTACTTTCTTATTATTAGAATAGAGTGAACATTAAACCTAGGACTCTTTTAGGGTTGTTACACGATTGTGTTAGACTGTAGGATTTAGAACCCTTCCTATCATGGTGTATTATGACAAGTGATCCCCTAATTAGGTCCAGTGGATCCCGGTATTACTCATACCCCCACTTCACAAATGTATTCCCAATCAAAAGTGTAATTATTTTTTGTCTTCTCAAACCTAGAAATGATTTATAGACATGATGCATTTTTGATTTCATATATTCTAGTGAACCTGATGTGAACTAACCCTTGTAAGATTTTTTCACCTTATTTCATTTCTTTCATTATTTCATCATTATTTTTATCATATATTTACCATACTAGATAGACTCTATCGACCCAATATCTAACTTTTGTATGTAGGATTTTAGGTATAGGCTACTATATCACCCCTATTGGCCTAGTATAAATTTTCAACTTTTCAAACATCTAGTCTAGACTACTAGGACAACCCAATTGACACTATACATTTTTAGGCACTTTTAGTCTTTAAAACTACCCTTACACAGTCAAATAGATCAACCATATTGATTTAGTTCTATGCTTTGTGTGTTATCTAGATAACTAGGTTGACTCTATCGACCTTGTTCATTTTTAGACCTTACTTTCATAGTACATGTTTGACCCTATTTTTTATTTTGTGCAAACATTATTGACCATATCAGTAATGTACCTTGTTTTAAAGTTAGAATTAACCTTATATGCTAGTAATTAATTCACACTTTCTTTTCTTGTTGCTTGCATCATTAGAATATGTCACATAAATAAATTAGGTGGTTTCGAATTAACCATTTAGTTTCACTATTTTATATTTTATGCACACATGACCAAATCAAAAAATCTAAAAAAACACTTTAACATTTATCTACCCAAGGCCAGCCTATTTGGATTTCATCACTAAGGGGGAAGCTACTAATCAAGTATAAAGTGTGGTTAATGTTATATTCTAGCTAAGCATCCAACACTCTTATCACTATGGCATGTTAAGTGAGGGGGTAGGCGCTAATATGAAGCCTATATCATTACCACTACAAATCCCTTTTAGCCCAAACTACTCGAAAACATCCTTAGATTTCCATTATACTTCATTGCTTACAACTAACTTCCCATCACATTCAAAATCTTATCTTAATAATCTAATTAACATTCAGGTTGACCAATTAGCTAGTTATTTACTTTCTAATTTAATTTCTTATTCCTTTCTCAATTGTATTTTGTATTGTAAAACCTTGCATTATCCAACATTGGTACAAGGTTTTATGTTGTGTGCCTTAATTGGATTGGCCAACATTAATTTAATTGACTACTTTTTTCCTTTCAGATATTTATTTTATAAATTACTTGCAAAAGTTATCTTGTTTCATTTCACAATCTGTTATAAGCTTCTTAATTTTCCCTATCTAATGTACTAGGTCAACCCAATATCTTTTTCCAACCTCTGTTCACTATACTATATCAACCTAGTCAACCTTGTATTATTTGTAGACCCTTATTTTTATTTTTATAGAATTTATTCACTATACTAGATTGATCCATTTGACCCTATACTATTTATAGACCCTATTTTCTATGCTACATCAACCTAGTCAACTTTGTACTATTTTTTTATCTTCCCTATTTATCAATCTAGTTCTTTATATCTCATTCTTTGCATTCTATTCATGTATTTTTATTCATATTAAAGTCTCCTATAAAAATATTTTTGGATATATTGCATCCATTTAGATATTAAATGGGATGTTCATTTATTCCTCTCTTTTCCTCCTAAGAGCACCATCACTCTTGGGGTACCTCTTCCCTTCCTTCATCCATGAACTGTAACATGGTACACATAACACCTCAAGATGAAGTTGATGGGTCTAATACTTTTATTACTTATCAATAAAATTCTCATCTTCAAAATATTCAAATTAATGTGGGAGTAATTGATACAATTTTATTTAATAATCCCAGTAATAATCCTTCTTCTAGTAATCCTCCCCCTAACACCAATTTGGGGAGTGTTCCTACCAACACCAACCCACCTCCTAATAAAACTCAACTTTTATCCCAAGTTATCTAAAAAATGAACATAATTCAAAATTATAACACCAACCAAATGATGCAACTTTAACAACATTTAATCAATGTGACTAATCAACCTCCAACTATCCATCCTCAAGTTAATCCCAATTTCATTCCTTCACCTCTTTGGGATGCCTCAAGCAATGTTATTACTCAACCCATAATGAATAACAAGATGCTTCAAACCATTTCAAATGAGCCTTTTTACTCCTTCATTATTTCCATTGACATTGGTAACATATCTCCAACTATCAATTATGATGGGACTAAAGACTCTGCTTCATTTCTCAAAGACTTTGGTAACCTTTACAAAGAGTGGATCAAAACTAATACCTTCACCACAACTAAAATCTTAGTGAAAACCTTCACTAGAAATCTATTAGAATGGTATAATCAACTTCCCCAATATTGTATTATTCAACTTGAAGATTCGGATAATCCTTTGGTTAAATAGTTTCAACACAATGATTTTCCCTAAAATTGTCTTAGCCACTTCATCAATGCTAAGCAATCTCCCACTAAATTAGCTCATGAATTTATCAAAATATGGAAATAATTGGACCATAAAGCTAACCATAACATGACTGATGATAACTTATTCAAACTCTTTATCACCGCTTTATCTCCTACTCTTTAATATAAGGTTTAAACCTTTGCTCCCCAAACACTTAATGAAGCTATTGATCAAGCTAAATGTCAATAATTTCTTCTGAAGCAATTCAAACCTACTCTTAAAATTTTTAAAGGATATTTTCAAACATATAATACTATCACTAGTAATAATCTACAAACTAAACTAAGAGTTACTAAAATTGATGCTCCTTCACCTTCTCATACACCACTTTTGGTTTAGCAAATGAAACAATTTTTACCACCCTCAAAACCTTTCATCTATCCCAGTGCTCCTCCTAAGTGGTATAACCCCTATCTATTTTTTTGGTTCTATGATGACATTGGGCATTCTCATGAATTTTGTAAAGGGCTCACTAAATTTTTTGTCTCCTATATGCTTGGTGATTCATTAAATCATGAAGATATGATCAATATTAATCATCAAGAATACACCACTACTTTTCAAAAATGACAAATTTCTAAAGCTTCTACTTCATATAACCAAAAATATTCTTCAAATAATCAACCAAATACCAAGGATGTTTATGCCATTGACACTTATTATGACCAATATTTCAAAAATTCTCAATATGTCAATACTTCTAAGGTTAATTATCATCATAAACTAGTTCATAAAGATCATATTACCAAGCCTAAGAAGCCAATTTTAAAGGAATAATTTATTAAATATACTACCACTATTAATATTTCTTTGGAAGCTCAAGAGGAATCATCTCCTCCTTCCAATCCTCCAACTACATCTATTCCTCTAAAAACTAATTTGCCTCCTAAACCTCATGTTGGTTATTCTATGTCTCATTAGAACTTTATTGAATAACTCACCTCTATGCCTTTTAAGATTCCACTTATGAATTTGGTTCATACTTCTCCCTATCATCATAAATTACTTATGCAACAACTCCTAGAAATTGGAGATCTATTTTCCATTGATGAAGAACCACCTTATATTGAATTTCAACCTACCAATGTAAATACTATTGAAACTATGTGTCCTTCCAAGACCTCTATTGAATTCCTTGAATAGGACATGATCAATGATGAAATTCTTTTTCATGCTAATGATATACCACTTTTTGTTAAAGTAACCATTAATACCACTCTTATCCATAAAGTTCTAGTTGATGAAGGTTTTAGTATTAATGTGACATCTTTATGGCTCATCCAACAACTTAGTTATAACAAGGATCATCTCAAGCAAACCCATCTTACTTGTAATGGTTTTGATAGGACTAATAAAAAACCACTTGGTCAAATTTGGCTTCTATTAACCATTAGACCTAAGACTATTAGAACCAAGCTTATGGTCCTTAGCTTACCCCTATCTTACAACATACTCCTTAGTTGTCCATGGACTCATCGAATGAGGGCCATTACTTCCTCTGGTAGTCAATGTATTAAATTCTTACATAATGGAAAATGGTATAAGCATGAATTTGATCCCAACCCATAGATCATTAAACTTCCTAATCTTAAATCACAATATCATATTCCTACCATTCCTAAAATCAATAGTGCTCCTTTACTCTAATTCATCAACATGAATCCTAATTTATAGGCTAATCTTATATATTTTGATGATGATGAGCCAATGATTTTGAATATACTTACAATACTACCAAGATACCTCCCTACATTTCAAAATGGCTTCCCCCTTTTATATTACCCAAGGATCGTACTATTCCTCTTGTTGATGAGATTACTAATTTTCCCCCTTGCATGTAATGCTCATGAGCCTTCTTTACCTGAAGATGCCTTTAATTGCAATGAATTTAGAGTGGCTAAATTATTTAAATATCCTCTCATCATGTCTCCTTGTACATTTATTAATATCAAGATTTTACCCTCTAAAACTCCCTTGATTCTCAAGCATGTATAATTTCTCCAACATACACTGATAACTATATACTGACCCAAGCTCAATCTAGAAACTTGGATGTCCAACATTATTAGAAAAAAATAACCCAAATTCATGATTTTATTCAAGATGTTCATACCATTTTTATGGATCATACCTTAGATCCTGAGGGTCATGTACCTCCTACCAATCCTCCTCTTATTGATATTGTTTGCGTGGTAAAGAAAATTATACCTTCCAAAACTTTGAAGACCTATATATCTCCTTTACCACTTATCAATCAAATCATTACCTTTAATCCTTCTCCCATCAACAAACCCATCGATACTTTGATCCCTTCTAATCCATCTACTTCTTCTACTTCTGAAATTACACTAGATGCCAAAGCAACTGATAATCATCAGAGACATTCTGAGTATGATCACCATGGTAATCAAATTATAGATCTTGAAGTCTATATTGAGTAATATGTCCCTCTTCCTACCTTTCTTAGTGATGAATCTATTCTAGAGTTAATTTATGCCCAATAACCTCAACTTCCTTGGTAACATCATAAACATGGAATTTTTGAAACTAAAACTCCTTACTTCAAAAACTTCATTGCTAGCTTTGATCCTAAAACAAATATAATTTATACCTTACCTAATGCACCATATCAATTTCAAGATGGTGATGCCATGCTTATTAAAGAAACATAATCACATAGAACATGGTACTCCATCTTGTCCTCAACCAATTATTATCTCTCATGAACTCTCACATACTGAAAACGATAATTTTAGCTCATTATTTGATAAATATCATGACACTTTCACTTGATCCTAAAAGGACATGCTTGCCATTATAACTAAAATTATCATGCATAAAATAGTTACATATCTTGATGCTAATACTATGCATCAAAAATAAATAAAAATTCCACATGAAGTTTCCACTTTATGTCATAAGGAAATCATCAAACTACTTGATGCCAAATTATCAAACCAATGGATTATTCTAAATGGGTTTCCAATATTATTCCCATTTGGAAGAAGGTCACTATGGTCATTCAAATTTGTATTGATTTACGTAATCTTAATCTTGTTTGTCCCAAGGATAAATTCCCTTTACCTTCAATAGATGCCATTATTGATTCTATAACTAGTTATGAAATGTTATCTCTTATGGATAGCTTCTCAAGATATAATCATATTCAGATTGCCTCTAAGGACCAACATAAGACTAATTTCACCATGGAATGGAGAACCTATTGCTATGTCAAAATGCCCTTCAGTCTTAAAAATGCTAGAATCACTTACTAACAAGCGATGACTCACATCTTTCATGATCTCATTCAAAAAATTATTAAAACCTATGTGGATGATCTTATTATTTAATCTAAACATTGTAAGAGTCATATTTTTGATCTTGATATTATCTTTTACCATCTCCTTAAATATAAAGTTAGACTTAATCTTTAAAAATGTGTCTTTAGAGTCACATCTAGAAAATTGTTAAGATTCGTAGTCTCTATCCATGGCATCAATGTTGACCCTAAAAAAATTAGTGCTATCATCAACATGCCCATTCCTCATTCTATTCTTGACATTAATATTTCTTTAGGTAAACTTGGAAAAATTAGATGATTTTCCCCCAAAATGGCATATCAAATTCACTCCATCAATTCCCTTCTCAATAAAGGTAATACTTTAGAATAGATGGTTCCATGTCAAAAATCCTTTAATAATATGAAAGAGTCATTACTTCATCCACCCACACTTCATCCTCTTTCCAACGATAAACCTTTGATTCTATATACTTCTTACACACCTATTTTAGTTGGAGAAATTCTTACCCAACAAGATGATACAAGAATATATTGTGCTATCTAATACATTGAACATGATTATGAAACATGTTATACCAAAATTGAACATGATTGCCTTGCCATCTATTTCACAACTAAAAATATTTTCCACTATATGCTTTACCAAACTACTTATGTCATTGTTCATTCTAACCCCCTTCATCAATTCATATCCAAATAATTTATTCTTGGAGATATAATTGGTAAATGGATGGTCCTCTTTATGTAATTTGATCTCTACATCATCACTCAAAAAGCTATCAAAGGGAAAATCATAGATAATCAACTTATCATAGCTCCCATTCTAGCCACTTCTTCTCTTTAAGATAATATTACATATGAAAATATCCTTTACATCAAAGGACTTAATCAAGTCATTTCTCTTAATGATTATTTTCATTGCTTTACCACTGATCTTGAAGCCAATAATCTTGATGAATACACTACTCCCTCTGATGCTACTAAATCAAAAGTAATTATCAAGAAGCTTCATAAAATTAATGTTGAATTACATGAGGATACTAGGAACCTTCACTTTGATGATGCCAAATTCATTCGTGGAGCTATCATAGGTTGAATTCTTATAAGTCCTCTTGGCTAGATCATTCTTTTAGTATTTCACTTCACCTTTGATGTCACCAAAAATATGGCTGAATATGAAGATCTCATTTAGGCATGCAAACTAATTTTTATTTAGACATTCAATAACTTCATGTTTTAGGTTACTCTCATCTTATTTTCTATCAAGTCAGTGGTGATTATCAATGTAAAAGTGAGAATCTCATCACATCTCATCAAATTTCAGCCAATCTTGCTAAATATTTCATCTCTTTCATTATTGATCCTATTCCTAGAGATCAAAATTCCTTTTTTAATTCTCTTTCCTCTTCCACATCTCTCTTTCATCTACACCAAGTTATTTTTATCCTAATTTTATTATATAAATAATAAAATATCCATCTTCTACTCAACCATTAGATTCGATTATTTCACATCGAGGCTATTACCATTTTACAAATCCCATGGTATTAAGACATCATTCAATTTTTATAACATCAAACTTATATTCCTAATTTAGACTGTCATGAAAAACATGTATTCATAAACAAACTTTCAAGTATGTATTTCAACACAACATCCTTTCTTATCACAATGTGGAAGGTACCTTGCTTCATTATGTTATGAAAAATGAGGTCCCTCCTCTTCTTGAATAAGCACATGGGGAAATTTAGGGTTGCCACTATAGAGGACATGGTACAACCCACAAATGCTTATGTATGGGTTAATTTTTGTCTACTCTTGAAAAGGATGCAATTGAATATGCTAAAAAGTGTAATCTTTTTCAGATTCATGATGATCTAATCCATTCACCTCCATATAAAATTCAAACTATAAAATCTCCTTAACCATTTTCCATATGGGGATTTGATATCATTGGTAAACTACCTTTCTCCCAAGATGGGCATGCATTTATAATCACTTCTACCAAATATTTTACCAAGTGAGTAGAAGTCATGCACCTTGTTAACATCACCAATCTTACCATTTCTAAATTTATTCTTAATCAAATTATTTTTTTCTTTGGTGTTCCCCATGCCATCATTTTAGATAATGGTGGTAATTTCAAAAATAAACATGTCAAACAACTTTATATAAAATTCAAGTTTAATTACAAATTTTCTACACCTTTTCATCTACAATACAATGGACAAGTTGAGGCTACTAATAAAATTATATAAAATATAATCCATGAAACCCATATTGGCATATTCATCTTTACCTTGTACTTTGTGCCTATTAGATTAGCATACACACTACCACTAGGGAAACTCCATTCTCACTAATCTATGGTTTTAATTTAGTTCTTCCTTTAGAAGTTGAGCATCTATATCTTCATATAACTCTTCATGGTATTATTATTGATGAAAAATTAAATGATGCTCATCTTCATGCCCTTAATTATTTGATGAACATCATATTTATGCCTTATAACATAACCATCACTACAAGGCTCACATTTCTAGATAACATAACAAATGTGTTAGAACATGCACATTTAATTTTGGTGATCTTGTCCTTAAATTAGATTGCACCCATGATAAATAAGGTAAATATGACCAAAAATGGTGGGCCCCATATTTATTCATAGATATTATTGGTCCAAGCACCTACCACCTTCAATCCAATGAAGGCCATGTTTTCAGAGATCCTACCAATGAATAATTCTTCAAAAAGTACTTTACTTAACCATTTCCTTCTTTTCATGATTTCTCTCTACATTTATCTAACACTTTTTATAGGTTACTTACATGTGTCTCTCCCTCTATAGTAAGTTCCTTCCTTTCACAAACCTTTAGTCCTCCCTTTTGGTCTTTTGGTTTCTTGATGTACCATAGTCTTCTTTATCTTCTTTAATTTTTTATTTTTGACACCCCTTCGGTTTTAATTTTTTTATTTGCTTCATAATACTATGGATAGGACCCAATATTCCTCACAAAATAACCATATTTTTGCTTAGGTCACTTTATCTTTCACTTTCTTGTTGGCACCCTTTGGGTTTCTCTTTTATGAATTTCTAGTGTAAGACCATGGATAGTACCCAAAACTCCTCATAAAATTACCATCTTATCATTATTTTTATAATAAAATGTTATTTTATCCTTATTTTCAAACTTTATATTTTACTTATTTTGTTAGATGGAATTTGGAAATAATCTATGTTAGCATTATTTCATCCATTTTCCTCATTCTTATGATAAGGAATCACCCTTTACTATCATTGTATCTCTTTTTTTCCCTTTGTCACAATTTTTTGTGATTTTAAGTAATTCAAATTGTTCCATGTGTCACTCCTCTTGATATCCCCTTTCTTTTCACTCCACATTGGATAAAACAAGGTCAAAATCAAGATAACATTTTTATTTTACCTAGATATATGAGACTCTTAGACCCCATGCTCTTTGAATTTCTCTTTGTTAGTAACCTTGTCCCAATTATTCAAAAAAAATTAATCTTTACAACCCATGTTTGGTTTTCCAAATCCATATAGAGGAAGAACAAAAAAAGACATCAAAAAAGTTAAAAGCCAAATCATTTGAATCAAAACACAAAGATATCTAAAATGCAAGATACAAATCTCAAAAGTCAACATCACACCAAAATATGGGATTATAATCACATCTCCTAACTCTAATAAAAGCTCAAACTCCATAGTTGTCCTCAAATAGAGCTGAGGTCCTTTGAAGTGTAGTAGGCTAGTAAATTCGAATAAGGGAATTAAAAAATCATTATGGTACTACCTGCTTTCTCACATAAGTACCTAATCTTTGAAGTAGATGTAAGGGGTCCTAAGGAATGGGGAACACATTGTGGGAAGGTAGGTCTATTTTAATTTTCATTCATATAGCCTTCATAGGATGATCTATATACTTCATTTGTTTACCTAAGACTTGTGTGGCTAAGAGAAGTTCTTTTGAGTCCTTAAGGTCAAAATTCCCCTTGTTTTGACAAGCATAATTTGAGTGGCTTCAATTTTATAAAGAGTTCCTCTACCTTGGTTTTAATTCATTCTCCCTTCCACCCATTTAATTTCCCCCCTTGATAGACAAATTGTGATTCCAAATCTATTTTACCTTCTTTAATTCCTTCTTCTTCACCACTTAAAAACATGCTAGCACTACTTTGTTTTAGTTTTATCTATCCTTAGAGAAAATCAACATGTTTAGGAAACTATGGATTAATTATTTCTTTTTTACCATCAAATTACATTAATAGACTTAATTTACTTTACTTTTACCATTTATCATTGTTTTACTATCCTATTGTTATGGGCACCTAGTGTTAGGAATACAAAACACAAAGAAATATGAATGAATTAAAGATGGAAATAAAATGTAGAAAACACAACACAATAGAGACATACGTTTAACATGGTTCACCCAATATGGGCTATATTCACATAGAAATAGCCAGTCCTTCCTTTTATTTAGTCTAATAAATGAAAGGAAAAACTTGAAATACAACCATTTTAATAGCCTCTTCACTCACATAAAGCATGCCACCATAATTACAATACCTTCATATCAAAAAGAGGGATACATATAGGGAAAAAATGCACAAACATAATTTTTACCATTTGATCTATAACCTAATAGTGAATGGTCTAGATTTACTATAAAATTGCAATATTTTACAATGCATTTTTAACCCTAGTAGACCCCCATAGGGACCTTAGTGGGGGGACCATTGCCCCCCTACACCCCCCTATTGGGAACTGGGCATTAAAATAAGATCAGGCTCTACCATCTAATAATCTCCCCCTTGGAGACTGATTATTACAACTCCAGTGCTATAACTCTTGCTTGGAATTTTCTTTGAACTTTTACCCTAAGATGTTTCTCACCTTCCTTATTATCCTTGAAGACTTATTGAATCTAAATAACTCTCCATATTCTCTTTAGTGACTACTTTTTTTAGCATATCTATAGGATTTTGACCCATATGGATTTTTTCCAACTTTAGTTGACCATCCTCCAAAATTGAATGAATGAAGTAATACCTAAGTTGTATATGTTTAGTTCTTGAGTAGAATGCTGAGTTCTTTGCTAAATGAATCACACTTTAGCTATCAATATACAACTTACAATGTTTTTACTTCTACCTCAACTCTTTCATGAACCATTACATCCATATCATCTCATTGCTTGCTTCTATAGATACAACATATTATACCTCTATAGTTGATAGAGCAACTATCTTCTACAATTTTGAAATCCAACTAATTGTTGTGTCACCAACAATAAATACATAACTTTTGGTGATCCTTCTTCCATCTAAATATCTAACCATGTCAGGATCAACATATCCTTGTAAGATAACATTTGAATGTTCATATCATAATTGTCTATCAATGGTCCCTCTCAAGTACCTAAGAATATAGTTGATTGCATCTGAGTGCTCCTTTCCTAGATTACTCATAAACCTACTGACAACTCCTATTTCATGATAAATATCTAGTCTCATGAACACCACAATATACATTAAACTTCCAACTATGGAAGCATATAGAACTTTAGACATGTAATTGATTTCATCCTTTGTTTTAGGACAATATTCTTTGCTTAATTTTAAGTTCCCTCTTAAAGGTGTACTTACAGGTTTTGTATCTTACATATTCAACCTAACTAACACCTTATTGATGTACTCTTCTTGAGATAATTTCAATTTTCAATTTTTTCTATCTCCTATTATTCTCATACCAAGGATTTACTTTTCATCACCTAAATACTTCATTTCAAATGAATTTGCTAATTTTCTTTTGAGATCATTTATATCTTGCATGTTAGAACTTGGAACAAACATGTCATCTACATACAATAACAAGTAATATAGATACTATTATCTAATATATTAAAATAAACATAGTGGTTAGAATGACATATACTATAGCCTTGTTATATCATAAACATGTCAAATTTCAAATACCGCTACCTTGGAGCTTATTTTAGACCATATAGACTCTTATTTAACCTTCATAGTCACTGATTTATTTTCTATTCCACCAAATGGTAGGAAAATATCCTTCTGATATAGATAGTCCTCCATTTGTATCTTCCATAGCTAGTAGTTTTGGCCATTGAGCTTCTTGACCTTAAACTTTCCTTCTTCTACAATTATTCCCACTCAAAATAGGAACCCTCTTTTCTTGCAAGTTTATCTACAAAATAAACCTTTAGATCTAGTACTAATTATTAGGAATACATAACACAAAACAATATCAATTAATTAAAGATAAAAAAAAATGCATAAAAAAAAAACATAATAGAGACATAGGTTTAACATGGTTCACCCAATATGGGCTACATCCACATAGAAATATCCAGTCCTTCCATTTATTTAATCCAATAAATGAAGAGAAAAACCTACAATACAACCACTATAATATCTTCTTCACTCACATACAATGTGCCACCATAATTACAATAACCTCATATTAAAAATATGGTTACATATAGGGGGAAAATGCATAAAAATAATTTCTACCATTAGATATACAACCTCATAGTGAAAGGTCTAGATTTACTATGAAATTATAATATTTTACAATGTATTTTTAACCCTAGTGGACCCCCATCATGACCCTAGTTGGTGGGGGGGGGGGTGTTGCCCTCTCATGCCCCCCATGTCGAGATATAGGCATTAAAATAAGATTAGGCTCTACCATCCAAATCTTGAGTTTTTAATGTTTTCCATTATCAAGTGAGTTTGGTTTGTTACTTCTGGCTTGACAATGTTGTTTTCCCTTTTATGCACCTTTTCCATTTGTTGAGTGAGATAAGGATTGTTACTGCTCACTCATCAATGTTGTTTTACCATTTTATTTCTTTTTTTACCATTGACTTGTTTTATTACCATCTTGTTTGAAATGTATCCTTGGTTTGACTTGGTGAGTTTGCCTTTCTTACTTAAGGTTTAGTTTTTTGAGTTTTTCAATATTTAGTAACCTTAGCTTTTTGGTTACCCAATTTATTATTGTTGTTTGACTTAGTCATTTGGTATAACATAGCACTTGTCACCCTAGCTTGCCAAATTTCCTAGTATGCCCCATCCTCATAACACTAACTATCTTAGATTTTCTTTCATTTTTTTATTTTTGGTCTTTAGTTTTATATTCTTGGGTTTATCGAAAGCAATCTTTGCACCTTACACAATCAAAACTAACAACACAATAGACAACCATATCACGATAAAGTAAGTCAATGTATGCAGAGAATTTACTTTTTAGTTATTTCCATTTTTAGTCATTTAATTTTTAGTTATTACCTTTTTAATAATTTAATTTCAATTATTTTTGCTCTAAAATAATAAAATTATTTTTAGCATCAATATTATATGTCATTTTTTTCTTTCTTGATGCACCATCCCCTATTTTACCTTAGTGACACTAATGATATTTGAGTGGGGCATATGTATACACATCATATTTTTAAATTTTATCAAATAATGATGCTTTACATCTTGTAAGAACCCATCGTGTCTCAATTTATTTGAGTTAATTCCCTAAGGGGTACACTGAGAAAGGGGTGGGTAGACCTTTAATGATTTTCAAGATTATTATCCCTTATTTTCACATTATTACCAATCTAATTAGATCTTTAAAACATTCCATAATCTATTAATCCTCCTTTAAAAACTCCTCCAATATTTTTCCTCTTTAATCCCTCTTTTCCTAACCTTGATCCCCTTTCACTAGTTCATTGTACTATGTTGACTGGGTCAACCCTATATAGTTTTGAGCCTTTAATTACTATACAAGGTCAACTATATACTATTTATGGTAATTTTCACTCAGAGTTTCATTAGCCCTTTAGTTGACCTAACTTCGGACCTAGTGATTTATCTCTTAAAAACATACAAGGTTAAAACCATATAGTTGACATATTCAAAAGGATTTAGGGTGTGATCCACCTATAAATATAAGATTATTTCATCATTATTTAAA
Organism: Torreya grandis; assembly: GCA_037957365.1. Taxonomy (NCBI): domain Eukaryota; kingdom Viridiplantae; phylum Streptophyta; class Pinopsida; order Cupressales; family Taxaceae; genus Torreya; species Torreya grandis. Next base: position 2,930,511 of record JARHVA010001601.1, on the reverse strand, counting down.
AATACAATAAAGAGTTATTATTTTCTTATACTTCTTTCAATCTGCTCTTCCACCATTCTACTTGAGGAGTATTAATTTAGATTTTATACTTGGAGAATCTAGTCTTGTGGATAATTCTTGGATGCTTTGGCCTTCTTATTTATCCCTACAAATCATAATAACCTATTACAAAGCCCCTTTAACCAAGGGAGAGATTGAGTCTCAATGGGTTCACATTTAGATAAGTATATTCTAACTTTGTTGTCCTCTCTTTATTGGATATAAGTAGCATAATTATTAGCTTGAATAATATTACTCTTCATATTTCATGTATTAGGGTCTTACTCATGCTTAGATTAATTGAGATTCTCATAGACATGTTTTGATTGCTTTACTAACACCTCATATTATGCCACAAGATTTGGTGTGCACTAGAATACATTTAATTTAGTGTTATTATAATAAATTGAACATTAAACCTAGGAATATTTTAGGGTTGTTACATGATTATGTTAAAATCTAGGCTTTGGAACCCTTCTTATCATGGTGAATTGTGATAAGTGATCCCTTAATTGCGTCTAGTGGATCCCCATATTGGTCATGCCCCCACTTAACAAATATATTCCCAATTAGATGTTTAGGAATGATCTATCTTCTTCAAGCCAAGATTGATTTATAAACATGACGCATTTCTAATTTCATACACTTCAAACCTCAAATTATAAGGCATACCAATTTTCTAGCAGATCTAAAAACCCTAAAATTTTAAAACAAATAAGGTCAACACAATGCCTTCCAATCAATGTCCACCTCTAAAACTTATTGTATACCTAGAGACAACCATTACACACTTTTGGACCAAGATTTGAGATTCCACACCATTGGAAACCTTGACTTCATAAAACCCATTTTATGACTTGCAAGCTTTAAAGCTAAAAATTGGGAAACTTGAGAGCTAACAAAAAACTTCAGTTTCACTTAAACACACCTTCAAATCATAAAACCACTTGAAGCAGGCTAGAATAAGGTCAAAAAACCTTTATATGTAAAAATATTACTTTGACAAATCAAAAATCCTCCTTTTCCATCTAGGAACCTTTAATCTAACCCTATAGACTATTCCAACTAAAAAATACCACATCAACACTTACTTCTCCACTTGAAATGAGTCTCTTAAGAAGCATGGATAGAGAGACCCTATATACCTCAATTCTCTAAAATAAAAACAAATCCTCATATTCATTATCCTCCTTGATCAATTGATACTTATATTTCTTCTTCTTCTTCTTTGTCTTTAGAGAAACAACTTCCTCAACTACCATAACATTATCCTTGTATTCTATGATTGGATTATCAATACATGGAGACAACATAGATTCATGGCATACCTTTTCATTTGAAGAATAATCCTTGAATCTTGGATCCTCATCACTAGATACTTTTTAAAAAATAGTAGGATGTTTACTTGGATCCATAAATATCTCAGAACTAGCTTTAACCAACACCTTGGTCTTCTCCTTGAGCTTAGTCTCTTCATTCTCAACATGAGAAGATAATGAGACCTCTTGGGACTCTTCAACTTTTGAATCATTCTCCACTATATAGAACATATTACGTATACCTATAGACTCATCATGATTCATACATATCACCTTTGGTTTCCATTAGTTAATTTGCCTTCTTCCTTGCATTCTTGGATCTGAATTGAATCTTTTCTAACTTATAAGACTTTTCTTGCAAAATCTATAAATGTGACCTCTCTATTCATAATTGAATCATACCATAATTTTTGCAAGATCTTTCTACCTTTCCAAATTTGGATAAAATATTACAATGTGTCCTATGTCATAATAATTTTATCACTCAACATTTATTGAAGGAAACTCAGCTTGTCTTAGCTTAAATGGATAACATTTTACAAATTGTCCCACATCATGATAGTTGAAACACTCACCCTTGATTACACCTTTTGTCTTAGGTCATAGTTCCATGCAAATTCATTCTTAACAGGTCTTCTACATTATCTATCTCTATGCCCAAACTAATTACAAGTATAACAATAACCATTGAAATTTTCATAACTCATGGCATTTAGCTATCTGAACTAGTTTATCTTAAAAGGCTGGTCCATTTTATTCACATTAGTATTCATCTTATCTTGAGTTGCAGTCTTTGGTTCTTCTTTATATCCAAGAACAATCTTTTCACTCACATGTTTTTGATCATTTACAATGTTGTCTAGATCACTTGAGGTCTTTTCAAATCTCATAAATGACATTACCTTACTAGACACCTTCTCTAACTTAGATTTAATAATTAATTTTAAATTACATACCTTACACATTCATATTTTTTAGCTTTTAGGCTTGTAGACAAAATTTCCAATTGAAAACTAAGATGCTTGACCATATCTTCATGATCCTTAGCATCTTCATCCATTCTTGCCTCAAACACATTAAATTGATCTTCAAAGTCCTTGAGTTTATATTTCATCTTCTTATTTATCTTCTTCTCAATCTTTAGTTCTTCAAGATAATTCATCAATATAGTTTCACAATTCACCTCATCTTCATCATTATCTAAATCACTCCAAGTAAACTCCTTCTGATGTGAGAAACTTCCTTCCTCAGCCATTAACAAAGCTTCATATTTAGCAAGACCATCATCTTCATGAACATATTTTGAGTCATTATCTTCACTCTCATTTGATGAGCTACAATCTTATTTGGTGTATAGACTCCTATTATCTTTGGAATACTTCTTGTTGTTGTCAAACCTTTTGAATCCCTTTTTTGTTTTTATCAGACTTGAATGATCTCTTTCCATCATCATGACCTTGATCATGCTCTTCATTAATATCCTTGTAATTATGAGGGAATTTATTATCAAAATGTCTTATCTCTCCACAATTCAAGAATTTAAAAGGCAACATACCCTTATACTTGCTTGAAACTATTTTTAATTTCCTTGTAAATAAAGCAATTAATTCATCCTCATCAATATCATAAATGTCATCTTCCTTGGGCTTATTACATTTGACTTACCTTTTTATCTTCATCTCTATTTTGAATTTTGTTTCCTTCTTTAGTGGTATATCATCATTTAATCTCATCTCATATACAGTAAGGGTGCCATGCAATTGATCCATATTCAAATGAGTAAGATCATGACTTTATTATATTGTAGATACTTTTGAATCAAACATAAGAGATAGAGACATTAATAAATTTTAAACTAAAATAGTCTCTTTAAGGTTATCTCCAAGGCCTCTGATGGTGTTTACAATTTCATCAACTCTCTATAAAAAGGATGCCACCAAATCTTCTTCTTTCATTTTGAGGCTTTCAAATTATCTTTGATGAGTCTGCAACTTTGTCAACTTAATATTTGAATATCCTAAAAAATATTGTTCAATTTATCCCATATTTACTTGGTATATATGTAATGAATTATTTTGGTGAAATCATTTTTTGTAATACCATAAGTGATGGCATTCATTACCTTAGAGTTGTTCTCAAATAGCTTCTTGTCTATAACACTAGATGGAAGAATCACAAGAGCAACATAAGCATACAAAATAGATTTCCATATATAAAACCCTTGGGAACTAATATATCTATTCATCCTATTAATTTAAAATTCATTATTGGATCAATTGAACATTGGTTCTTACTTAGTAGAGAAACCACCTTGCACATTTTGACTAGCCATTGTATCTTGGATCACCTTCAAGCTGTCAATATTTTACCAAAGGACCTTCATTTAATACCAATTTTTAGTGGAAAAATCCACTAAAAGGGGGGGTTCAATTAGTGGTGCAAAATAATATAATTTAATTTACAAACCCTTGAATATACTTAAGAATTTAATCATTTATGAAGCATACAAATCATTCATAGCAGTGAACAATGAACATAATGCAAGATCACATACACAACATAAGATCTATGTGGGAAACCCTATTGGGGAATAAAACAAAATCTAAATCCTAAAAACACATGAAATACTATCTTATAATATGATCATAAACAAGAGACTGATCAAGACCTTCTGATTAGGAACCTTGGTCAAGTCCTTTTGACTTAAGGCCTTTAGTGAAACAACAATTCCATGAGGAGCACCTACCCCTAAGATGATCAAGTCCTTTTGACCACCTATTCAGTCAAATTATTCTAACCTATAATCTTTATCATGTCCTTCTGACCAAAGGTCTTTAGTGAAACCTTATTTCACAAGGAACAATCACCCCTAAAGAATATCAAGTCTTTTAGACCCTCCTTAAAATGAACACTTAAACCTTAGAAATGATGTCTTTAACACTTGATAATGGACCTCTGAATATCTAAAAACTACACAAAATCTCTTTATAAATCATATAGGCCTCTCACATAGGCATGACATAATCTCTCTCCTTTACTCAAATAGTCCTCATATACACACTCAAATCTCTTTGCACAACTTCAAACTATAATAACACTATACTATCATCAAAAACATGACCTACAAATCATACACATAGTCCTTAATCTTATCTACTCATCAAGCTAAAAACTAGGTATTCTCACTTTCCTTTATTTTATTTCACTCTCTAAGTCTCTCATATACCAGTCTCTCTCTTAGTCTCTCACTCACACATCTATAAATCACCATCTTTGATCTCACTATTTATAGAGCATACTTGATAATAAACACCTTGGTCTATCATTAGGCATTCCTTAGCCCTTAAAGAATCTCTCACATGAATACATGGCTCAATATAATATTCATAGGTCAGCCATAGCATCTATGGGTCACCCTTAAGAAACTACACCTTTTAATAAGGCCCTTGTAGCTCTTATAGGTCTCATGGAGACCTAGTCACCCATTTAGCACACCATCAAACCAAACAAGAACATAGGACCAATTTTAAATACATAGGTCCACTATTTATGTCCCATTAGACATCCTAAAATGATCAAAATCATCTTATCTGACCTATACATATGCTCAGACAACTCAAGTAGAGAATTTATACATAGGAAAACCATTACCAAACATATAGTCAACTTATTAAGCATTTTTCATACTCAAGATATATTAATAACACCTCAAAATAATCACAAAGTATCATCATGGAGTCTATAACACTCCTAAAAAGAAAATTCATCATGAGACAATGAAAAAACATCAAAATGAGCTCAAATATCCTTCTTAGGTCATTTACATAATAAGAACAAACACAATCAACCTTGAACATTAATATATTTGAATGTACACACTTCCAAATCTTCAAATTAGGTTAATTAGATATGCCATGGAGTCCTCTTCATATTTTATTTTTACAACACTAGTAAATTTGACTTCTATCAAAAGATATGGAAAAAATATAGAGCTCTAGTTGTTTCCTATGTTAAATTCAAATATTTGAATGATAATAGTCATAGTTAAACTTTGAACACTTTGATTGCATCTCATATCCTCTTAGCTTTAGATCAATCTCATACCATTGATTTTGTTTGAAATTTAATACATAGGTGCCAATACTCAAATGTTAAACTTTGGTCACTTTGAATTCATCTTATGTAATATTAAAATGTTGACTCAACACACCATCAATTTCTGTAGATCAACCAAGTCTTTAACTATCAATTCTCACTATTCAATCAATCTATACGAACACCCACTCACCATTAGATCCTTATCTTGTACCTTTGCTCATTAATTAAACATATTACACTAATATTAATCTCACTTATTCCTAAATTATTAGAGAAACATGCAACATCAATCTTTTTCAAAATTTAACTTGTATAAAAATCACTATGGGAACTTTGCTTATCTATCTGAGTATCCATTTTCGAAACTTAATAACTTATTCTTCACTTAGATGCATGATCTAAAATTTAGACCATATGATCTCCTCACATAAGAGAATCCATCCATAAAATAAGAAACTCCTAGATCCTTCTTACGTGGAAGATATAATGCCATAAAAATGCCTTATCAAAATCTTTTATCACAAAGCCAACTATGTCAAAACTTGCTTGAAAGGCTAACTTTGCACATGTATATCTTTTGACGTGATTCATCACGTGATCTAAAATTAGGCAAAAATAAAATAGGATCAAAACTAAAAACATCATATGATTATTTTCTCTTGACACCTTCACACATGCAAGATATATCACCATAAAAATGCCTACTCATCTTTTCTTGTCACATGCAAATTTATCTATGGAAAAACACAGTCAAACTACTTGGGAGCCTAACTTTACATATACATATCTTTTGGCATGCTTTATAACATGATCTAAAATTTAGTGAAAATATAATAGGATCAAAAATAAACAAACCCATATCATTAAATCCTCCTAAAATTTCCACACATGTAAGATATGACACCATCAAAATGCTTACTTGGCTCTTCTTGCCACTTCGCAAATTTGGCTAAGTATGGGAAAATAATGAATTTTGACTGAGAAGCCAAATTTTTAACCTCATATATTTGACCATAATTCAATGCATGAATTGAGATTTAGCACATATCAAGTAGGAACTAATGTGACCATAACCATATGACCAACTCCCCTTGATTCATCCACATTTGGTAATGGTGATGTCAACAAACTGCCTACTTAGATTTTCTACCACTAGACCCAAATTGTCTAGATGAAAATTATGGCTAACCAGATGAATTACACTTATGAACATAAGATATTAAAGAATATATATCATATTAGGGTCCTATTTCACATGATCAAATCACCATACTCATCCCTAAACATATCTAATCATACCAACACTAAAGATCAACTAAGCCTCTATTAAGCACACTAGGATAAGCACATTACACAATTTGTCATTATTAATTAGGATATCAAAAAATTTCATCCACTCACAAGGACACCTCCATGAAATTACTAAAAAATATCCAACATGCTTCCCCTTGTCCTTCTTGGAAAATGGATTCATGTTGAAATATTAGTTATATATTTTGAACTTAGCCTCTAGATGCTTACAATACTTGTATGGATGCAAATATCTTGGAATATTAACCTTCATTCTTGAATTAAATAACTTGATACACTAGTTTAATGTTGATGGGATTGCATGAATATCATGTATCCAAGGTCTACCTAAAATCATATTATATGATAAATTGAGATATAACACATAAAATAGGGTATCATGCATAAAAGGCCCAATGATATCTAGTAAGCTAATGGTGCCTTATGATTCTCATTATTCATTATAATAGGATTTGATGGTAATTGTTTCTAATTATAGATCTACTATCATCTACCCAAGAATCTTGATGAGCTTGAGAGACATAATATTTAGGCCTAATATATTGTCTATGAGGACACCCATCACTTCGTGTCACAATATGTAAACCTCAATGTATAAAGTATTATTATGAAGTGGACCAAAATATGACATATCACTTTGATTTAAGGTTAATTTTTGGCTCAGAGCTAGGTGTCCAACCAAATCTTGAAATTTTTCAAGGGATATGTCATTTGGAAATTTTGATTGGACAACAAATTCTGCCAAGATGATTTTATGGATGGTAGATGTATGTAACAAATCTAAAATGGATATTTGTGTTGGTGTCTTCTAAAATTGTTCTATAATGTCAAACATATTTTATGGCATTATTATAAATTTCTTGTTCTAATATAGAATGGTTGGTTGCATGATGGGTGAAGTGGCAGATGGTTATGGGCCTAATATGGTAATCCTTGACTGTTGAGTTGTGATTGCACAATTGAGATTAGGTACAAGACCAATGTTGTTAGAAAATAAATGTGGAGGGGGCCCAAATAGGACAAGTCTCAATTAATGGTGTAATTGTGCACAGTCATGGGCTAATAATGAGTTATTAGTATAAGGTCCAAACATGAAATCCCTACTTTTTGGTTTACTTATATGCAATTTCAAGTCAAGAAAAGTTTACCAGCATAGGTTGGTTGATTGGGTATGATTAGAAATGGTCTTGTATAATTGGTACTTGGTCTTAGATTAATGAAAATAATATTAATGTGACCTATTGTAATATGTATTACAACTAAGTTTTAGTCATGTGTAACTTCATGATAAGTATGTTGGTTGTTTGCCTCATTCTAGCCTTAGTTCTATCCATTTTTTTGACATTATTAGTTCTACTATTGGTTCTATTGATTCTTCTAGTTTTACTAGTTTGGCCTTGGTTATTGATACTATTGTTTTTGATGTTGCACTAGCTATTATTGTTCATATTATTGGTTATTATGTTGGGTAAAAGGATTCTGATAGATTATCATGTTTTTATTGGATGTGGAAGCTCCATGATCTAATGTGATCTCTCCATTTTCCAAAATATTTTCAATGACATGTTTAATTTTCACACAACATTTTAAGTTATGGCCATTGACTCAATGATATTCAAAAAAATCATTTGGCCTAGACCAATCTAGATAGTCAACACCCTTGATAAGGCCCTTCAAAATAGGCCATATAATCAAATTAGTTACATAAATCTTAAAAAATATAGTATCAATAGCCTCTCCAAGGTTATTAAAAACATGATACATAGACACAGTTCTTTTTAGAAGAGGATTTTGCAAAGGTATAATTTGTTGCATTTTTTGTATTTACTATGTTCACTACATTAATCTATTTTAATGTGTTTATTAAGGAGGTTGTTTGTTAGGAGGTATGTCCATATGCATTGTAGGTTGTGGAAATAGTGATTTCACCATTTGAACATGTCTTGACTTAGTTATTCCATTTCATATAACATTCTTGTTTTGATTAAACTACTTTAGGTTGTCATAGTTATTAGCCTAGGTTTACTACGATGCTTGCACTTAGATTGGATTTTGATTTTGGCCATTATTCTAATTTTGGTTCTAGTTTTTATTTGATGAGGCTAGTTTAATGATCCCTTTGTTAATAAGGGATTTATTGATCAGTAAACCTTTGTCAATGATCTCTTTAAATGTGTGTGCACACTACAACTCCAAATAATAAGATATCTTACTATGTATATTTTTGGTAAACACAACAACTAGTTGCTTATCTAGTAGATTGTGGGTAAATCAACTTGTAAGGGCTCTCCATCACTGTATATAACTTTTGAATCTTTCACCAAATTTTTTTTTGGCTTGTGTTAAGTCTATTAATGAAATCTCATGTTTGAGATTATAAGAGAAGTGCTACACAAACTTGTCTAAAATATCATCAAAATTAGATATTGAATTCTTAGACAGCTTTAAGAACCATTCAAATGCTTGCCCTCATAGGCTCCTTGGAAACAATAACAATAAGTATATGTCACTATAGGCCACTAGTTGGCACATAACAAAGAATTTTATCAAATGGGCTTTGGGGTCACCTTTCCTCTTGTATTTATCAAACTTTAGTGGATCGTACCCCAGAGGAAATGGTATCAACAAGTACTCTATGTTGAAAGGGTAAGAACACATGTCATCTAACTTGAAAATTTTAGGTTTTTTTACACATTGAAGGAGGGACATTACATCATTTATTTGTTTTATTTCATGTGCAAGGAAACTAGTGGGATAATTGTATTGAGGTGGAGTCTGGGTAGTCAAAATTTGGATTACTTTGACTAGGGTAAAGTGAAAGAATTTGCTAGGGAATTTTAGATTAGTTAAGTAATAGACCAAAAATATGCATATGTTATTGAAATTGCATGTGTGGTTATGTGATATTCTAGTTGAGATTAGGTATGTAGGCATGATGTTGGGAATAATACAATTGGGATGGAGGTATATAATTGTACTGTGATTATTTTGGTTGAATAGGGACATGCTACCAACTAGTCATACCTTATTTATGGAGAAGAATTTGTGAAATAAGACCATATATTTTAACTTATGACATGTTTTGCATGAAAGTTAATTATTGTCTAATAGGTACTTGAGGAACATTATAACATCTTGGTTGCAAAAATCCCTATTGGGAAGTGGATGTATGTTAGAGATTTGGCATTTGTCACCGACCAATATTTAGATGTTATTGATTAGACATCATTTGGTTTTGGATTGACATGTTAGTCTATGATTGAAGTTGTATGTTCACTACTACCTAGTAAGGTGTAACATTGGTTGCCCTTTGTTGAGGTGGAAATATGTTTTAGCTCAGCTACATGGGTAAGTTTGATAGTGCCTACTGTTTTGGGATGTTACTCATCACCTATTGGGGTGGAGTAAGATTCCTCACATTTTGTTGAAGCATGGCACTAGTCATTGGTTGACTACCTAATCATTGTTATTGGGTGTTAAAAGAAGAACCTAATTTAGGACTAGAGGTAGTTGGTTGAGGTTGAGAATTAGAAACTCCTACTCCTTGAGTTTACAAACCACTCATGGTGTTAGTTAATTTTAAATTTTGTTGTTGACTATTTGTTTATGCACTAACACCACTTTGGTTTAAATTATATGTTACTTGAATATTATCTAATATATTCAGATCACTATTATGTGTAGAATTAAAAGACACTTCCTCAATGGTTAGGGTATTTAAAATGTTCTCTCTATAAATGCTTTATGTAATTGGGTCAAAACCTTTATTTTATTGACCTATCAACTCAAAGAAGACTCCCATTGAAGGAAGTGATTTAATGAGAGGTACATTTGACATGGCCATATTATTAAAGTTATGTTCTAGGTTTTTATATGTCTAGTATGTTATCTACATATAAATGAAGTGATCCTCCATGAGGCCTCCTTGAGTGAAAAGCATACATGGATCTTTATATCTAATTTTTAGAATGGAATTAGGGTTGATAAATAAGGCCTATTTGTAGTTCTAATTTTAAGACATGTTATAAAGCTCTCTTACCAGACTTGGTAAGTTTTCATGCCCTACCTCTATGTCTCTATTAGGATCATAAAATAATGGAATTATAACATAATATTGTTTTTGTTGAACATTTTACAAAACCAAAGGTATACTATATAAATATTGGGATATCTATTTTTGGTCTTGCTTTGTGTGTGGAAGCATGCTAACCAAATAATTGGCTAAAGGATATTAACTCTATTCCCCTATTTTAGTGTTATATGGTGGATAATAATCCATCTCCCAAATAACATAATCTCCTTAAGGGTCTTTAATGAATTCATCTTGTATGATAATATTTACACATTCTAGATTATACATGACTCTACTACATGTACAGTGAGACATGGTCAAATCAATGGCAAATATTTTGTGAAAAGAGAGGTTAGACTTCTAAAAAATCTGAAAAAGAATGTCGATGAGGATAAAAGATTCAACTAGGTCTAACTTTGTCAAAGGGGTGGAGTTGTATCTCCAAAAGGTATATGCAAAGATTTGATAAAAATAGTATAACATCAAATTTCTAGTATTAAATGTCTTACACAAACAAGGTCATGTAAAATTAACTAAAAAATGATATCTCAAACTCTAGGTGACCAAATGTTCCAAATAAGTCTAAACTAGGAAACGAAAAATTTGATAGGTCTTTTGTCCAAATGTGGCATCAAAATCTAGGTTAAAACAAGGCATGTGCTAGGTCTTTTGTCTAAATTTGGCATCAAAATATAGAGTAGAAACAAAGGAGATGATATTATTATAATAAAATGGAACACTTCGGCATAAACAAGGCACTTGATTCTAGACATAAACATGATCAAATTGGTATAAGGCACTAATCAAAAGGTATTTAAAGATAAACTGATTCTCACAAAGGCACACATGATATAGTTTTTTAATTTTGGATAAAAAATTAACCTAAGCTATGCAACCCAAAAGAGAAATATTTTTGTATTATCCCTTAAAAAATGAGTCCTAAATTGAAATCAAATAATGTTTGGATCCAAACTCATAAAATTTAATCAAAGACTCAACTTCAGAAAACTTAGGCTTTATTGATAAATAAGCTACACAAATTTGAATAACATGACTACACTAAAACAAAGATCCCACAAGACACATGAACTGGTTTAAATAATGGCAACTTGGACATAATACAAGAAAAGTCTTTTGAAATAATTTAAGTAGTATAATGATGTTAGTGCTCTCAAAATGTATAAATAATGTTTTGTTTCAAATAATTTTAAGGCTCAAAACTTTAATTGATTTAGGTAGTGCAATGTTACCCATTTCAATCAAGTGATACACATAATGTTTTTCATATAAAGAGTCTTCTAAGTTAAATCGAAGTGTCAAACAGATGGCATAAGTCCTCCTCAAACAATGGAGAAGTGTAGACAAATAAACTCATTTGTGAAGTGGTTAACAAATATAAGTTTTAGACATAAAACAAGTAATAAATGAATAAATGACAAAATTACAACTAAGTATATCATCCTAAATCCTATCAAGATGTGTCAAAGTAGGGTTGACTAAAACCTAAAAGTTACTACCATATAAATTGATCCCAAGTTGCTTAACACAAGATGAGCATCATGTCAATTAAGTTCATAGTGATCAACTTATCAACAAGGGTTTATTCCTTTGCATGAAAATTCCATATGTAGACTGCTTAGTGAATTCCCCTAGTTGACTAGACCTAACTTGGGCCTTCATTACTAAAGGAGAAGTTAGCCACTCAACCCCTTAGCTATAGCAGTATGTGTACCCTAATTTATATACCCCACTATGGAGTGGGGTTGAAACACTTTTAAAAGATGAAGCCTTAGGTTAATTCTTCCTTAGAGAACTTGTGAGAGGTAATGACATCCCCTTCAAAATCCAAGTTGCATGAAAAGACTAGTAGAAATAATTTAGGGTTAATTTTAGATTACCCAATATTATATGGGTTTTGAGAAGAGCCTAGACAACTTTATTTTATGCCTTGGACTAGGCACCAAATATAATGAAAAGGTGATTTTGACCACCTAAGTTACCTATAGGGGATTGGGAGAGAGCATACACATGTTATTTGTTTTATCAAAACAAACAATCAACAAACAATTTGAAAGTAATTATGATTAAAGTTTGATTTTAGGAACCAAATTGAAAATTAATTATGTTATTTGCTTGGCCCCTTGGCTTAAGTGTGAAAGCTTGAAAAATTTTCACCACACAACATAAGCAAAAACCATTTATTTTTGTTTTAAGCCCAAAACCCAAATTTTCAAGATTTATCATAAGTTCATTCTAAAACACCAAAACTAAGTGTTCAAGAATTAAGCATTCTTTTTAAGCACCAAAATTGAAGTGTTTGAAAACATTAACAATACTAACTCATTTTAAGAACCAACATCCAAATGTTCAAGATCTAACACATTAATTTTAGTACCCAAAATGAAGTGTGAATGATTTGGCTAGATTCCTTTTAAAATCCCAATGTAAAATGTTCTTTAACCAAAAATTTAAAAAATTCATTAAAATCACATCCTAAACCTGCATTTGTTAGATAGTCTCTTCCTTCTTAGAATCACTTTTGATTCTAAAAAAATGAATTTAGAAAAGTATCTTTCAATTTTCATTTTTGAAAACTTTGTGACTATGCTCAGTCAAAACTAACTAATACTAGTTTCAAGGAAACCAATTCCAATCAGTATCAAATAGAACTAATGATGGTAGTTAATGACTGATACCAATTGATTAATATCGATGTCAATCAACCTGTGAACGTAGAAGCAAAACCATATTAGAGTAAAAATGTTATGTTAGGAAATGGTTAGCTAAAAACTCAACAAAACCTATAAGGTAAGGATTATACAAAGAGTTTAAATGCTACTATAGATAAGAAACAATGAAAAGGAATGTTATAAAGTTTCAAACTATAATCTTTAAAAAACCATGTTTCACCCTGTATATCGATCAATGATGGTTACATAGAACTGAACTCAATTGGGTTGAATAGATAATGGTCACATAAAATCAATGCCAATTAAGCCTAACTAATATTGGTCTCTGTGTAGATCTGAGTTAATTAAAAATTTGAAAATATGGCAAAAACAAAGACAAAATATCAATTTTGATGATATTCAAGCATTCTTTTATCAATTTTTGAGTTGCATCTTCATTTCCTTGCTACATGGGATGATTCTTGTCCCATCGAACATGCCATTTTTTAATCCAAGAATCTAAGAAGGGTGGTTAGATCATGTGTTATATTCATAATGAAAGGAAACATAGTAACATGTATAACACTATCTTACCTAGATTAAAGGAGGAGCTTAGTGAAGAAAAACAATTGACAAAGCACAACTAAAATGCAAGAAAAACAACCTTTCTTACCTTCCTTAAATGCTCCAAGAGATTTATTCATTGGCTTTCTTATCTTATGCTCGAGAGGTCTTTGGAAAATGGAGTTATGTGGCTCCTTCTCCCCTTGGAACCATCATTTGACTCATGCTTGCTTGATGTAGCTTGATGGCTTGGCTTGTGATTCACAATTTTAGCATTATAACTCTATTATTTCCAATATTGTCATAAAACCAACATTATAACATTACTATGTCCAAGATTTCTTAAATGAGAGGAAAATGATTATATTTCTAAGTTTATTAACTAAACTTAACTCAAGGTGAATTAGATTGTAGTTAGATCTTAGATTAGGTTAAAACCTTACCTTAGTGATTTAATTAACCCCAGTAGAGTTAAAAGGTGTCAAATGGTTATGATTAGAAATGAATAGGCATGGGTGGGATAGTTTAGGATATTTGACAACTCACAAAAGGGAATTATGAATTATTAGGATATTATTTTATTTTTGAATTTCTTTTCTAATAATTCATTTAATTTCTCATGGTTAATTCAATTTAGGTATTTGATTAGGTTTTACATCTTAATTAATTCTATTTAGGCATTTTAGATTTTTGTAGGGTTTGAATTAATTACATGTTATGCATTTGTCCCATTTAATTGATTTATAAGCCAAATTGTATTTAATGAAGCCAAATTTGAGATGTTTAGTGATTATTAGGCTATATTTGTATAGGTTGGTAAGAATTGGTCTAAATTCTAGTATGAAGTCATTGGTGGCAAATTTTAGATGTTTACATATTCAATGGATTGAATACTTAGAGTGGATCTCGAATGTTGTGCCAATCAATAAGAATCCATAAGGAATCATAATTTGTATTGATTTTAGGAATATAAATAAGGCCTACCCTAAGGATGACTTTCTTATGCTATATATTGACATGATTATCAACTCCACAACTAGGTATGAACTTATTTCATTGATGGATGGATTCTTAGGATATAAATAGATCCAAATTACACTAAAATACCAACATAAAACAATGTTCACTACTCTATAGGGAATGTTTTGTTATCAATTTATGCCATTTGGTCTCACAAATGCTAAGGCCATGTACCAAAGATCCATGACCATCATATTTCATGATATGATACATGGAATTATTGAATACTACATCGATGACATATTGGGAAAATCAAAGACTGTGATTGATCATATAATAGAACTATTTGCCAGATTTGGCCTACATATGAAACTTTGCCTAGAGACAGAGTGAAAAGCTGAGTAGGGTCCTAGTTGAGAAAGTAATTTGATGGTAAAAGGAGAAAATAGACTTCATGATGCTATCACATGTCACTTTCAAGATTTTTAAACACTTTAAGCAATCTTAAAGTGTGAATTTGATGATTTTAAGGAACTAGATTGTCATAACACATCATGTAAGAATGAACAAGTCAATTTGGTTGTGTATTTTATAGGTTTACTTGGGAATTTAACCAAGGTTGAATAATTGATTGTAAAGGATGTATTTTGTGCCAAAATCATCCCATATAATTTTGGTGTCTTGATGTGTTTTCTATATCAAGATATAAGCCTTCAAAAATGATCTATCAGTGTGGGATGTGCCTAAGGGCATGAAGTTAAAGATGTAAGAAATAGCCATTTGGATTCAAAAATATTCAACAAGTTTCAAGTTAAATTTAGGTTTACCAAGTGTCATGATCTCAGAAGCTGGGATCAAAGATCAATGGCACATGGGTGATCTTGCAAAGTCAATAAGTTAATGCATATCAACAAAGCACATTCAATCATGCAATTGGAGATCAATGATGAGCATGAGGTCAAAAGGTTAGAGGATAATCAGAATGAATTTAATGGTTACAAGTGTCTTTATCATAGTGAAATATTGAATAAGTCAACAAACCACATTGTATTTAGTATACCAAAAATTTATGATGCATGTTTAACCATGTAGAAGTAGATCGATGGTGCAGATCAAGGTCAAAAAGTCAATGAGCTTAGATTACATGTAAGGATGATATGTGGTATAAGTATATTAAATGGATAGTGAATGATAGTGGGGTTCAATAAAGGCACATGGGGATGTAAAGTGGTATAATCTATAAAGGAGATCATAGATCAATAGCAATTATGAAGGTTAAAGATAGGAAAATCATGAAGAAGATTGATGGAGCAGATTTGACCAAGTTCTAGGGAGGCTCGAGATAAGGATACATGTTTAAGGTGACAATGGTTAGGTTTTAAAATAAAATAAGTAACCCAAGGAAATTCCACATAGGTAGACATATCAGATCAAAATATTTCACCACCCAAGTAGGCAAATGTATAAATACAAGATAAAAATGATCTAGATTACCAGAGTAGACATTGTAGATTCATAAGCCACCATTAAAGCTCATGTAGACATCTCAAAAGCCTTCAGATGTAAGTTTTATGTATTGTTCATTATCAAGAAAACCTATCCTATGAATATTGATTTGAAATTATGACTACGAAAACCAATAGGGGAATCAGTTTTCATCTACCATAGACCTATGTTTAGGGTTTAGAGTAATGGTAGAATTGTCATTATGAAAGGAATGTTAGAGGGGACACCATATAAATGAGTTCAAGTGAATGTATGATAATTTAAAGAACATATCAAGATGAATAATGGTATGATGATCTCATTAAAAAGATGGAGAGTTTGGAGGTTGAGAAAGGCAAGTGGAGAATTTAATGAAGTCTCAAAGTCTTTAGAGACTGTTCCTTTTTAATGAATCATGACTCATCATCTTTAATATATTATTATCTTCCATAATGTTTCTAAGCCAATGAGAGGGCTTAAGAGCTATTGGGAGCTAATGAAAGTTAATTTGTAGACGTAAGATTAATGTTGATCAATAAAAAAGTGGTTGAGCCTCATTTAATAATTTCTATTTGCTCATTCCCCTCTCTCTTCTCCTTTTCTTATATATCTCCCATTTATACCCAAAAATGAGGAAGACTCTTATGCTTTTGGCATGTAGAGGCTAGGCCAAGATTTGTACTGCAATACATATTTAAAGCAATACAGGATTAATTTCCTCTATTCACAAGCTAAATTAAAGTGTGTCCTATGAATTCATTGATGTGGTTAAGTGAATGTATGCTTTCCCTTCCATTTATATGAGTTTTCTCACCTTCATAAGTGTTTTGTATATTTCATAGGTCATTTTAAGTGCCATAGATAGTTTGTTGATTGGTTTGTACATGGAAAACTACCCTCCCATGCTAAATTGATAGATAATTAGTGCCTTTTTATGAAATACTTATGTGAAAGATGATCAAAGAGTGAGTGAAGTGATATTTACAACTTTGAAATTGTCTGATAGTGTGTCTTATGCAATTATAAGTATCCAAAAGATTGGTTCATCACCTTATTTTGTATGTTTTCATGAATTATTGCCAATTTCTTTCCCTTTGCCAAGAAATATATTAGTTTAGGTGATAGATCTAAGAGAACCATCCCTCTATGGAGGTTTAACCTCACTATAAGATACCCATAGCTTGAGGTTGTTCCCATTTTGTAGCTTAGTTAGATAAGTCCTGAATAACCCTCTCTAAGGGTATAAATTAAGTCCATAATAGTTTTTGGCATGTTAGGTAGGCGTAAATTATACTTGGTAAAGCTAAATTTTAGAGATGAGAAGTATTTATAGTAGATTAAGACATCCATCATCATCAAAAGCTAAATATTCTTTAGATTATAGATTTTATAACATCATTTAGGTAATACTCTCATGTCAAAGGTCAATACAAGGTCAACTAGTAAAGGTATTCCTCTTGAATTCATTGAGTTACTTTATACTTCATATAAAATATATAGGTTTAGTAGGATGAAACAATATCTTCATAAGAAATATTCATTTCCTAATCATCCTATTATCCTAATCAGTGTGATTCTCACTATCTAGATGGCCATCAAAAACTAGGTGTTTGTTCCAATCAATAGAGGTCGTACACTAAATATAGCCCAATTTGATGACATTCCTATATCTTCTCTTAATATTATCTCATTATTCTCAAGAGAAGATAAAATAACTCCTATTGAACACATCTAGGATGTTTCCAACCTTTGTTCAGTTCAAAGTGTTGTTTAAGAGGATGTAGTTATTAGATTGCTTGTTGCTTCCTTCAAAGTAAAAACATTGTAATGGTATAGAAACATTCCACTGAATTCCATTTCTACCTAGAATGAATTAGGTGTGGCCTTAGTCAAATAATTTGAAGACTAATTTATCACATATCCTTGGTTGAATAGATGAATACAATAAGAAGATATTATCATGATTTCATGTCTAATTTTAACCTCAAATTTCAAAAAACATGGACCAAAATACCTACATTAATTAGAGCATCCATAGAATATGCCTTTTTATACTATCTGAAAGCCCTCAACTCTAATATCAGTGTAATGATACAATCAATGGTTGGTATTACCTTGCCAAATTATTATGTGGTTTCAATAAGAGATGAGAACAACTTGATACAAGCTAGTAAACTCTCTCTAAGGCCTCAAATGCCTATATTCCTATAATTGAAGTCTATAATAGTTCCTCAAGTTCCTCAAATTCCATATTAAACTCCTATTCCATTACCTTAAGCCAAACTTATTTCCCCTTAAATTCAATATATTGATATTGGAGAGTTGATATGTTTGTTACAATCTTTTGGGAATGATATAAACAACAAAATCTGACCACCTATCAACACTTTAGATATCATTGGCCTCCTTATCAAGGGTTTAGGGAAAATAGACCACCCTATCAACCACAAAGAGCCATAAATCAAGATAAACCATATGCATCTCTTGATACTAATATAACTTCCACTTCAAAAACTATTGTTCCCATACCACCTCAAAAAAACTTGATGTAAGATTTAGGTTGGCATCCATCTAATCGCAATGATGCTAAAAACAAGCCTTAGTGTCACAAAACATTATTATGACACAAATGAAAAAAAGATTTTTCTCTTCAATAAAGTTAGTACCAAGAGATAATTTTACCATCAAAAGGAGAGACTCAACAAGTTTAATGGAAACCTAATTCCATTAATGTGAATTGGCAAATGGATGACCATGTTGTATTAAATTAGAGTGGTGAGATTAGCAATATAAGTGGTCAAGTTTTAACTTTAACCAGAGATAAAAAGAGAGATATTGATGAGGATAAAGATGTGATTAATGATTCAAGTACTCCTAATTTTGTATCCAAGAGTACCAAATATCAACTTGCTAACCCTACAACAAAGAAAAATTAGAATATAGAGGTTGGAAAGGTCCATCAAGTACCTCCTATTCATGAGCAACTAGTGGTTCAAAAAGTGTAACCAAAGGTTAGTGGGGATTAATTCAGTATAGTAGATCAAATGAAGAATTTTAACACCATAATTATCATTTGGTATTACCTCTCTATTCTTGGACAAAATAATATGCTCATTCAATATATTTTAACTCTCAAATTGTCTCCAAAACTAGTTGAGAAAGAAGGCATTGTCCTAACTAATTAAAACTATCCAACTAAGCAACAAGTAAAATAGGTAAATAAGATGGTAGAATTAGACAAAACTAAGGTAAAATCAAACAAAACTCCTACTTTTTGCCTCTCTTTGATAGTTGGTAACTCTTTGGTTCATAACTGTATGGTGGATATTGGAGCCAATAACACTGTTATACCTAAGAAAATTGTAGATAAGCTTGGTCTTATTTATGAACCAAATGATAAAGGGGTATTGAAACTATATGGATCACTAATAAATAAATATTCATCATCAAGGATATGAATTTGACACTACATTATTGTCTTAATGTTACTATTTATCAGGATGTAGTTGTGTTAGACTTGCCTTCTTACTTTTCCATTTATTGATCAAGGGACTTCACCTCAAAGATTGGAGGATACTTGTCAATGGATCGGACATATTTGATATTCAAAATTATATATGCTACCAAGTTAAAAATATGTTTTAAACATATTGTACATTTCCACTTGGAACCATATATGCCAAGTGTTGTGAACACTAACTATGTCATCTCGGATGAGATACTATAAACTAGTGGAGTAGAAATTGAATCACCTTTATATGGAGCTTCAAATATGTTCCCTTATTAATGGGCCTCTAATTTTCATGAAAATTATCCTTATAATATAAATAAATAAGAGGGAATTAATATTTATTGTCTCCATGAGAATGATGCACCAATTCTAGCTATGATGAGTCTAGTGTTGGTCTATCAAAATTATAATTTGATGGATTAAGGAATAAGCATGATACTGGGGTTGTAATGGTGTTGATATATATAAAATAAAAGGTATTTATCTTCTATTAATTTTTAGTTTGGTTGTTAAACAATGTTTTAGAATATGAGACACTCATTCATAGTTTGCAGTGTGCTAGGAAGATGAAAGTCAACACCTTGAAAGTTTTTGGTGATAGTGAACTCATAGTTTACCAAGTAAGATGTCTTAATGTATGAAAAAAATTATTTCTTATATCTTATAATCATAGGGTGTGGGACTTACTTTAATATTTTTAGGATTTCAACATTCAGGCAATACCAAGAGATGAGAAGAAACATGCAAATAGGTTGTCTACCATTGGGAAAAAATTTAATATCCCAACTAATATAAAAAGTGAAAAAAAATAGTTACACATTAAGGTGGTTGTAAGGCCTTATATTATAGATAACCATGAGAATTTGAAATTTTTTAAAGATGAAAATCAAATTATCAGGTTCTTGCAAGAAGAGGATGAGTTTTCCTCAAGAAACAAATCAAAGTTCTTAAAACAAAATGATCATTAGATTGTGTAACTAAAACAAAATAATTTTCTCAAGCGATTGGTCATGCTTGATAACATATTTAGTGGTGATGATGAGTTGAGAAAATAAAATTTATCTTTTTCAACAAGGAACACTATGCCAATGTGGAGATTATAGTTGGTAAGAACTTGAAGTTGGGTAAGGTATGTACTCCTTCACAAAAGGAATATTTCATTTAACTATGTACAAGTTTTGTTGATGTGTCTTCATGGAAATATAGTGATCTTAAGGGATTTTATCCAAGTCTATCTCAATGCACCATTGAGTTAGAAGCTGAAAATAAATGAGTAAGATACAGACATAGGCCTATCAATCCAAAGCTTGAGCCTTTCATGAGAGATGATATCTTGTTAATAATTTGACTTGTCAAGGCCAAATTAATATCCCCATAATATGGAACTTTCCAAAAATTTAGTTAAGAGCCCTTTATAACTAGTCAAAATGGTGAAATGTAGCTTAAAAGGACAAATTTTAGTCAAAAATGTTAAAATTGGAATAAAAAAGGTCATTAATAATTCGAAATACCTTTAAATATGTTTAAAAAAATTAATATTATCCTCTTCTAAAGTTTCAAAGCCTTAAAAGGTGATCTTATATGTTTTCTAAGCCTGAAAAGCCCACAAAGCCCCCCACACATGCCAATTTTCCCATTTAAAACATTAAAAAGGTTGAAAAAGTCTTTTTTACATGATATGACACATATTGTTTCTAAAGGCTTCTATTTCAAGTGGTAAAAGTGAAAGTCATCGTTTAAAAGGCTAAAATAGGATCTTTTCTTCATTTTAGAAGCAAAAGTATGGATTTCATACACATTTTGTAGGTAAATGAGTATCAAGGCATGACAAAACTTTACCATGATTTTCATGGTGTTTGGATGTATTACAATTCCAAAAATATTCCTCTCCAAGCACTTTCCTTGTTTGCACAAAGTGACCTACTTGTAAGTTCTCTGATGACATAGACTATTAGAAGAGAGTACATATCTAAATTTTGGGATGAATAAACTAGATTCAGAGGGATTCATAATGGATCAAGTGGTTTTTCAATTGGATACTCTAGAATCATGAACCATCCATTTAAAGATAAGCTAATTCTTGTAAGCTAGCAACCAGAAAGGCAATGGGTTTTCTTCATTTTCTCTTCACTAAGGTGGAGTTTCAAGAAAAATCAAGTTTTTATAGAATATTGGGGACTCAAGTACCTATCCATGTTATCCTTATATTATTATTCATGTAATTAAAGGTCCAAAAAATCTCATAAACATAGGCAGTCAAATCTACAATATAACATGCTTGCAAGGAGAAGTTGTACGGTTAATGAATAAGGAAGTAGCCTCATATTTTAAGGGGTTTCCAACATGGTTTTCATGTTTTCAATTAGTTTTTCAAGGAAATCCTCCAAAATATCCATTTATTGGCCTATTTTGATGCTTCCAAGCTTCTAAAAGGGATAGATTAACATATTTTAAGGTTTCTTTGCAAATATTGAGGTTTTTACAAGGTACTAGGTTTGAATTTTTCTTTTTTACCCTCTTCCAATGGCCTTAAAAGTTATATGGAATGATGATCTTATGCCAAATTTTGTCTATAACTCCTTGTATTGGTCCTATGATGCTTCCAAATGCTTACTTCCCACCTCAGCCACATTCTCACCATACCACTATCATGATCTTCCATTATCATTGTGTTTTGTGTCTCTTCACCCTCCTCTCATGAATTTCATCCAAAATTTATACATTAATATTCATACCACCCTTCCAAAATCTTGATTCAATGTTAACATCATAAAGAGAGCTAAAATATTGATAAAGGACCATCAAGCATGATAATGGAATTTGTAGGCCTACAAAACATTAGACATAACCATGGAAGGGACTATAATAGTATACAACTATATGTTATGAAGGACATCAATCAAGGAATGATAATTTAAGATACACTTATACAATGTCCAATGGAAGTGACCTCATTGGACAATCAAGCATGATAAAAGAATTTGTAGGCCTACAAAACATCAAACACAACCATGGAAGGGACCACAATAGTATACAATCATATGTTATGAAGGACATCAATCAAGGAATGATAATTTAATATTATGTCATAAAATGGCCAATGGAAGTGGCCTCATCAAGCAATCATGAGGAGGAATGAAGAACAAATATGCTTTTGGGCCTTCCTTAATGTCATATATAAACTATTATCTATATAAGGTGTCATCAAAAGGATGTTACAACTACCAACCATGCTTAGAATATGTATCAAGAGGTTTTGTTTCACTTTTGTAAGGATATTTTGTGTGTGAGGATGTCATCATAATATTTGAGATAAAAAGTGATTTTTCATATTGTGTACTTCATGCAAAGGGACCTACAGTGCCTAGAATGCACCTACAGGCTTGTAGCTACATTCACCTATAGTTGATAGGTGTTTGGTCATCAAGGAGACCTCATGGAGGTTTTCAACCTGATAAACTACCAAATCAAGATATAAATTAGAAATTATTAATTCATGAAGTAAAAAAGAAACAAAAAGTGAGTTTCATTTCAAAATGATAGCCTAAAATGTCCTAAGCCACCACCATATAGGCCTAATGGTGACAAACACTACTAAGTGCATAAGACCATGTGCAGTCATGGGTCTTTCAAAGTTTTACAAGGTGTTCATAACTAGTAATTGAAATTGAAGACTTTTAAATAAACACAATAAAAAATTCTAAGTGACTCAAAAGGATAACTACCACCCTAAAACCACTATCATGATGACCTATAGGAGGTATGGTCAAGAAGGCTTATTTAATAATCCTAAAGGTACTCTTAGTAGTTTAAGGAGGCTAATTTGATCCAAGAAACATAAGTGGCATTGATATTGTCAATTTCAGGAAGATTATCAAATGGAAAAGCATACTAGGGTTAAGATAAGTTTATAAGGGAGAAGTGCACCTACAACTACCTGTATATGCACCTATAGTCAGCCTAAGATGAACATCTACAACTAAGTACTCCAAATGTTAACATAGTGAACTAGGCTGAAGAGACTTCAAGGGGAGATTGGCTTCCTTATAACTTATTGAATATTAAAAAGAGAAATACCAATAAAAAACTTCTAAACACCTTGCTACCTATCAACAATCTCTCTAAGGTCCCAAACATTGTTCATAGTCTATACAAAAGGGATTACAGTCAAGAAAAGCATAGTTATGTGGATTTTCCAATGCAATGGTTGCATGAAGGTCTATTGTAAATTATATTATATGATTAGGGTTTAATTAAGAAATTAGGTTTGTGGAAGGGAAGGTATATGGTCATAATATCCATCACATTTTCTCACCTACATCATTCTAAAACACTCACCTAAATCTACAATCAAGCTACAGTAAAGGACATTATGAGGAAATTTTGGGGCAAAAGAATAGTTGGTAAAGTAATGGTGATGTATGAAAGAGGTTTGTTTAAAAATATAAAATAATTATGATTCTTCAATGGTTTTAAATGATTCATGGGGTTTCCAATCATAACATCCTACAACAAGCTTAAGGAACCCTACCTACAATCACATAAGGTGATTATAGTCATGTAGAACTATCAATGACTAGGGAGGATGGTTATTTGGGTTTGAAACCTTTAAAACATGAATTAAAGGAGTTTGATATTTTTTTAATGAATATTAAATGACAAGGTATAAGGGCTTTCACTTGATGTTGAGTCCATCATGATGACTTACATGTAGGAGTAAAATTAAGTTACATTCAAGTTTCCAAATGAGGGAATGGTCTTGTATAGAATTTTGGCTTCAAGAAAATTTTCATGAAAATAAAGTGAAAAATAGGATCCAAAATTTATAAAATGGTGTGATAAAAATTATAAATATTGAGACACCACCCTAAAACCATAGCTTAAAGCTTGCAAACATAGTTAAGGCAAGGTCTAGTTTCTCTGTCATGGTCATAGATTAACAAGTTTCCTTTGATGACCTTATCCAATAAAGTATATATGGATGATATAAGAAATTTAAAATTAAATAACAACTTAAAATAATTATTCAAGTCATTAAAGTATCAGGAAGCATGAGTTAAGATGATAGTACATTAGGTGTACAAAAATTGACTGTCTAAGGTCAAGGATGCCTTGCTAGAAGGGTCTAAACATACTAGAAAGAGGGATAGAGGATATTTTCCAGAATTTTATGGTTATATTGAGATAATTAAATATTATTTTGATAAATAAAACACATAAAAACAATGAAATCAGCTCCTAAAGTATGAAAACACAATCAAATGTTCTCACAATCCATGCAAAAGGGGTATTTCTTAAGGAAATTTGAGGATTCTAGTATCTACAGATGGATTTTTGACTTTAAATTTGGTAAGTATCATAAAAATGAGTTTAATAATCACCAATAAAAGTTTAAAGGCCATTTGATGAGTTTAAGTACTCGATGTTTTGTCACAATTATCAACATGTCTTTTTGAGGTCACCATTAGAACAGACAGTGTTTTGAGGTGCCATAGAGGTTTCTAGTCCAAAGTGAGAGTTTTAAAATAATGGGATGATTTATTTACATCATAAAATGACCTTTAAATAGTGTAAAAACTCTAAAATATATGCAAACCATGCTCATTTAGGCTTTCACAAGCATACATGCATATAGGCCAAAAATGAATTTTTGACTTTTCAAGAAAAAAATGTTTTAAATGTGTTTATATAGAATGGTATAGACAAAATAATAATGTTTTTATGCATAGATAACTAGGGGAAGAGTAATTTTAATCCTAGTGAAGAATTTCAAATTCTATAATTTTAGACACCCTTGTAAGCCTCCTGTTCAAGTGCTCGTATATTTCACCACGTGAAGAGTTTGTAAAAATGTTATTAACATGATTTTAGAACCCATATAAAATTATAATTAATGAAAAATTGATATTTTTTAAGCAATGTAATTTATGAAAAAAATATAAGAGCATAGGTAGCCCAGAATGGAAGCAAAACCCTATAGGTAGTTCTCCTCCATGTGATAACTTTGCACATATTTTATATGGGAAACTAATATTTTTAGGGGTGTTATGGGGGTAAATTTTATACACATAAATGTAAATATTTTTTTATTTTGAGGTATGTACTTCATGAATCATCTTTTGAAAGATTCAGCTTTAAAACCCTCCCAAACCCTCAAAAAACTAGTTTTGAAATATGTTGATTTTATTGCCATAAAATAACCATGGATAAAATTTAAACCTATTTAAAAATAAATTAAAGTCTGAGATGATTTTTATAAATAAAAATTTTACATAGGGATCTATACGGATCAGGGCATAAATCAAGTTGTTTATGGAAAAAAACATAAAAAATGAAGTACATGGTAGTTCAATGGGATCTAATCAATGGAGATTAAATATTGAGACTTATTATTCATCCTAAAATCATAATTTGGTCAAAAATATTCTTATAAGTGACCATACTAGCTCAATCAAAATGGCTAGTTTGTAGGAAAATGGAGCAAAATGGACCTAGTCAACCCTGTTGATTGAATGGCAAGAATTTTCTCATCAAAATCACCTATCTCTTGATGGGAGAAGTTCATTTAGGTCTAATACACATTATTTTAGTAGGTTTAATGTTTTTCCTTGTATTTTTTATGGAGTTTTAAGTTCTAGAGGTAGATTGCAAGGCTTAGTTTGATTAGTAAGCTTAGTTAATCAAACAAGCAAAGTGAGTTGGCATTGAAAATGGTCATCAAGTAGTTAATTTTTAGATTCAACATCAAATTTCATGATTATTTCAGTATTTAATTCCATTTCATGTAATTAAGGAGCTAATTAGAGTTGACTAGTCTTGAGCTTTAGTTGACTTTTGACAAGATCATGCATCTTCCTTTATTTCCATGTAAATAAAGGCTTTCAAATACTACGAACTCAGCTTCAAACTTGAGTTAAGGAATCCAAATTGGTATATAATCATGCAAGGAAGTATCTTTACTTGTCAAAATGGGCCCACCACTTTTTCAAGGCCAAAGAAGATTCTCCTGCAAGACAAAGAAAAGAGACGTCTTGAAGGCTTTTGAACTCAAATTGGACTTGAGTTAACATTGAATTCACCTTATATTCTCTTTCCAATGTCAATATATTGGCTATGCTATGATTTTTCTATATATGTAGGCTTTTTAGCCATTTTTCAAGAATCATCCCGCTCTTGGCAAGAGCAAACTCTACCAAGATTTCATTTTGTAACCTTTTTAGATTAATAAAATGACTATTTTAGATTTCATTATGCTGGTATAGTGTGTTTTTATCAATTGATTTGCATATGTGGTTGAAATTTCTCCATTTTGAAGTCTTGATTCTCACCTAGCTACTAGTTTGATAGATTATGTAGGTCATGTTCAGTGTTTAATATCATTTGGCTGAGCTTATAATGGATATAAGTGGCTAAAATCAGGCATATTCCATCATTTCCCTTAGGATTTGATCACTAGATAAAACCTCTTCATGAAGTATTGATGTATAAGAGATATTTTGAGTTGTATATTTAGTCTTTACATGTTTAATCAGTGTTTTAGGAGCTTAAATAGAGTGGATAAATTAGAAATATAGGTGTATCACCAACAATAAAGTAGGATTTCCCTTTCAGTATCTCTCTTCCCCTTTTCATCCCAAAAATTAGTAGTTTAGTAGTTAGTATAAAGTGATACATCAGAGGAGCTAGCCTTAGTAAAATCTATAGGTCTAGTCTAAGTTTAGGTGTCCCACACCTCATATCATTCCAATGTTAGTCCAGGTGGGAAGGTTTCAAATCCAAATTTATAAAACCTTTAAGTAAGGTGCTATCTAGATTACTAATAGCTTCATAAGCTCATAGATTCATCTATTATATTTATAATCAAGTAATCAACTCGGGTGGCAAACCTTGTTCCAATATGGAAGAATAATGGTGAGATTAGACTGTGTGTTGACTTTCATGATTTGAATAAGGCTTCCCTTAAAGATCACTATCCATTACCATGTATGGAAAAAAATTTATAGCTGGTTATAGGTTTAGAGAGGATTTTTTTGTTGGATGGATATAGTGGTTCAAATTAGGTTTTGGTTAAGGAAGAGGACCACTTCAAGACAACCTTCACTATAAGTGGGGGATATTTGCATATAGAAAGACACCCTTCAATTTATCCAATGTTGGAGAAACCTTTCAAAGAGCCATGGATATGGCATTCCAAGGCCTTCTTAATAGGTTTTTAATTGTTTATTTGGATGAAATAAAATTTTTATCAAAGAGTGAAAGTGTGTACATGGTTCACCTCAAGAATATGTTTGAAAGGTGTAGGCAATTTGGGGTATTTCTAAACCCCAAAAAGTGTGTCTTCTTATTTCATAAAGGCAAGATTTTTGGGCATGTGAGTTTGAAATATGGTTTGAGTATATATCTTAAAAGATTAGATTCAATTCTTGCACATTTCTTGCCTAGGAACAAGAAGGCTTTACAAAGCTTCTTAGGGAAAATAAATTTTATAAGAATATATATTTTAGGTTTTTCCACTTTAGCTAGCCCACTTACAACCATGTTAAAAAAGAATCAAAGTTTTATCTAGTGTGAATAAGTAGTAAAGATTTTTGAAGACATCAAGAAGACCATAGATTATTATCCTATACTCATAAACCCATATTTCACATATGATTTCATTTTGTACACTTATACTAACACAAACATCATTTCAAGCATTTTTATGCAATAGAATCATGAGGCTTTAGAGAAACTATTATCCTTCTTTAGTAAATGCTTGGAAGAGTATGAAACAAAGCACTCTTTTGTTAAAAAAACATGTAATTTTATTTATAAGGACTCTCAGTAAATTTAGATACTTGTTGTCTAATAATAAGATACATCTAATGGTTTCCCATCCAAGTATCAAGGAGTTTCTCTTGAACAAAGACACAAATGAGAAAAGAGCTAGTTGGATAATTAAGGTAATGGAGTATAATATGGAAATCAAGGTCACAACACTAATTAGAGGCAAAGTAATTTGTGAGAATATATCCCAAGACTTGTAAGAGGCTAATGAGGTGGTTTTGGTGTCAAATGATGAAAAGATTTCATCTAATCATACCTCACATTTTGGTTGGTTTCATGACTTGATAAGATATATCCAAGATGGTATTTATCCCTCTCATCTAAGTCCTTAAAAAATAATATATTTTAGATTGTAATCAATTCCATTTCTTCTTGTTGATGGTATTTTGTTTAAGAAATATATTAATGGCATGTTTCTAAGATGTATAGATCCAAGCCAAACATACAGATTACTTGAGAAGTTCCATGATGGACATGTTGGAGGGCACTATTATTCAATGATGACAACCATTAATATTATAAAAGGTGGCTATTATTATCCTAGCATATTTGGTGATTGCAATGCATGGGTTAGGAAGTGAAAATAATGTGTTATGTTTGTAGAAAAGTGAAGATCACAACCTTACCTCTCTAA
Source organism: Torreya grandis (assembly GCA_037957365.1). Classification (NCBI taxonomy): domain Eukaryota; kingdom Viridiplantae; phylum Streptophyta; class Pinopsida; order Cupressales; family Taxaceae; genus Torreya; species Torreya grandis. The sequence continues at coordinate 2,901,023 of JARHVA010001601.1, read as the reverse complement.
CCAATTGTGGTGGACCAGCCATTTGTTAGATGGGGATTGGAATTTATTAGTCTCATTGATCCCCCTTCAAGTTTAGAACATGAATATATACTAACAACTATATATTAATTTACTATATGTGTAGCAACAATAATATTGAAAGAAGCAAACAAATCTAATGTTCTAGATTTTTATGAAGGTTTGCTTACTCGATTTTAAGCTCCTTTAACCATAATTTATGAAAATATTATCGCCTTTGTGGGGACTAAGATCAGCCAATAGGATATTCAACATGGTGTCTATCTTAATAATTCATCAAATTAGTATCCATAAAGCAATGGACTTGATGAGTCCATAAATAATAACCTATTAAAGATAATTATAGGTCATGGCATCTCAAGTTGAAATCAACTCTATCAGCTAATAGGATCACATACAAAAGATTAAATCAAACTCTCCATACAAGATGGTATATGGTAAGGAAGCAAGATTACCTATTTCTCTTGACTTTCCTTATTTTGAAATAATATAAAAACTATAATTATTAGAGATTGAACCAATGGAGATAAGATATGATGAGATTATGGAGCTAGAAGAGGTTCAAAATTAGTCCATGTGAGCCATGGAAATCCATGAAGCACAAGTGAAGAGAGACCTTGAAAAGAGAGATTCTCCAAAAAGTTTCAAAGAAGGAGATTTTGTCCTCAAATTGGATGAGGATAGAGCTAAACGAGGAAGGCATATGAAGTTTGAATCTCTTTGGAGTGGTCCATACACAATCTCTAGCTACAAATCCCATAATACCTTCCAGCTTGAAAATATGGGTGGCAAGGAGCTTCCTACCTCATTTTATGGGATACATATAAAACATTATTATTGAGAAACTAGGTTCCTTGTACATAATTAGTTTGTTTTTATTTTATCTCAAATAATTTCTTTATTTTCACACTTACATTGTTTATATTAGTTTCCCTATTTTATGTGTTTCCTTCCTAGTTGAATGGTCATCTTTTTTTTTCAAGTCAAAAGGTTTCTTTCATTCATGGATTATATTTTTCATTGTTTATGAGTCCACGTTTTAGGAATTAATGAATTCAAACCAGATTTAATATACCATAAAATCTTAATTTAAAACACATAAACCAGATTTTAAATGTGTAAAATCAGATTTCACTATGAACTACTTGCATCATTGATTCAATTCCTCAAATAAAAGTAAATGAAGCATTAATGGAGAAAATAAAAATAGTAATATATACCGGCACAAAACACATGAGACAAGTATATCGTGGTTCACCCAATGTGGACTACATACACCAAGAAAGTCCTTAATAAATTAATAACAAAGAACCTCTTACAGAGATTGAAAATATCCTCAATAATTCACACAAGAATTCTATGAATTACTGATCCAAATCTGAAATCTATCAACAAAAATATTCACATGCTATGCCACACCTGTACCTGTATAATAGCATACCATGAGCTACTATACCACACCTTGTAAATAAACACATCACTCTATAAGTCACACCATACCTTTATATAAATAAATGAGGAGAACACCCACCAAAGAAGGAAAAATATGTCATGATTATCCAAGATAGTCATTATCCATAAGAAAGCACCCATCCTCCACCTTGTCATGCTTATCCAAAATCCCACCTAAGGAGGAACATGCCATCCTCATCTCTCCTCCACAAAAGTCTCTCACAACTTTCAAGGAGACAACAACTAACTCCAAAAAACATGGAAGTCAATCCCACTTTCACAAAACATGGAAGTCAACATGGAAAATATATATCTAACAACTAACTCCCTAAAACAAGGAAGACATAGAAATTAGAAAAATATCTAAGAATATTCCACTCACATGGAACTAAGGTTCCATAAAATGTGGAATGGTGAAAAATGTGCTCTCCAAATTTGTGAATCTATCTAATCCCTCAAAATATACTACCATGGTGATGTTATAGCCCCAAAGGTATTCACACTCAATAATCTTCCACTTAGAGACTATTTCTCTTGAATAGAATCTATCACTTCTCTATGACCATTAAGGTCAACCAAATCTGAACATAGTCTCAACTTGTCCAATGTGACCACCTTGGTCATCATATCTATAGGATTTTGGCTAGTATGAATCTTCTCTAACTTCACCAAGTTCTCCTTCAAAGATGTCCTAATGAAGTGATAACATAACTGAATGTGTTTTATCCTCAAGTGAAAATCAGAGTTCTTTACCAATTGAATAACTCTTTGACTATCATTATGTAGTCTCCCAACTTCCTACTCATGCCCCAACTCTCAAAATAACTAGTAAAACCAAATCATCTCCTTGTTAGCCTCTATGGTTTATAAAGCCATAACCTTATGTATCCTAGAAATCCAACTAACCATTATATCTCCAATAGTAAATATATAACCTATTGTACTCCTCTTGATATTAATATCCCCTGCCATATCTAAGTCCACATAACCACATAAAGTGGTATCTAATCTACCATAACATATGCAACATCCATGGTTCCTCTCAAATACCAAAGAATCCATTTTACTACTTGCCAATGCTCATAACCAGGATCACTCATATACCTGCTCACAACTCACACTGCTTGGGAAATATCTAGCCTAGTATAAACCATGGCATATATCAAGCTAAAAATTACTGATGAGTAAGGTACCTTATGCATATTAATATTTTTAACCTCCATCTTGGGACATAGATCCTTTGATAATCTAAAGTGGCCTACCAAAGGAGTACCAACAGATTTAACATCTAACATGTTAAACCTTTCCAAGAATTTCTTCACATACTATAATTGTGATAAAATTAACTTCTTCTCCTTTCTATCATGAGTAATCCTCATACCAATTATTTGCTTCACTATACCCAAATAATTCATAAGAAAAGAGTCACTAAGATATTCAAGTATATGAATATGATGTATGCTATTTCTTGCAATTAACATGTCATCTCCATATAGGCATAATATAATAAAAGAATCATCATCAAAATATTTTATGTACACACAATGGTCATAATTACACCTTTGATAACTTTGTTATAACATAAAATGATCAAATTTCTTATACAATTACTGTGGAGCTTGTTTCAGGCCATACAAGCTCTTATTTAGTTTGCACACATAGTTTTCCTTCCCTTTGGTCTCATATCCATATGTCTTCTCTATATAAAAATATTCATCCAAACCACCATGAAGAAAAGTAGTTTTCACATCTAACTATTCTAATTAAAAATCCTCAACTGCAACTAAATGAAGAACAATCCTAATAGAAATCATTTTTACAATAAGAGAAAAAATCTCATAAAAATCAATACCTAATTTTTGTGCAAACCCCTTGACCACCATTCTAGCCTTATACCTTTCTCTCCCTTCATTTTCTTATTTTATTATTTAAATCCACTTGTTTGGTACTGCACTCTTACCCTTGGGTAGCCTTAATAAATCCCATGTTTGGTTCTCCATGAGAGATATATGCTCATAATCTATGGCTTGATCCCACTTCTTCTTGGCATCTACATACGTTGCTTCCTCATAACACACTAGTTCTCCATTGTTAGTGAGTAATAAATAATTCAAAGGAGAAAAATGTTTAGGTGTTCTTCTTAGCTTAGAAGACCTTCTTACCATAGGAGTTTGGGATCCTTATGTATAAGGTTCTTGAATTGATTCATTGGATACTTTACAATCTGTAATGTCATCTAATACTATGTACTCTTTTTATTATTATTCTTGTTCATTTTTGTAAAACTAATTCTTATACATGACTTTTTCATTAATTATTACATCTATAGACAGAAATATTTTCTTATCTTTAATTTTGCATAAATGGAAACCAAAGTCATCCTCACCATAACCAATAAATGCGATTTTTTAAATTTTGTCTCTAACTTGGTCCTATGCTCTTTCTTAATAAGAGAAAAATACTCACATCTAAAGACTCTATGAAAAGAATAATCAACATTTTTATCAAACCAAGCTTGTTCAATAATGCCTCCATCAAAAAGCATTAAAGGACCTCTATTAATTAGATAAACTATCATGCTAACTACTTATGCCCAAAACTATAAAGGCAACCCTGTATGTAACCTCATACTCCTAGCATGTTCCATTATTTTTTTTTTCATCCTTTTAGATACCCCATTATATTTTGGAGTTCCTAGATTCATCTTTTGCATATAGATTCAATTATTAGAAAAATAATCAAAGAAAACATTACTACAATACTCACCTCCATTATTTGATCTGAGACATTTCAAATTGAGACCTGTTTCATTCTCAACCAAGGCTTTCTACTTGTTAAAAGTGTTAAATACATCATATTTACTTTTAATTAAATAAATCCAAACTTTTCTAATTGCATCATCAATAAAAATAACATATTAATTAGAACCACCAATAGAAGATACCTGAGCTGGTCCCCATACATCTAAATTTACTAACTTTTACTTATGTTCTTTCTTTGTGGGTCCAACTCTCAGGAACTTAACTCACTTCTATTTTACATACACACAATTCTCACAAAATTCTAAGTCAATTTATTTTAATATAATCAACTTGTCTTTTAAGATCTCCTCCCTTATGGCTTATATGACCAAGCCTAAAGTGCCACATAGTTACATTTCCATCTATATCAACTAAATCACAAGAATTAACACTACTAGTCAAATATAAAGTACCAAATTTCTTACCTATTGAAAACACAAGATCACCTTTGGTAAATTTCTAAGTATATCTAGTAAACATTATTGAACAACCCTCACTATCCAATTTCCCCACTAAAACCAAATTTTATCTCAACATAGGCACATGTCTGACATCCTTAAGTTGCCACTTGTTCCCATTCTATATTTTCACCTAAGCAAAACCTTTCCCTACTATCTCACATGGTTCATCATGACCAAGATAAACATGTCCTAAATTTTATTCAACATAATTAGTAAAATAATGCCTATGTGGGGTGGCATGAAAAGAAGCCCTTGAGTTTGATACCCAAGACTTAGAAAAATTATCCAAAGAAAAAATTAAGGCATCCTAACATTATTTTCCTGATGCCACATTTACCTCACTCATTTCCTCCTTGTTTGAATTCTTATCCCAAAGTGACTAATAATCTTTGTTTGAGTGTCCACTCTTCCCATAATGCCAACATATCATCTTGGCTCTAGATCTAGATTTAGATCTACCTTTTGAATTTCTACATTTTCTTTTTCTCTTGTCCTTTTGCCTCTCTCTAGTTTCAATATATAAAGAATTACTTGAAAATGATTCACCAGTGTTATTCCTTCATATTTCCTTACTAAGAATCACACCTACCACATCCTCAAAATATAAGCTTCCCTTGGTAGTGACTGCATTACTCATAACCATAACCAAGCTATCCCAATTATTAGGCAAAAAAAAAATAAAAAAAAATCTAACTTCATCATCAAATTTAATTCCAATATAAGTGAGCATAATTAAAACCATATTAAAATCATTTAGATGACTAGCAATACAACCATTCTTAGAGATTTTCATATTAAACAATCTTTTCATAAGAAAAAATTTATTTGAGACAAAGGGTTTTTCATACAAATTTCCAAGTTTATCCATGAGATCCTTTGTAAATTTATCATCTAAAATGTTAAATGTAAAAAAAGATGAATGGCATAGCCATATGGCTCCCAATGCCTACCTATCAAGCAATGTCTAATCTGCATCACTCATGGCTATAGGTTGTCCTCATTTCCCCTTCAATGGGATATGAAGTGATGAGCTTAGAATATGGCTCATTATTGACATGTTAATTCCCTAAATTCATCTCTCAAAGAATATTATCTTATGAAAATCTTATATTTTTAGATAGCTAATACATGGAAAATAGATATTTGTCTTGTTTATATTGAACCAAAGACTAAACCTTTACTTTGTCATTAATGTCTAATACATAGCATATTTTAGTGATTTTTGCTATGAAGAATGGTCAGGAAAAAGACACAGATGATGAATAGTGAACATACAATTTTGATCTTCATTCAACAGAACTATGGACTTCACAAGCTTGCTTCTATGAACTCTGTAGGCTTGTTTCTATGGACTTCATAGGGTTGTTTCAATGGACTCCACAAGCTTGTTTCTACATACTCTATAGGCTTTTTTCTATAGACTCTATAGGCTCATTTATATGGAATCTACAAGCTTGTTTTTATGGACTATATAGGTTCACTCCTCCCAACTTTATAGGGTCAATTCTAAGAATTTTGTAAGGATGAAGCTACAAATGGGGAAGCTAGCAACCAGATAGGATAAGAGAGAATCATTCCAATTGGAATAAAATAAAGAAAATAACTACTTACTATTTTGTAGGATTTTATTTTGATAAAGTTGTATATATATTTGGATCTTAAGATTATTATAGGATAGGATATCTATTTTATCAAAATAATTAGATCTCTTAGAAATCCAATCTCCTATCTATGGATGAATGGATCGACCAAGGAATCCTATTCCTTTGCATCTTATTTTTAGTTGATATATTAGTATAAAATGTAATATTTTCATAGATTATAAAAAGAAGGGAGATATCAGATGATAGAGAGTAGATAATAGAGGAAAATGTGTACAAGCATATTATAGTTTTTAGCTAGATTGTAATCATTTCAATTTTATGAATTAATACTTCAATTTATAGCACTGATTAATCTTTGTTCCTAAGTCTGAGAGGAGCAAGGGCCCACTCTCCTTGGAACCAGGAACTATGTATGATATTTATGTTATGTTTTACTAATTCATTTTTATAATTAATTAGAATCTTATTAATATTTACATTTACTCATAAAAACATCAAAATAAATTCATAGTTTAAAAAGCATTTTCTTATTTCAAAGTCATTTCCTTATAATCGATGTGTATTTTCCTTTATAGCAAATGTGTGAAACAAATTTCCTTTTATTATTGAAGAGTGTGATTTTACTTTCCATGCAAGATTAAATAGGAGTGTGATCTTTTACTTTTAGCAAAAGAGTGGATTGATTTGATTTCTTTCTTTTTAGTAAAAGAGCAAATCGCATAGTTTAGGACACATTTATTTCTTTATTCAAAGTTAGAATATGACAATCAAACACCCCCATAATCAGCCTTCTAGATCTACCATCCCATACCTTATTGCAGACAACTTTGGACACTAGCCTTGGTTGATAAGATATCAATTGAATATTGATTAAATGAGGAATTAAATGATGATCATCATTTTTGGTGCCATTGCAAGGGAACATAAGGTGTTATTAAGGTAATAATTATTGGTCTAGAGTGAAAAATAGAAAAAATTGTAGAAACCCATATAATCTTATAAAAATTCAATAAATTGATGTACCATCTTAGAGATTATAAAAGATGATTTATCCCAAAGTTTTCACCAAGAACACAAGTGGACACTCCTTCAACATCTCTAAGTAGTGAACCAGAAGTTACAAGTGAAACCTATTTGCAAGAATCTTTTGAAACTTAGATAGAAACCAGGCCATTGCCACAAGCAAGCCCCATAGGACAAATTCCTTAGGATCAATCTCTTATAGGAAGACACTATTTAAAAGTTTCCAGGGATTTAGAAGAAGCATTTCAAAAATATGTAACTGAATAAAATTTTGAGAATTTTGAACAAACCATAACTAATACCCTAAATATTTAGTGGGAAGATCATCCCAGATTTGAAACATCATTAGAAGAAGAAATTATTCTCCAACAAAATCAATAACTTGAAATACTAGGAAGGACTTTCTCCTTTCCTATTGTTGCAGATCCTAATGATCAAACCCCCATGAAAAATATTTCACTAGCTAATCTACCAAATTTCTAGGGAAGATATACAAAAGATCCTGATCAATTCCTATTTGAATTTAAGGTGTTATGTCAAACATATGATTACACAACAAATGGCCAAAAATTAAAACTATTTCCCTCTACACTTAAAGATACAACTATGAGATGGTTCATGGGTTTACCTCACAATTCTATTAGAACATGGGATGATATGGAAACAAAATTCTTGAACAAATACCAAGATTACTATCGAGTGTGAGAAAGAAAAGAGGATTTATTCAAAATCAAATAGAATGAAGATGAATCTTTAGAGGATTATTTGGATAGATTCATGTTCACTCATAAAAGAAGCAATTATCCACTCACTGAAGATGTTCATATATTAGTTTTCTTGAAAGGGTTGGATGAAGACACTAGAGATGCCTTAAATTTTATGGGAGGTGAAGATATAAATAAGTTGGATTTTGATCATATTTCTGAGCTTTGTACCAACTACTCTCGAACAAAACTTGGAATTAGGAAAGGAAGATTTGGGAAATCTAATGAAGTGGGTATGTTAATGGAAGAATTTGCTAATCTAAAGATAGATATCCTAGTTACACTAAAAAGTAACTTAGATGGCCTTCAAGCTATAGAAATGCAATAAAACCCTTAGCAATCTATTGTCTTAAGTGTAGACATAAAAATGCCCTTGGAGATTGTCCCCTAGATAGAACCAATGTTTCATCATGTGGGATCTGTGATGCAATATATCATGATACCACACATTGTACCCTTCTACCTATTTTAAATAATCTAATAAAAACACAAGTCCAATCCACTGAAGAAGTAAATTATATTTAGAGATAAAACTTTACCCCACAAAACTAGGTTAAATGATAATTTAATGCAAGAAATCTAGTTAATCCATGGATGGCACCATGGAATGTTTTAATTCATTCACTATTTTGGAATCAACCCCAAATTCCATCAATTAAAAATACATGGGCAGGACAAGATTATATGCCAACACCCCCATGGATGGTGCCACATCCACAACAATAATGGATGCCATAGCTATATCAATAATGGAATTAGTAGTGGAACCCACTGTGACAATTTACTCAACTAAGAAGACCACTTTAATAACAAACTATTATGTCACCCCTAGTTATTCAACAATAAGGACAAATCAATCAACCTTTAATACCTACACAACTAATAGAAAATCTAAAAAATAAACAACCAGTACCTATTTTCATTAATGAACAGGAAGATATAATCAATGTTGGAGCTATTGAGTGTTCAAACATACATTTGAGATCAGGGCAAACTATACAAAAACCTCCAATTTGCATTTTTGAGATACATGATGAAAATGAAAAGACATAATCATCTCAATTAAACACTAGAGAGGCTAAAATCAAAATGAGCCCTAAATCAAACAAAGAAAGAACTACTACCCAAGTAATTCTATTTTTCAAAAGATTAAAATAAATTGGTATTAAACCAGAATCAAACTTGGTCCATGAGTTACAAAAGATCAATATTGAGGTGCTCCTTCTACAATCTATTAGGGATATACCTAAATTAAACAAGATCATCAAAAACATTTGAATCAAGACACCTGGGAGGAAAGTAAAATATCCATGAACCATTCATGTTGACAGAAAAGTTACTGATTTATTAGTAGGAAAACTATTAGTTATAAATTATGTAGATCTGGGAAGCCCAATGATCATAGTTATAATCAAAGGTAAAGAAATTCCTAATATCTTGGTAGATTTTAGAGCAAAAATCAATGTTATGACAACTAATACTCTCCATGCATTATCTCTTATGAGAATGCAACCCACAACTACCATCCTTCAAATGGTAGACCAGTCTATAATGAAACCAAAAGGGACTATAAAAAATGTTGAAGTATTAATAGAATCTTGGAAGTATTCATTAGATTTCATGGTTTTTCAACCCAAAAAAAATAATCTAGGATATCCCATATTCTAGGTAGACCATGGTTGGATACTATAGCAACATTGATTGATTGTAGGTCAGGAGAGATGACCATTTCTAATGGGATAAATTCCAAATGCATCTCTTTGTATCCTCCTACAAAACCATCAACAAATTACATACAATAACTTTGGGTGGATAAATCAAACAACACATTAAACAATATTTCCTCATTAGATATGATCAAAATTAAAAAACACTTGGAATAATTGAATGGAGACATATACCCAAATTTTATGAACTCTGCCAGTCCAAAAGCTATGGACTTTGCTAGTTTGAAAGCTATGGACTCAACCAGTCTAGAAACTATGAACTACCTTAGTTTAAGATTCTTGGGTTAAACAAAATATTTTTAAATCTCCACTTCTACTTTTTCCATTGTTTCTTCACCATATGAAACCTCCACTTGTTGTTCTGCAAATTTTCACTAGGAAAGTTTGTGAAAATTGGTAGAATAATAACAATCTCATTTCTTAGATGCATTCCATTGTTCTTTAGTAAGACTGATTCCTCTTAGAAAAGAGTTTGTTGATAATGTAACCATATTTCATAAGCTACTTCCTCATCATGTCCTTTAAACTCATTTATTAGTGAGTTTAAGAAAATATAATCTAACTACCTAGGTATAAAACCAATCATGGTATTACTTGGAAAGATTTTGAACATCAATAGTTGGTTAATGAATGAAGAGGAAGATCAACTCTTTGAAGTACTGGAAAGGCACACCAAAGCTTTTTCTTGGGATTATACTGATATGAATGGAATTCATCCTAGCATATTCACTCATCAAATTTACACAAAATCTACCAAATCGGTCAAACAACCACAAAGAAGAATAAACCTAGCATTAAAGAAAATAGTCAAAAAAAAATATATATATATATATATTGAAAGCTGGTTTTATTCACCCCATCTTTGAAAACTAGTGGGTTTCACCTCTGGTAATTATGCCTAAGAAAGATGGAAAATTAGCAGTATATGTAGATTATAGATAATTGAACAAAGCAACACTTAAATATTACTTTACCTTTTATTGATCAAGTTCTTGATAAATTGGCAGGGAAGAGATATTTTTCTTTCCTAGATGGGTTTAGTGGGTATAACTAGATAATGGTAGTAGCTGGAGATCAAGATAAAACTATGTTTACCTACCCTTATGGAACTTTTGATTACCACGTACTTCCATTTGGACTCTATAATTCTCTAGCAACCTTCCAAAGAGAAGTTCTATCAATATTCTTTGACCTTACATATGATTATGTTGAAGTATATATGGATGATTTAACCATTTATGGTGAAACTTATGAATAGGCTCTTACCAACTTGGAAATAGTATTGATCAGATATGAGGAACATCAATTATATTTGAGCCATGAGAAATGTTTATTAATGATGGATGAAGGAATAGTCATGGGACACCATATTTCTGCAAAAGGCATTCAAGTAGATCCAAAGAAAGTTAAAATAATATCCAATTTACCCATTCCACAAACACAAACTAAAATTAAGAGTTTTTTGGGACATGATGGTTACTACAGACACTTCATAGATAAGTTTATCCAAATAGCTGCCCCTATGTTTTCCTTGCATAGAAAAGGCAGTACATTCGAATGGAGTGATAGTTGCCAGTAAGCCTGTGAGACCATCAAAGCTAAACTTGTTACTACTCTAATATTGAGAGGACCGGATTGGACTAATCCATTCCATATATACATATATGCTTCCAATACATCAGTAGGAGTAGTCCTTGTACAAAAGGATGAAGAGGGTAACATGTATGATATATATTATATTAGCAAAAACATGACACCTGCTAAGAGAAATTACACCACAACTGAGAGGGAATTCCTAGATGTACTTTATGCAATTAACAAATTTAGATGCTACATAACAAGCTAAAAGGTATTTGTCTATATAGACCATTAAACTATTATATATCTTACTAACAAACCAATTATGGGAGGTAGGATTATTAGATGGCTATTGCTCTTACAAGAATTTGATGTTACTATTATAGATAAACCAAGGAAGTATAATGTGGTGGCTGATTTCTTGTCAAGAATGAACACTATAGGTGAAGAAGAACCAGTGGAAGATGAGTTTCAAAATGAACAATTATTTGCTATTTCATCAAAATCTCCATGGTTTTTTGATATAGCCAATTACCTCACCACATGAAAGTTTTCTCTATAATTTTCACAAAAAGAAAAGAAATGTTTAATCAATGAAAGTTATTCTTTTGAATGGATTAATATAATGTTATTAAACTTGGACCCAACCATGTGTTTTACAGGTGTGTGATAAATGGTGAATCTTATGATATCATTAGAGCTTGTCATGATGAACCAAGAGGAGGTCATTACTCAGGTCAAAGAACCATACATAAAATATTGGGAGAAAAATACTATTGGCCTCACCTTTATCAGCAAATAAGAATATATGTCAGACAATGTGATGCTTGTCAGAGAATTAGACAACCTACTCTTTCAACAGAGATGCCTCTACATCCTCATCCTCAATTGGTTTTAAAACCTTTTGAGAAATGGGGAATTGATTTTATAGGTCTTGTAGATCCTCCTTTATAGGAAGAGATTATCTCCTAGTATGTATAGACAATGTGACCAAGTGGGTAGAAGTGGAAGCATTAACTCATGTAAGAGAAGAGATGGTAGCTAATTTATTATATTTCAAAATCATGTAAAGATTTGGTGCTCCAAAATAGATAGTCTCAGATTAAGGACCATAGTTCATGTCAAACATGATAAAGCACTTCATGCAATTATATCAAACTCAACATAGAAAAACATCTCCATACCATCCACAGGCTAATGGGCAAGTAGAAATCACCAATAGAGAACTAGAAACCATTTTAACCAAGGTTGTTAATTCCAATAGAAAGGATTGGGTAGATAAAGTACCAAAATCTATTTGGACCTATAATACTACTTGGAAAACAACAACTAGATTTTCACCTTATGAATTAGTTTATGGTGAGAAACCTTTATTCTCTATTGAATTTGAATTACAAACTTTGAAAACAACTGTAGAAGTAGGAATTAAATTAGAATAAATATAGAAAGAAAGACTCCTACAACTTAATCAACTTGATGAGATGAAGATGGAAGAACTACAAATAAATGAATTGGTACAATATCAAAGAAAATTTTGGCATGATTTACAAATCAAGCAATGAAATTTTCAAAAAGGAGATTAGGCACTATTGTTTGATTCTAAATATCAATAGTTCAAAGGAAAACTACAAACAAGGTGGTTAGGACCTTATCATATTGAAGAGGTCTATGAAAATGTTTCTATTAATCTAATACATATTGATGATAGTAGAAGAGATTTGTTAGTCAATGAACATAGATTGAAGCTTTACAAGAAACCTCTCAATAAAGAAGAATTTGTTTAAAAGGTAAAGGAGCAAGTAGCTATTCTAGAGAGCTCTACTTCTTTTAGAGAACATTCTCCTTGATAATCTAGAATATATATATATATATATATATATATATATACACATACATTTGACAATGCATGCCCATAAAACTAGCTTGCTAGTTATGCATTACAAAATGGGCTTTGGCTAGAAAACTAGCAATGGCTAGCCAAAGGGCAAAAAAAAAATTTATAAGAAAATATTATCATGTCACTATGATTGGTCATCTCCATGAAAAAAAATAATCCATGCAAACTTATTTGTGTAGGACACATGGTGAGCAAAGGATACATCTAAGGTCAAAGTAAGTAAGATATATATTTTATTTATCTATGATTAGTTAACTAATTATCTTTGATGTAATTAAGACTTATTCTATAGAGATGACCCAAATTTTAATCTTCAAAAATAGAATGACATGACACATGCCATAATGACAAATCATGCAATCGAGCTGCCAAAGGTGTATGGATAAGTGTGTGGCTTTGATATAATCAATTGAGTCATCAATTATGATAATGATGGGATGTCATAAAAAGGGGTTTTAAATGAAGTAATGAATCACTATTTCCATTAATGTGACACATCATCATTTCACCTAACTTGTATTAATGAGACAAAATGGCTTGCACACTCCATAGAAATGTGTGGTGCCTAACTATATCAAGTCATTATATCAAACTATAAACTCATGTAATTGTAATGTTTCATGTCAGCCATTTCATTTCTACAAATTTCAATAGAAGCTGGTCTACAAATCCTCCACGATTGTTACTTGCAAATCCTTAGTGACTATTGCCTACTAATTTCAACAAAAGACTAGCCTACACCTCAATTTTAGTTAAAGGAATAGAGTTGACTATAAATCTACAAAGAAATGGGATATAAGACAAGATCAGAGCTAAAGAATGTAGTAAAGTTTCATAAAGACAAAGCTTCTATGGTAGTGTTTAGAGTGAATGGTTGGCTACCTTTCATTGAAAATTTTGAAGGTTTTGATGAAACAATGGTAAGTGAATTCATCACTAATCTCACACCTAAATTTTCAATTGTGAAAGGCATTATTATTCCTGTTACAACTCAAGTTATAAGCCAAATTATACAAGTTCTAGAAGAGGGAATGAGAGCTACAAGAATAATTTCATTTAGTGATTTAATTATTCAATTTAAAGGTAATGAGCAAACTGGGACTTCATGTCTAGTATATTCCAAGGGAAAATCAAAAGGGATTAGTAGAAATTCACTTCTTGAACATTGGAAATATGTATCGAAGTGGGTACTTAAGTATATCATTTATGAAAGGTAACACAATCTTTTAGGGGGAGACACCATGAAAATGTTAATACACCTTTAGCATGGGAGACAAAACTCTCAATACAAAATTAACCTCCCATCCTTCTTATATGGTGATTTTCAAGTTATGTCTACAACCCCCAATGTTGCTCTTAGGCATCACGGCCTTATTCATCTCATCATCCAACATCACTTCCTTCAGCAAGGATAAGAGGTCTGGGAGGAATTTTAGAATAGTATAGCATAACAAATTCCAAATTTGCCTACACAAGAAATCCTAAATTTACTATAGGAACACTCATCTCCACCTGTTACATCAGTTGAGAACATAACACCAAGGAATAAATCATAGACTGTAGTCCCAACATAAATTCCTTCTTCTTCTTTTCCTTCAAGAAGAATCACAAGGTCTAAAATCCCTAAAGTTTCAAGGTCTCCACAAGAACCTCATGAATCTGTAGTACAACCAATTCCCTTGTTAAGAATAAAAAGGTTGAGATGAAAGGTTTCTATAGAACCTGAGAAGATTGAGGGATTAATGGTTGAGAAGGAAAGCCAACCAAGTATAGCTCAAAGAGTGACCAAAAGAAAGAGAAGGCTCATTCTAACAGATGAAGATGAACAAGAAGCTACAGACATTCTGGCAATTATTAAAATAGTATCTCATTCCCCCATACATCAAAATATCCCTGCACCTATAGATATTGAATAAATTCCTTCCAAAAGGAAATCTCCAATCATAATGGAGGAGCCAATTTCAGAGGAAGAGCCACACATAGTAGAGGAATCCAGTATGGCAGAACCACCACCTATTCTAGTTGAAACTATAATGGATAAAGGGAAAACTATATGTACCAATGAGAAAGGTGAATCATCTAATCTAAATGATCTTATTATGCAATTAACTTTGCATCTTTCTCAAGCTCAAGCTCTTAAACAAAAACAAATAGCTGACATTGCTGACTTGATCAATCAATTGCAAAAAAGGATAATCTCAATTCATTATTGGTGCATACATTAGATACAACATTTGTGGATCATGTAGTAGAAGTTCACAGATTAGAGTAAATAATAAAGGAACATGAAAGTAAACAAATAGATCTTTGGATATATATAGAAAATCTAAAGAAGGAAAATAGGAGATTAGAGAGTTTGGTAAACTCTTTTGAATTACCTGATGTTGCACCTTCTCATCTTAAGGTATTTATTGACCATGATTTTCAAACAAGTGATCTAGGTATTCCTCCCTTGAAAATACTACATCAAATTTAAGAAGAATATTTTTTACTTAAATAGAAAAACAAAAATGCAACTTCTTCAAACAAACTCTTAGAAAATGAAAAGAAATAATTAGAAGCTAAAGTACAAGATTTAGAAGAAAATTTACAAGATGCATGCAAATCAGGGGAAACTCTTTTGGCATGTAAGAATCCTTCTCCTACATATATTTTTTTTTAATTTGAACAATTTTATAAATGATAGCTTCTGTGGGTCTCTTTTCATCTACCTTACAAAATTTTTCAACCAACAACATTTTTGGAAATTTTTTATAGTGTTAAACCTGATCAACAGGATTTGATTTGTGAATTTTATTTAGATGATTTGATTCTAAGAAACCATGAGCGTAATAAATTTTTTATAAACCTTAATGTGGGAGAAGTTCAATTGAGGGCATTACATTCTACATTCAAAAATCAAATAATATGGAAAAGTAGATTTGAAGACTATACAAATCATGTTAAGACTACATGATTATGTGTCTAACGAGCCATTCCTATTTCCAGATTGAACACATTGTTTAACTATGATTTGTTAGATGATGAGATTAAAATTCATTATTTATAGGCTTTATATGATTGTGCTACTTCTTTTTATTTGTTTTCAAGATAGAGTTTTGATTTAGTGATGGTTACAAGTGTAAATGGATGGGACCAACTTTTAGTACCTCTTAAAAGATGAGAGGTTATGTCCCCAAATAACTTAAAATGGAATCTGAGGAGAGCATCCTCAATTTTGGGAATCTTAATAGAGGTAGTAGACTCTAGGGGAGAGTAGAAATAAATTGGCATGAGACATAGACCCCTTTGTTGATCATACCTATTCAAGGATGGTAGAGTTGGGCTCCATAATCAGAGGAGTAATTCAATATATGGGAAAAAATGATTCAAGCACATCAAGGATATACAAGCAATTCAAAAAAATATATAATAGATAAATTTGATGAATATGATTTGAGTCATAGTGTGGAAAGCAGAAGCTAGAGCTATGAATGCCAATAAATTTTTGTAATGGGACTTACAAAAGGTAAAGCTTAGGGGAGATGATGAGCTCATAATATGGCTCATTATTGACATGTTATTTCCCTCAATTCATCTCTCAAAGGATATTATCTTATGCAAATATTAGATTACTAAATAGATAATAAATGGAAAATAGATATTTGTCTTGTTTATATTGAACCAGATACTAAACCTTTACTTTGTCATTAATGTCTAATAGATAGCATGTTTTAGTGCTTTTTGTTATGAAGAATGCTCAAGAAAAAGACACAAATGATGAATAGTTAACATGCAATTTTGATCTTCATTTAGTAGAACTACAAACTCCATAGGCTTGCTTATATGGACTCTGCAGGCTTGTTTCTATGGACTCTGCAGGCTTGTTTCTATGGACTCCACAAGCTTGTTTCTATGGACTCAGTAGGCTTGTTTCTGTAGACTCTACATGATCATTTATATGGACTCCATAGGCTTGTTTCTATGGACTACATAGGTTCATTCCTCATGACTCTATAGGGTCAATTTTGAGAATTCTGTAAAGATGAAGCTATAAATGAGGAAGATGGTAGCCGGATAGGATAAGAGAGAATCATTCCAGCTAGAATAAAATAAGGAAAATAACCACCTACTATTTTCTAGGATTTGCTTTTGATAAAGTTGTATAGATATTTGGATCTTAGGATTATTATAGGATAGGATATCTATTTTATTAGAATAATTGGATCTCTTGTAAATCCAATCTTCTATCTAAGGATGAATGGATCGACCAAGGAATCTTATTCCTTTGCATCCTATTTCTAGTTGATTATATTAGTATAAAATGTAAGATTTTCATAGATTAAAAAAAAGAAGGGAGATATCAGATGATAGAGAGCAGATAATAGAGGAAAATTTGTATAATCATATTATAGGTTTTAGCCATATTGTAATCATTTTAGTTTTATGAATTAATACTTTAGTTTCCAGCACTGATTAATCTTTGCTCTTGAGTCTAAGAGGAGCAAGGACCCACTCTCCTTGGAACCAAGAACTATGTATGGTATTTATGTTATGTTTTAGTAATTCATTATTATAATTAGTTAGAATCTTATTAATACTTACCTTTACTCATAAAAACATCAAAATAAATTCACAGTTTAAAAAGCATTTTCTTATTTCAATGTCATTTCCTTCTAAGCAATGTGTGTTTTCCTTTGCAACAAACATGTGAAATAAATTTCCTTTTGTTAGTGAAGAGTGTGATTTTAATTTCCATGCAAGCATAAATAGGAGTGTGATCTTTTAATTTTAGTAAAGGAGTGGATTGATTTGATTTCTTCCTTTTTATAAAAAGAGTGAATCATGTAGTTTAGGACACATTTTTTTCTTTAGTCAAATTAAGAATAGGACAATCAAACACCCCCATAAGTAGCCTTCTAGATCTACCATCCCATACCTTAATGAAGATAGCTTGAGACACCATCCCTGGTTGATAAGACATCAATTGAATATTGATTAAATGAGGAGTTAAATGACACTCATCATGAAGTTCCTTCTTATACAATTAATTTGCCATTTTCATTTTCTGCAAAATAATTTTTTTTTCCATCAAGTTTCTCAACTCTGAATCTGATCTCTTCTCCCATAGTTCCCACTTAAGATAATAATCCTTCCTATGATTTACCACTTTAGTAAAAAACACAACCAAAACTTTGATACCAATTGTTAGGAATTAAATGAATTCAAAATATATTTAATCTACCATAAAATCTTAATTTAAAACACAGGAGCTTAAATAGTAAAAGGAGTAGACAAACTTCATGATCCTATCACATGTCACTTGAAAGCTTTTAAAACACTTTAAGTAAGCTTAAAGTGTGAATTTGGTTATTTTAATGAACCAAACCATCATAACATGTCATGAAGGAATGAACATGCCAATTTGGTTATGCATTTAATAGGTGTACTTGTGAATTCAACCAAGGTTAAATAATTACATAAAAAGGATGTATTTTATTCCAAGATCATCCCCTGCAAGTTTGGTGTCATAATGCATTTTTTTATCTCAATAGATAAGCCTTTAAAAATGATCTAGTTGTGTGGGATGTGCCCCAAGATGTCAAGTCAAAGCCACAAGAAATAGCCTTTTGGATTCAAAAATATTCCACAAGTTTCAAGTTGAACATAGTGATGCCAAGTGTCATGATGTCAGAATTCAAGATCAAGGATCAATGGCACATGAGTGATCTCACAAAGTCAATGTAGATAAATGAAGCTTATTCAATAATACAATTGAATATAAATCCCAAACATGAGGTTAAAATTTTATAGGATTGTAAGAATGAATGTAATGATGCCAAGTGTCTCGATCATGGTGAACTCCTAATCAAATTGATGGACCACATTTGATCTAACAAACCAAAGATCTAAAATGCATTTTCAACCATATAAAAGCATATATATGGTGTGGATCAAAGTCAAAAATTCAATGAGAATAGATTGGACATAAGGCCACCACATGGTGTAATTATGTTAACTAGATAGAGACTGATAGGAGAGTCTACTAGATGCATGTAGGGATGACAAGTGGCACAATCTAGATATAATATCATAGATCAAAGGTAATGATGACAGTCAAATCTATGAGACTCTTGATGAAGATCAACAAGGTAGACACATCAGATCAAAATATGAGGACACATGTTTGAGGTGACACTAATGAGGGTTTAAAATAAAATAAGTGGCCTAAGGAAATTCTACAAGGTAGACACATCAGATCAAAATATTTCACCACCTAGGTAGGCAAATGTATAAATGTGAGATCAAATACAATTTGGATTACTAGATTAGACATTGTAGATTTATAAGCTATTATTAAAGATCAACTAGACCTCTTAAAATCCTTCAGACATAAGTTTTATGTCTTTTTAATGATCAAGAAAACCTAGACTATGAATCTTCATTTGAAATTATGACTATATGAAAACCAATAGGGGAACTAGTTTTCATCTATTATGGATCTATGTTTACGGTTTAGAGTAATAACATAATTTTGACTGTGAAAGAAATGTTAGAGGGGACATTAGATGAATGAGTTCAAGTGACTATATGACAACTTAAAGAACATATCAAGATGAAGCACAATGTGATGAGATCATTAAGAAGATGGAGAGTTTGGAGGTTGAGAAAGGCAAGTGGAACATTCAATGAAGTCTCAAAGTCTTTAGAGATTTTCCTTTTGAATGGATCATGACTCATCATTCTTAGTAGGTTCTTATCTTCTAACATGTTTCTAATCCAATGAGAGGGATTAAGAGCTATTTAGATCTAATGAAAGTTAATTTATAGATGTAGGATTAATTCTAATTAAGCAAAAAATGGTTGAACCTCATTTATTGATTTTTGTTTGCTCACTCCCCTCTCTCTCTTCCCCTCTTCTTACATATCTCTAGTTTCTCCCCCCAAAAGAGGAAAAATATTATGCTCTTGGCATGTAGAGGCTAGGTCAAGATTTGTATGGTAACACCTATTTTATGTAATAAAAGACTGAATTCCTCCATTCACAAGCTAAATTAAAGTGTCTTATGAATTCATTGATGTGGTTAAGTGAATGTATGCTTTCCTTTACCTATGTATAGGTTTTTTCACGTTTATGAAGTGTTTTTTATCTTTCATAGGTCATTCTAAGTGCTATATATAATTTTTTGACTAGTTTGAGAGTGGAAAAAACTTGAGATCTACCCTCCCATACTAGATTGATAGCTAGTTAGTGCCTTTTTATGAAATACTTATGTGAAAAATGATCAAAGAGTGAGTGAAGTGATATTTTCAGGTTTAAAAGTGTCTAATAGTGTGTTATTTACAATTTTAAGTGTCCACAACATTGGTGCATCACCTACCTTTACATGCTTTTATGAGTTTTCTAACAATTTCTCTCCCTTTTCCAAGCAAGTGATTAGTTTAGGTGATAGATCGAAGGGAATCAGCCACCTCTAGAGGTTCAACCTCACTATAAGATACCCATATCCTGATTTTGTTCCCATTTTGTGGCTTAGTTGGATAGATCTTGAATAACCCTCTCCAAGGGTGTAAATTAAGTCCACAACAAGCACTAAGGAGGATATTTGAGAGGCTATGTGAATATAAGGTCAGACTCAATCTTAAAGAAGTGTGTTTTTAGAGTTACTTCAAGAAAATTAATTAGATTTATTGTGTCTCATAGAGGCATTGAATTCAATCTATCCAAATTTAAATACATTACTAAGATGCCACCAACTTTGACTTTGAAGCAACTTCATAGTTTGTAGGGCAAGATCCAATTAATCAAGTGCTTCCTATCTTAGTTGGTCGATAAATACCCTTTACACACCTAATAAATAAGGGTGTC
The DNA here is from genome assembly GCA_037957365.1 of Torreya grandis. Taxonomy (NCBI): domain Eukaryota; kingdom Viridiplantae; phylum Streptophyta; class Pinopsida; order Cupressales; family Taxaceae; genus Torreya; species Torreya grandis. The sequence goes on along the minus strand of JARHVA010001601.1, from coordinate 2,879,849 downwards.
ACATTTCATTTGGATGAAAAATGTAAAAAATATTTTTAGTGTTTGAAGGATTATCTTACCAATCCACCTATTTTATTGCCACATATGCTATGAAATCCATTTTTACTATATCTATCTACCACAGACAAAGCCCTAGGGGTACTTCTATCTCATCATGATGAAAATTGAGAAAAACATGACTTGTATTATTTAAGCCATACATTGGTCTATCCAAAATATATTTATAAGGATGCATGGGAAAATGGTTCATACTTTTGAGAGAGTTTGAGTTAGCATACATCAACTAGAAGTCCATCAAAGGGCAAGTTGTTATAGATTAGCTTGTTGAATCTCCCCTTACAGATATAGAACTGCTAAATTTTTAATTCCTAGATGAATCCATTATGACCAAAATTGAAACACCTATTGAGAAGCAACATTAGAATCTATATTTTGATGGATCCTTCACAACACATGGATCAGGGTTAGGCCTTCTATTTATTACACCATAAAGGGATCTTATCCTTAAAACTTTTCATATCAACTTTCCTTATAATAAAAACATGGTTAAGTATGAAGCACTTATTTCAAGACTTCATCAAGAAGTAAAATGGAATATTAAACATCTTAAGGCTTAGGGTGATTCTCAATTAATCATCAATCTAGCTAGAAACCATTTTTAAACCAAGGATGATAAACTAGTACCATACAAGGCTATGATCAACATTCTCAAATAATAAATTATTAATGTCTAGTTTGAACATATAGCAAGGGTAAATAATATAATAGTAGATGCTATGTATACCATTATATCTTTGATTCATCATACATACATGGCAAGATAATATTGATTCCTCATGGAAAATATTCTAATGCCAGCTCATGAACCTTTAACCATCACAATGATCTATTATATTATTAGTCCCAACTCTATATGGTATTCAAACCTATTTGTCTATCTTCATAACCACATTATTCCACCTAACTTATCATGTAAACAATCTAAGGCCTTTATCCACCATTCCACATGATATACCTTATTTGGACCAACCCTTTATCACCACAACTTTGACGGAACTCTACTTCACTATTTAAACTCAACAAAATAAACATTAACATTATAGGAAATTCACAAAAAATTATGTATAACCCACATAAGTAAGGGCATCTTATCTAAAAATCTCTTATGTACTAAATATGATTGGATAACTATGGATTTAAATGTAGTTGTGTATGTTAAAAAGTGCAAGAAATATTAAAGGCATGTTAATCTAATTCATGCCCTACCTAAAACATTGAAGCCAATGATTACACCTTGGATATTTTCTACTTGGGACCTTGATCTCATTGGGAAGATAAGACCCACCTCATCTAATGGCCACAAACACATCTTTACTACTACTAGATATTTCTCTAAGTGGGTTGAAGCTAAAACCCTCACATGATTGGAAAGCAAATTTCTAAATTCATCTTTAACCATCTAATTTTCCATTATGGTATCCTATCTAACATTATATATAATAATGGTGGATCATTTAAGAACAAGGATGTCAAATCACTTTGTGTCAAGTACAATATTACTCAACATTTTTCAACCACATAGTACCCATAAGGTAATGGCTAAGCTGAAGTATCAAACAAAACCATTGTCAAAATCCTTAAAAAGATTATCAATGATCATAGGCATGATTGGCACCTCCAAATCTTCCATTACCTCTAGTCATACCATACCAAATAATATATTCCAAAAAAATCCACTCCCTATTACCTTATTTATGGAACTGAGGCCATTCTTCCCATAGAGGTTAAATTACCTTCTATGTGCATCTCTTTGAATCATATCCTAGACAATGAATATTATTGAGTATCTCACCTACAAGAGTTAGAGTTATTTTATGATAAATGCATGACTATAGTCAATAGCTTTCAATCCTATTAGAACTAACTATGTGGCCACTATAATTGATGAGTCAAACATAAATAATTTGAGCTTGGTGATCTTGTACTTAAAGAAAACGAATAAAATATGATGACCAATAATAAACACAAGGTAAAGTTCAAAACCAACTAGATAGGCCCTTATATCATTGTTAAAAACTTTGTATCTAGAGCATACATGATCACTACACCAGATAATGATGAACTTGATGAGTCAACGAACATTATACACCTTAAACATTACTTCACTTGAGAGACCTGAGGTATTGTCTATGAGGCCCATTTCCATTATATCATAATATTTACATTATTTTTTTACCATACAATTATATCACTTTACCATTCTACCATACCTTTTCTATCAACTAGAGTTCTTTTTATCATCCCTACCCAACCCCCTTTGACCTTCATTCCATTCCATTGGTTCTATGACCATTTAAAGCATGAGGATTGAGATCAAGTTTAGTAGTTGATTTAGTATTGTAGATAGATGCCATATTATGGAACAATATGAATATGGTTTATAAGTTACATCCTTCATTCCGTGTTTTGTTCTAATCAAGTGATACTGATTATAACCACCTTTGGGTAAATCATATTCCTATCGTCATGCTACTAATTATAATTGCCTATGGAAAAATTAGTATCATTGAACTATGCCATTATTTCCTAATTATAACTACATTTGGGAGAATTAGGATAAATTCCTATTATCATGCCTTAAAGTATGACCTTTCCATTCTTATGTCATACTATGCCATTTTCCTACTTTTCCTCATTTATAAATTTTTTGTTACCTAGTTAGATTCCTCCGTTGTAAGGAATAACTTTAGTGACTTGAGGTCCCACCTTGGGACTATGTAGGTAGCACTTGATTCACATTGAGGTCAGCTCAGTCACCACTTTTACATGCCATCACCATTTTATGATCAAAATTATGTTTGAATGCTATTGTCATTTTATGAGCTTGGACCTTTTAGTATATCATAATCTTCCATTGAGTTGATATTCTCAAAAAATTCCAAAAACCTTTGTAAAATAGATCTATAAAATCCTAAAAATTGACCATTTATTTACCTTAAGGATTCTAGGAACTGTCACTAAGTCATAAGAAACCACTTGACATTTAGCTTGGCCATCCTTACTAGCCTCATATCCCATGTTCTCATAATTTTTTGAGCCCATTACCATATTATTCTACCACATCCATCATGTTTTCTTGTCCTCATTGTTTTTATATCCCATATCTTGAATAATTGCATTTGGCCTAAAGTTTTTGTTGGACCTTACATCCATGGAACTATCTACGTAGTTCCCACTTTCCTAGTGCATTTGGAGTCAGCTTGACTACCCCTTCCTTTTCTTTTATTCCTCCCATTTTGTTTATTTTGTTATATCTTATAACCTAGGGGAAATTCTTCATTGTGTTGTTTTTTCTATATTTGTGTTAACATTGTACTTAACCATTTTTTATTTTTATTTCATTTTGTTCTCTTTGTTTAGTTCTTTATTTTCTTGATATTTTGTTTATTTAATTTCTTGTTTGCCTATTTTTTTATTTTCTTGTTGTGCCTTGATTTAGTATATGTGCATTCATTAGGTGATTCCTTGTACATTATTATTGAATCCATCTATATTCATCTATCAACATTGTCATCATGGCCTTTATCATTGGTGAATTTTTTTCACTTATTTATTAGATCATGTGTCAGTCTTTATGTATATTATAGCTAAGTCATCATGATGTTATATCATGATGCCTACTATCACATGCTAAAACAAAAATTAGCTCGAAAAGTCTTACAAGTAATTCAGCCATGATATATCTCCTTAGCAGCTAAAAAATTCTGATCTATCCAAATCATTCTCCACATAAAAAGTAATTAAATCATGATTTTTTTTTAATCCTTACTAGTTTAGATGAGCATATGCATACTAGAAAATTTCCCAAATTCATATTTCTCATCTATATCAATTTACCATCATATTTTCCATCCTCGTTCGACTAATGATTATAACCACCTCTGGTAAAATCATTGTGTCAAGTTAAACTTATGCTTCTTGTAATTCTAATTGGCTTTGGGCAAATCATTATGTATTTTTCCACCCACATAATCGATAATTATAACTACCTTTGGGAAAACCATTGTGTTTAAATATATTTGGAAGCTAATGATTATAACTACCTTTGGGAAAACTATTATATTTATTCTACCCAACTAGAACATGTTTTCATTTTGATCATGCCTATAAACACTTTTGGGAAAACCATTATCTTTGTCCACCCACCTGGGGCATGTTTTTATCTTGCTAATGATTATAAATGCTATGGGAAAATCATTATTTTTATTTCTATGATTATAACCACATTTTTAAAAATCATTCTCTTGTTACCCTAACCATTTTTCAATTATTATAACCAAATTTGGCCAAATCATTACCTTTTTTATCCCACCTATCTGATTATTATATTTTCTTATGTGCATATCATCCTATTTATCTGCCCAACTAGGGGTAGCTTTATATGCCACTGATTATAACTACCTATGGGAAAATCAATATTTTCTACCCCATTTTATCTGTTTGGTCCCATTGTTTCCTCCTTTAGAGGGACCTCTCATCGACCCTTTTTGTTGACCACTCCCTTGAGGGGACACATATTGGTAATCCATTACCATTGAAGTCATAGGTATACATGACCTTTTCATTTTTTGAGAATATGTTATTATACTTATATCTTTTAATGCCTTCCCAAATAGGGGTTTTATTGTATACACCTAAAACTAGCCATAATTGGCTTCCAATGAGACTTCAAACTGATTCCTACCAATGATTACAAATAAAGATTAGGAGTCACTAAACATTCCAAATTTACTTGCACATCATTCATCAAAGATTAGAATCATGTTGAGACATACATAATTATGGTATCCTATCATATGAAATAATAACCTCTCATATATTAATCCATAATCACCTTGTGACATCATAATGGTTAATTTGGTCTATAGACCTATTAAGTGGGGCATGTGAACAAATATAAAATTTTGAAGGAGCTAAATGGATAATCAAAATAAATTAACAAATTCAAAAAGATTAAATGCCTAATTAAATTATCCATTTGAAATTAATGAATATCTAAAAATAGAAATTAAAAAATTCAAAATATCCCAACCTTTCATCATTGCCTTTATGAGTTGTCAAGATCTTTGAAAATATCCTAAAATATCTATTTTGAGAGCCATGCCTATTCATTGAAAATCATAATTACTTGAAAACTATTAACTCTATTAGAGTTAGTTTTTACTCACTTAGGTTTATATTTGAATCCATTCCAATCCTTAACTCAACCCTAACTTAGCTTGGGTGAGAGTTAAATCCTAAAGATATAAATACAAGGCCATGCCCATTCATTTATAAGCTCTCATAAGAAAAATTTATAATGCTAATTTGGAGAGAGATAAGCTTTTGCAATGGTTTTATAATGCCAAAATATTAAGCCAAGAAATCATAAGTCACATCAAATCCAATGGTGCCAAGGAGATTAGGATCCAAAAAGCTTCATTTACCAAAGACTTATTGATGCACAAGCCGAGAAAGCCACTAAACAAAACAATTTGGAGCTCGCAAAGAAGGTAAATTATTTGTGTCTTTTATGTTTGAGTTATGATTTCATCTAGTTATTGTTACTAAGTTCTCCCTAGTATCTAGGCTAGGAGTGTAAGTGTTAGTGTGTTTATTTGAGTCTTATTTACTTAAACTAACACTGCTAACCTTCCTTATTGGATTCCAAACATCACATGTACCATCAAGGCTTGATTGATGACATTATGAAGGTAGGAATTTTGATTATGTAGTTTGGCACAATGATAACACCACACATATTATTGATCCAAGTTATCTTTAACAAGAATCATGGATTTATAAGTACTTATGGTAGGTAAAGAATGGATATTTGGGCTCTTTATTTTAATGTTTTATCTTTGGGATTGTGAGCTTCTTTGGTATGGCTACCTATTAGGATGATATATTTGGTTAATATGTTGATAAGGCTTATAATTTTTAGACTATTAAATTTTCATGAATGTCAACTCATTACCAAATCTTTTAAGTAATGACTTAACTTTATACAAATCATTATAAGGGATAGGAGACAAAGCTAGATGATTGCTTGTTGTGGTAATTGGGGCTATAGTAGGTTTCATTGGAGGTAACTTTGAGAATAATAACGTTGGAGGCCAAGGGGAAATTTTTCTTGCTTAAATCAATAAATTTTCAGCTATTATTACAATATTATAAGAATAAAAGAGTGTGGTTCTACCCATTTATTGGATCATGATAGCTATATCACTATTAAAATCTCTCAAATAATATAAGAAAGCATTATTCAGGGTTGGCTTAACCAACAATAGGGTATTATAGTTTTTTGAAAGTGGAAATTATAATCACTCATGAAATCATGAAGATCCCATTTAATAGTAATTAATTTCTCAACTAGTGAGAGGTGGCCACTCTTATCCTCAAACTATATGCATAAGGTAGACCCTAGATCATCCCAAACATAGATGGAATTGGGAAGTATAATTTTATACCATTTTAAGGATTTACCTTTAAATGAGATAAGAAGTATAATATAAATTTTTTTTGTGCTATATTATGAACTAAACATATATTTAAAACATCTTGAATGTGTTCAATGGGTGTGGTGGATTTTTTAGAAATAAAATAAAAAAGGCTTTTTAGAGCTGAGGTGGGTATATCATCATATTGGGTCAACATAAGTGGGTTGCCTATTGAAATTTTGTCCTCACAAGACAAATTTCAACCCTTAACATCAAAAAAATTTGGATGACAACTATCATATCCTTCTCATGGTGATCTCCTTCATGGTCATGTCATTATTGGTCCTATTGAGAGTCTTTGAGCCTTTTTAGAAGTGTCATTAATGTGTTTAGGTTTACTTGTGAATCATCATATGTCACAACTATTTAAAGGTCTATTATTAGTGTATTAGTCCTCATGATGGTCTTGGAGTGATTAAAGAGTGTCAAGGTGTCTTGGAATCCTAGTTAAGGTGTTTGAACATTTTTTGAGGTCATAATATGAAGGATTCTTGGTGTGTTCAATGCCATTATCCTTGGTTTATTCATTTAAGCCTTTTAAAACCTTCACCACTTTTCATTAAGCATAAAATGTCCTAAAATCACCTCATATGAGTTAATAAACCCTATAAAACATTATAAATTGAGTATCATGGTGTTTCATTTCATTAAAAAGGCCTTAAATGAGTCTCTAAGCCATGACCATGCATTTCATAAACTTAAAAGCCATTTTAAAACCCATTTACACCTTTTCACTAGCCAAATGGGCCCCACATGCAAAATTATGTCTCTCTCACTTATTACTACCAAATTTTTTGTTTTAAATAGTCAATTAACTCATGTTATCTCTCTTTTTCCCTAAAATGGTAGTTTCTAGTTGAAACATGGGGAAAATAGTGGAAAAGGAGAGTTTTTATGTGTTTTCTATAGGTGTATAGACTTGTACGGATTGTTCCATATAGAGGAGGATCATGGATTGTAGAAGAGGTAATATTTGACATCTTAAAATGGTTTCATGATAGGTGGACTCAAAATAGATCCAAAACTAACCTTTCTCTTCAATTGGCTTCTTTGTGGACCAATATAGCCCTTCAGGTTTATGGATAGTATGGATTGGAGAGAGAATATCATGGTATGAAACTTTTTGGAATGGAAGGGGATATATTTAACTTATAATTAATGTCATTTATTTGAGAATCCATTCCTTTTACTCTATGAATAATCATTAACAAGGTATAGTACTCCCAATGCATTCTTCATTCAGGCAAGTTATCAAATTTCCTTGTTCTGTCCTCTCCCGAGTATGGTTACAAAGAAATGAAATTTTAGAGAGATTTTCAAGATTATAATCCACCTTTTAACAACATCCTCCATCTACATTTCACATTTTTTAGGGTGTGGGAGTAAGGAAATCATTCTTGTTCTCTCTATTTTTAGACTGTAGACAAATTTCCACATGTTATAGAGTGTCCAAGGCTTGATAATGTGAGGTTAATGTTAGATATTAGTTTTGTAATATTTACTTGAAATATCCTTGATATTATCTAAATCCCATACCTAACTAGGCTACCTCAGACTAAATAACTCTTCATAATTATGTCTTAGGACTATGACTACTGTATGTAATGTGGATTTCTTTTGCCTATACTTGTGAAGAGTCTTGGGATTATTAAAAGATATACGCATAATCCCATATTATACCTATTCACTATTTTTATTCCTAATATTCATCATAATCTTGTATATTGACCATCCCCACCCTCAATCCATTATACAAAAGGTAGACCTCTCACAATCAATTCAGGTCTATACATGTATACTAAAGAGACAGAGGTCTATTGATAGTTATAAATTAGAGTTATACTTTGGATTAGATGTTTAAGATTTAAAAAAGGCTTGTGTAGAGATAATAAGACCTAAAATAGGCATATATATGCATACCTTATGGTGAGGATGAGGTCGTTAATAGGTTACCATTATGAATGGCAAAAGATCATCTAAATAGTCTGACAAATATTCCTAAGATATTTGACTATCTCATGGGATCATAAAGAGAGTTTTAGTATCCTAAATATGTGGTCTTAAGATAATATGAATGTGAATTTTTCCTCACATAATGATTATCCATTAAAACTTGGATATAATTCTTGAATACACTTAACATCAAGGGGAATTTGGGAAGGTAACCTGAGCATAACCATGGAAAGGTAGCTTGACAAGGTCCAACCTAGTCTAATGGAAAAATTAAGTGCCTAGAGAGTGTATAATTAGGGATAACACTATCTACCAAGACATATTAGCCAAGCAGGCTCCATTAAAGGTTAATGATACTAGACAAGAAGAGACGCATTCTTCATACATAGTTAATAAGTGAGTTTGCCACCTACGAGTAGAATAAAGAGGACATGATCAGTCATATATGAACCTGATAGTATAGAGGAAATAAAGAGCCTATATAAATCCCTTAAATATCCTTAATTTTTTTAAGAAGTAATGACATCCTAGGTTGTTAAAGTAACATAATTACCTAACTAAGCTAGATAGGCCTAATTTAGCATAAACCCAGATATAGGTTAAGAAGAGACTTATGAATAATATGGAGGCTATCTAATGTTGGAATTATCTAAAAGAGAGAGTCCATAAGTTATACAAGTGTTCCAAGTAAGATAATCTCAATTTGGTGAGAGAACCTAATGGTCTAATCAGGCTAAAAAGGCTCAAAGTTGATGAATATAAGATTGTATAGGTAATCTTAAGAAAATAGGGTAACATAGTGAGATGTGTGGCCTAATAGGTGTTTTAAATATGTATATAAAAATGGAATAATTCCCCTTGTGTTGTGATTCTATCCAACTAGTGCCTCTAGGTAACAATGATTGGTTGTTTCCACTAATGACACATGTAGACTTGATCACCATACACAATCAAAATACAAGATTGATATTCATGGATAGAGCCATCAACAAGATAATAAGGTTTAAGCACAAATATGTGAAAAATAATCTCTAGTTCTCCTTTAGAACCATTTTAGATTTTCTACACTAACATATCTTAGTCCCTTGAGGGAAGGAATTCAACATTCCAAATAGACATATAAGGCCTAATGCAGACATGACGAGGCATGTGTTTGATTGTAGAGATTTTGATAATTTTAATAATTGGTTAAGAGACAATGGAATCATAGGAATGTTTCCAAGGATTCAAAAAATTTGGAAAAGGTAGGGATTTTCTCAATCAAGCCCTTAGGGTTCTATAAACCTGATTGTGTAGAAACCCTAATCTTTAATATATGTCTTATATAGGGGAAAAGTTGGTAAAAGGTTTGGCCTAAGAGTATTATTAACTTTGGGAGCATGAATGAGAATTATAATCCTCTATCATCACTTAAATAAATAGAGAAAGAACTTTCAAACCCCTATCTTCCTCAAACATAGTCTTGACAATGTAACCTACAGGAAACCATGGGAAAGGGGAGGACATAGTTGAAGTTTGGGCATCCAAAGATAGTTTTAGAAGGATAAAATTAGGTAATAAATGATAATTTATGATGGTATTGAGTTATATAAGTATTTTATAATTATATTTGGCATTTAATGTTTAGTTGAGGTCAATTGGGCCTAAAAGCCTTTTTTAGGCCTAAAATGCCTACACCACCATTGAGGTATATCTAGACTCTCCTAAGAAAGTATGAAATAATTATGAGGTGTATAATTATGACATAGGTCTTATGGAGAAGTTTTAAATTATAAAAGAGCATAGAATGTCAATTTTAGTCTTCAAAAGCTAACTTGAGCTATGTAGTATACACAACTAGTTCGAACCATCACTTCAAGGGCTTGTATCTTACATAACATAAATATTTAGAGAAAATGTTCCTAATAAATTTAGGTAACCCTCTAAAATTTAGATATATGGAGGATTTATGTTTTTTGAGGAACTCACCTTTATGAAAAAGGGTTAAGACTGCTAATTTATCTAAACTGCCTACAAAAGAATACAAGCTCATTTTTCTATATACCTATCTTGATGCACCTTTTGCATGGGAAGTCAAGATTATCAAAGAATTTATAGGGGTAAGTGTAACTAAAATACATGAAAATATTTTTTTATTTAGGGGTCTATACTCTATAAATCATTGATAACAGTCCTTGACATCCAAAACCTCTCTCAAACCCTAAGTAGACCTGGTTTTGGAAAACTTGGTATTTTGGCATCCTAACACCCTAAAATGGTCTGATAACACCTAGAAAATTGAGTAAACTCAAAGGAGGACTTAGTCATGGTACCTAATTATATGGAATCTATATGTAAGTGTTAGAACACTATACTTGTCTAAGATATTAAATAGAAAGTAGGGTATAAATTTGTTCTAAGAGATGTCAATCATTGGAACAAAAGGTTTGACACTTATTATATATCATCAAGCCATTATATGCTCAAAAATATTCTTGAAATTTCTTATGTAGGTTTATTATAAAGAGTCAGTCTACAAAAATGAAGAATAGTATGGCCTAGTCAACTAGTTTGATAAGGGTTCATGTGTTTCTTGCTTAAAAAGGATTATGGTATGATGTTGTTTTATACATAAAACACATTCACCCATAGGTTTTAAGGTTTCAATCAGTCTTTCATGGATACCAACCACTAAAAATTAGGCTATTAGGACTAATTGGCCTATTTTTCCTATGTGATCAAACAAGGGAGTTCCAAGTTAGCATTGAGGGGCTATTGAGAGAGTGAAGATGAGGTTGTCAATTCCATAATCACTATTCCATAGATAAATAATGCACACTTCATAGAAATTAGAGAGAATGGGGTAGTTATCAAGCCTCATTAACATATTATGGGACCTCTTTCAATGTTGGAAAATGATGAAAAGATAATAAGTAGGAAAAGAGTGTCATGCATGGAATCTTCATGAGTCAAACTTTATTAAGAATAGGCATAAACTATCCAAAGAGCTCATTCAAGGAACCTATTAAACCATAAGAGTAATGTATGAAGGGAATATGGAGTAAATTTTGACACTTATAACTAATTATAGAGTGAAAGAGGATCAATTATGACCCCTTATCCACTTTTCCATGGCACTCTCTTTTTTCACTATCCTTATATATATTTAGGGCTTCAGGCCTTATTTTTTATCCCTCTATTGGGCATCAAGAAACTCTGGATAATTTGTAATTTATGAGACCTTTTGTAATATTAATTAATGACTATTTTAGCTATTTTTGTGATGATATCTAGTGTGTTACACTTGTTCTAATTTTCATATGTGATGAATTTCTCTCATTTGCAGGTCCTTGTTCACCTAGATGACAATAAAATGTCTTATGCAGTTATGTGGTGTGTAGAAATGTGAGTGATGAGGTTTAAAGTGTGATTTGATTGGTAAGAGTCTCATAGTAGACCTTATTATCATAACCTTGCATCCTAGTTATCTAACATAGCCTCCATATGAAGCACTATTACATAAGAGATTTGGAAGATTGATTTTTAGTTGTTTGTTTAGTCCAGTAGTGTGGATAGGAGCCCAATTTGAGTGGATGAACAATCATGTTGGTGCATCACCACTTTAGTGTATATTTCATTTATGTAATATCTTTTTCCTTTTCATCATAATAATATTAGGTCTTTAGAGAGAGAATTCAAGTGATAAATTAGGGAAGTTATCCCTATAAATCTAGAGGTTTGATCTAGACTACATGTAATACACAACCTATATGTCAATACCATGTTAGTCCAAGTTTGAGGAGGGTTTGAAAAAATTTATTCAAGAGGGTGAAACTTGGGTAGCTAACAATTTTGGCACACTCAGTGGGACTAGGATAAATCATTGGAGCACTCACATGTAGCCTTACAATAATCTTGAGTAGATTCAAGCATATTTGGAATGGAATTGTAGCTATTTTTAGAGATCATAGACATCATAACATCATTATTATAGAGGTAAGTAAGGTTCTTGGTCACATTCATGTTGTTGTGTATATGTTATGTGAGGAGATATGGTAGCTTATTGGGTAAATTTCTATCATTCACATCCCAATCAACCCTATCATAACCCTTATGAGCCTTATACTAACCTTTATAAACATTAAATATACCTTATTACTACCAAGACTATCCAAATTATTGTGAAAGTAATCCACCTCCTTGGTAACCCTCTTATTCTCATGACTAATCATGGTACCAATCTATTATCTCGTATAGGCAGTCTAAACCCAATAGTAGTAATATGAACTTAGATATTGAGAATTAAGGGAAGAGAGAGACAAGTTAAAATAATTCCTTAATTAATAGAAAGATATTGAGTTCCAATATCATGTGCATCAACAAATCACCCATATAAACCAAGAACAATCTGCTAGGGAAAGCAATCCATTTCCTTTTCTCACCTCTATGATCATTGGAGACTTATTATTTCACAACTACTTGTTTGATAACAAGGATATCATTTAAGTTATCCATAAGTTAGTGTTAAATAATTTGAACTTGGTGTATGAACCTATATCTAACTTTAAATTTTAGTGGAATGGATCTCTTATGAGTAAATTTTTCCTTATCAAAAACCTTCAACTCACCCTTCGTGCCTACCCTAAGCTTTTAATTACATAAGACATCATTATTAAAAACCTATTACCTCACTTTGACCTATGTTTATCTAGTGATTTTATGGAAAATATTGGGGGATGTTTGTCTAAGGACTTGTTTTATGTGGTCTACAAACTCGATTTGGTGTAAGGGACAAAATCAAGCCTAGATCACTCTCTAAGTTTCATATCCAGCCATACTTACCAACCACCTCAATTTTTTATTGTATTCATCATCCTAATATAAATCAAAATACTTTTTTTCAATATCCCCATCAAGATACCATTCCTTCTCAAGAACCTAGAATGAATCTAGCCTGGAAGCCTTCATGGGTTAGAACATCAGATTACGTTATTCCTACCCTTGAAAGGGAAAGTCAAGAAGGGGAAGGTATGAAATTTATTTAAATAGGTGTCTCATGTTCTCCAAGTTTACCATTATCCCTTCATACTATATCCATTCATGAGCATCAAAATATATCTGAATTTGACAAGATAATTGAAGAATTCAAAGAGAAGAGTGTGGTCTCCAAACTTGATGATCCTAAATCTCCAAGTTGGAAGATATTCTTAGAAACTATCAATAAGGATAATGAATTTCATTTCATACCCACCCCATCCTCTTTGGAATATAAATTAAATGCATTAAATGAATAATTAGAACATCTAAGTGTGGGTGATAAATTGTCAAGGTTAATCAATGAAGGGGTATTCCTTCAAGAACTTGGTCATATTAAAACTACTAATAAATTTAATGAACACCTTTATGAGGACACCCCAAGAATTTATGATAAGGAAATAATGATTGGAACCCTTGTTCATCCATAAAAATTAGATTTGGAACATGAAGAGAAGTTAGATGATATGGGGTAGTCACAATGCCATGGTGATGAAGTGAATGAAAACACAACTCATGTAACTTATCTCATGGAAGATATTCATGGATAAAACTCATATGATACCATTTTTGAGGAAAAGATCATTTAAAGTGAATTATAAGATCATTGGAATCAATTATATCTTGATTATTTGGGTGAAATTGAATAATAATATGGTAGATTTGGGTGGTAGAGTTAGACAAGAAGCTAAAGTTTTAAGTGAATAAGTTAATTTGAACTCAAAAGTACCAAAGAAGAACTATTTATTTGAATGGGTTGATGAAATACCATTATCCATTGAATATGAAGATGGCCAAGCTATAATAGATCAAGAAATTTGCTATGATTCTATCCAAGAGATGTAAATGAGTGATCAAGATGGTGTTTCATAAGTAAAAGGTAAGAATGGAAGTGACCCCTATGGATTTTTAATTGATCATGATTAGATGTATTTTTGGGAAGATTTGGAAAATTTTGATTGAGTTTAGATAATACATATCTAAACCATGAAGAGATTGAGAAGGGACATGAAGAAAACATTATGGTAGCTAATTATTCTGAGTCTTATAGGTAAAATTAGGTGCAACCTATGACTGAGGTAGAGATGAGGATAATCATGCAAGGTACATAGTTTTTAAATAAGTATTATTGGGTGATTAGATCATATAGACAACCCATGCATTTTAATATGAAACTAGAATTCCAATTGTTTTCGTAAGAGGTAATGAACATGCCTATATAACTAGCTACAAGTGGAAATTGTCACATAATAATCAATTCTTGGGTGAACTCAAATAAACACATGAAAACCACACCTCATGGCGACATAGTGATTAAAGAATATTTCCATTTGATGTTGAGGGAAATAAGTCAAATTTATGTTAGTTTTTTTCATAGTTTTTTACCATTTTACAACAAGTGTGTCATGCACAAGTTTTATCTATTGTCTTATTGTTTTATTGTCTTGTCTTGTTGTTTCCCTTAGGTTAGGTATGTTTTTTTAGATGTTAGGTGTGTCTTATTTAGGTTTTTTGTTGTGTATTATTATTTTATTTAGTCCAAATTATTATCAAGTCTTATTACCATGTTGAATTATGAGGAGTGAGTTGGTTATCTTGACCAACAGGCTAGTCATACATTAAAGTCACTAAAAATGTCAACATTATCTCCGCACAGGTCAAATATCAACCCATAACATCAAAAAAAATTAGGTGAAAACTATCCTAGCCTACTCATAATGATCTCCTACATGGCCATGTAATTATTGGTCCTTGTTAGAAGTTTCACTAATGTGTTTAGGTCTACTTATGAATCATCATATCTCACAACTATTTGAAGGTCCATTCTTAGTGTATTAGTTATCATGATACTCTTGGAGTGAGTAAAGAGAGTGTCAAAGTGTCTTTAAATCCTAGTAAAAGTGTTTGAACATTTTTTGAGGCCATAATATGAAGGCTTATTAGTGTGTTTAATGTCATTGTCCTTGGTTTATTCATTTAAGCCTTTTCAAACCTTTATCACCCCTCCTTAAGCATAAAATTCCCCTCAAATCACATCATATGAGTCATTATGCCATGTAAAACCTTATAAATGGAATATCATGGTGTTTCATTGCATTAAAAAGGCTTTAAAGGAGTCTTCAAGCCATGACCATGTGTTTCATAACCTTAAAATCCATTTTGAAACCCATTCACACCTTTCCACTAGCCAAATGGGGCTCACATGCCAATTTATGTCTCTCACTCTTCTTCCTACCATATTTTATATTTTAAAGGGTTAATTAACTCATCTTACCTCTCAATTTTCCCTAAAATGGTGGTTCTTAGCTTGAAACATGGAGAAAATAGTAAAGAGGAGAATTTTTGTGTTTGATACAAGTGTATAGACTTGTACGGACTATTACATATAAAGGAAGATTATAGGTTGTAGGAGGGGTCAATTATGACATCTCAAAAGGGTTTCATGAGAGGATGACTCACAATAGATCTAAAACTGACCTTTATCTTCACTCACTTCTTTGCAAACTAAGATATCCCTTTAGGTTTATGGATAGTACAGCTTGGAGAGAGAATATAATGGTATAAAAATTGGGGGAAAGGAGGGGGCTCTCTTGACCTTCTAATTCATGGATGTTTTTTGATAATTTATGTACTATACTCTATGAACAATCATTAACAAGGTAAGGTACTCCAAATACATTCTTCATTCATGTAGGCTATAATTTTTCCTTGTTCGCTCCTCTCCTAAGCATGGTTTTAGAGAAATGAAAGTTTAGAGATATTTTAAAGAGTCTAATCCACATTTCCACAACATCTTCCATCCACATCTCACATGTGTGAGGGTGTGGGAGTAAGGAAAACATTCTTGTTCTCTCTACTTATAGACTATAGATAGATTTACACATGTTTTAGTTTGTCCAAATGTTGATAATGTGAGGTTAATGTTGGATATTGGTTATGTAATAGTTCTTTAAAATATACCTGATCTTATCTATCTCCTATGCCCAGCTAGGTTCTCTCAAAATAAATAACTCTTCATAATCCTATCTTAGGATTATGACTGCTATATATAATTTGGAATTCTTTTGCCTATACTTGTGAAGAGTCTTAAGATTGTTGAAATATATAATCATAGGCCCATACTATACCTATTCTCTATTTTTATGCCTCATATTCATCCTTCTCTTATACATTGACCACCCCCACCCTCAATCCACTATATAAAAGGTAGACCTCTCACAATCAATTCAGGCATGCACTTGTATACTAAAGAGATGAACGCATATTGACAATTATAGGTTTGAGTTATAATATGGGTTAGATGTTTAAGAATCAAAGAAGGCTTGTGAAGAGACCAAAATACTTAAAATAGGCCTTTATATAAATACCATATGGTGAGGATGAGGTCACTAATAGGTTATTATTATGAAGGGAATTAGAGCATCTAAATAGTTTGACAAATCTTCATAAGAGATTTGACTATCTGATGGGAGCCGAAAGAGAGTTTCATTATCCTAAAGATGTTGTTTTTAGATAATAACAATGGGAAGTTTTCCTCACATAATGATTATATATTGTAACTTGGATAGAGTTCTTGAATACACATAATATCAAGGGGAATTTGGGAAGATAACTTGAGAATAACCATGGGTAGGTAGCTTGACAAGGTATAATCTAGTATAATGGAAAATTTAAGTGACTAGAGAGTGTATAATGAAGGATAACACTGTCTACCAAGACATGTTAACTAGGTAGGATCCATTGAAGGTTAGTGATACCAAACAAGAAGAGACTCATTCTTCATACACAATTAAGAATTGAGTCTGCCACCTACAAGAATAATACAAAGGAAATGATTAGTCATATATGAAGGTGATATTAAAGAGGAAATCAAGAGTCTATATATGTCCCTTTAAGACCATAAATTATTATAAGAAGTAATTAAATCCTAGGTTGTTAAAGTAACCTAACTACCTAACCAAGATAGATAGGCATAATGTAAAACACAACTACTTGTAGGTCAATCAAATACTTATATATAATATGGAAGATATTTTTAATTTGAATCATATGAAAGAGAGATTCCATAAGTTTAAAAAATATTCCAAGTAATATAATCTCAAGTTGGTGAGATAACTTGATGGTCTAATTAGACTAAAAGGGCTTACAACTAATGAACACAGACCTATATAAGTAATCTTAAGAAAATAGGATAACATAGTGAGATGTCTAGCCAAAAAAGTGTTTTAAATATGTATATAACAATAGAATAACCCCCCTTGTTTTGTGATTTTATCCAACTAGTGATTCTAGGTACTAAGGATTGGTTATCTTCATTGATGGCATAGGTAGACTTGATCACCATACAAATTCAAAATATAAGATTGATATTTATGGAAAGAGTCATCAAAAACACAAAAATGTGTAAAAAAAAATATGTGAAAAATAATCTCTAATTTCACCTTATAACCATTTCATAGTTTCTACACTAAAATATCTTAGTCCCTTGAGGGAAGGAATTCAACAATCCAAATAGACCTACAAGGCTTAATGCAAAATTGAACAATCTTGTGTCTAAATATAGAAATTTTGATTGTTTTAACAATTGGTTAAGAGATAATGGAATCATAGGAAGGTTTTAAAGGAGTCAAAAAACTTGGACAAGGTAGGGAGTTTCTCAATCAAGCCTTTAGGGTTCTATAAACCTGACTGTGCACAAACCCTAAGCTTGAATATGTGTGTCTTATATAGGAGAAGATTTGGTAAAAGTATTAGAATAAGGGTATTATTAAATATAGGATAATTAATTTGATTTATAATCCTCCATCATCACTTCAATAAAGAGATAAATAACTTTTAGACCCTTGCCTTCCTCAAACATATTCCTGGCAATGTAACCTATAGGTAGCCATGGGAAAGGGGAGGACATAGTTGAAGTTTGGGCATCTAAAGATATTTGAATAAGGATAAAAAATTTAATAAAGGATAAATTATGATGGGATTGATTTATATAATTATCCTATAGGTTCTCATACCTTTAATGCTCAGTTGAGGTCAATTAGGCCTAAAAGCTTGTTTTAGGCCTAGAAGGCGTAAATCACCATTAAGGTATATATAGACTCTCCTAATAAATTATGAAATAATTATGAGGTGTATAATAATAAAAATTTTCTGATGGAGAAGGTTTCAAGTATAAAATATAAAATAAGGTCAATTTGAGTCTTCAAAATCTAACTCAAACTATGTAGTATACATAGCTAATTTGAACCATCACTTCAAGGGATTGTATCTAGCATAGCATAAATACTTGGAGAAAATGTTGATATAATATTTTATGGACCCATATTAAATTTATATCCATGGAGGATTGAGGTTGTTTTAAGGACCCACCTTTATGAACAAAGGTTAAGACTGTTAGATTGTCCAAATCACCTAAAGAAGAATACAAACCCATTTCTCTATGTATCTATCTTGATGCACATTTTGCATGGGAAATAAATATTATAAAATAATTTTTAGGGTTAAATTTACCTAAAATACATGATAATAATTTTCTCTTTATGGGTCTATACTCTATGAATCATTTCTAAGAGTCATAGACATCCAAAACCTCTCTTAAACCCTAGGTTGACCTAGTTTTGGAAAACTTGGTATTTTGGAATCCAAGCACCTTATAATGGTATTTTGAAAAATTTAAATGTCAATTAAACTCATATTAGGACATGTTCATGGTACCTAATTGTAAAAAATCTATACAAAAGTGTCATAATATTATAATTCTCTAAGAAATTGAATAGAAATTAGGGTAAAATGTTATTATAAGAGATGCAAATCATTGGAAAGGAAGTTTTAAAACTTATTATATATATTACAGCCATTATTTCCCAAAAATATTATTTTAGGTGCCTATGTAGGTTTATTCTAATGAGCTAGTCTGCAAAAATAAAGAATAGGATGGCCTAGTCAACTAGTTTGATAAGGTTGCAGGTGTTTCTTACTCAAAAAGGATTATGGTATGATGTATGATGTTGTATCAGACATAAAAGTCATCAATCCATAGGTTATAAGGTTTTAATAAGCCATTCATGGCTGCCAAACATTAATAGTTAGGCTATTATGCCTAATTGGCTTATTTGGTGAATTTGATCAAACAATAGAGCTCCAAGTTGGCATAAAGGGGTTGCTAAGAGACTAAAGAGGAGGTTGTCAATTCCATAATCACTAATCCATAGATAAATAATGCACACTTCATGGATATTATAGATAATAGGGTAGTTATCAAGCCTTATTAGCATATGAGGGGACTTCTTTCAATGTTAGCAATCAATGAAAGGAGAATAAGTGCGAAAAGAGTGGCATGCATAGAATTTTGATGAGTAAAAACTTAATAAGAATATATATCAATGATCCAAGGATATCATTGAAGGAAAATATTTAACCATAGGAGAAACATATGTAGGGAATATGGAGCAAATGTTAAGACTTGTAACTGATGGTGGAGTGAAGGAGAATCGGTTATGACCCCTTGTACACTTTTACACACCACTCTCTCATATTTAACTCTCCTATAATTATTTATATTTATGTCTTAAGGCCTTATTTTTTATCCATCTCTTGGGCATGAGGAAACTCTTCCTAATTTATACTCTATGGGACCTCTTGTACTATTAATGAATGACTATTGTATCTCTTTTTGTGATGATATATAGTGTGTTTTACTTGTTCTAATTTTCATATGTGGTTAATCTCTCTCCTTTGTATGTCCTTATTCACCTATATGCCAAAAAAAATTCTTATGTAGTTTTGTGGTGTATAAAAATGTTTGTGATGAGGTTTGAAGTGTGATCTGACTGGTAAGAGTCTCATAGTAGAACTTATTACCATAACCTTACATCCTAGTTGTTTAACATAACCTCCACATGAAGCACTCTTACATAAGATATTTGTAATATGGTTGTTTATTTTTTTTGTTTAGTCCATCAGTTTGGCTAAGAGTCCAATATGAGTGGATGAACAATCATGTTGGTGGATCACCATTTTAGTTTAGATTTTATTTATGCAATCTCTTTTCCCTTTTCATCCCAATAGGATTAGGTCTTTAGAGAGAGAATTTGAGTGAAAAATGAGGGGAGATAGCCCCATAAATTTATAGGTTTTTCATATACTATAGTTAATCCACAACCTATAGGTCAATCCCATATTAGTCCAAGTTTGAGGAGGGTTTGAACAATCTTCTTTAAGAGGGTGTAACTTTGGTAGCTAACACTACCTCCATTGAATGATACAAAACTCTAATTTATTAGGGCCATAGTGGAAGGTATGAATTAATTATGGGTATTTATGAGATATGAAAAAAAAATTAGGATTTATTCTAAGGTTAAGTGAAACTGATCTTGATTTCTTTTTATTTGGAAAAGACAATTCTAGCAAATCAGTCCTCTTACCTTTAGTAGATGATATTGTTTATATATTTGGCATACGTAAACTTGGATTTATTGAATTAATAAGCCAATAAAGTCACCAGGTGATTTTTAAATATGTATGAATCTCACATAATAACCACTTGGAATAAAACTAATTTATTAGCTATGATCTTTGGGTCCCATTTGGTGTGCTAAAAACTGGTATCAATTATATTTTACACCCATTTATTTTGTAGTACAATATGAGTATCATGAGTTGTAATACATGGAAAATATAATGACCAAATGGGAGCACATCCAAGATATGGGACCCTATAAAATCAAGGTGAACCTCTAGAGAAGTGTGAATTCCTTTCATTAAGTTTAATGCAACTAATATATGACCAGTTCACTTTTAACTACAACTTTCTTATTGATCTTGCTACTAATTAGGGTTTTATCTTATGAGGAAAAGAGTTTTAGAAGGAGTTTTAAAACTAGAAAAAATGGTGATGTACCAAAGGGTTCTAGTGAAAATTAATTCTTTCTTTGATTGAATACATTTGAATAATAATATACTGAAATCTCTTTAAGCACAATCTTACACAAGTATGATATCAAAGGTAATATTGGATATTCTATCAAAAAAGAAATGAAGTTCTTGTTATTTGTTAATAATATTTCAAAAGGGTAATATAAATACAAAAAAGTATTCTTATGTGATTGAAATAAGACTTAGATCATTCATAAATTTAATAAAATTTATACATACACAAAGATAACACAAGACAAAGAAGGCAAAAATTCATTCTATTAGTATTCTCTAGGTTACAGTATGTAGGTAAATTCTTGAAATGGAAAAAAAATTGTCTAATAACAAAATATCCTATGGATATATAAGAAACCCATATTTATACAAAAAATCACTCCCTTAAGAGTGAGGAAGTTGAAAACCCTTATGCTCAGTTCTGAAGTAAACATTAGGGTGTCTCCATATAAATGTCATCATTACCAACTTGAAAAGGTGTCTTTGGTGGAGTAAAAGGAGGAAAAGAACTCTATAATGGCTAGAAACTTCACTAAGTTTTGAAAGAAGATAAAAATTTGATGGATTATTTTAGTTAATCCATTTCTCCTTGATTCTATTGAAGAAATCTCTCCCAAGAATCGGGGAACCAAAATGAACCATGACTTGGTAAAAATTAAATATTTTTAATATTTGGATATTTTAAAATTAAAAATGCAAAACTAAACTTGCAATTTATAGTTGATATTTTTACAACTTTTAAGAAATTAAAATTAAAAAAAAGGAAAGTGCAAATTACAATGTGATCTTTTACAACTAAATCCATTCAACTTGTCAAAAGGAAAAATGTGAAATACATGTTGCACTTTTTCAATTAAAGCTTGACATAAAGATAATTGAAAATTATAAGTAGTTATTTTTAACTTGAAGTTAAGAGCTATAAAAATGATAGTTAAAATTTATAAGTTGAAAATTTACAATGTATCTTATAAAAAATTTAGTTTACATAATGTATTTTGTAAATAATCAATCTACAATAGTGACTTCTAAGGATTCTTTTTCCTTTTTCACTTGTATCTTCTTGATATAAGTGTTGAATCTATTGAATATCTCTTATAGGCACTCTTAATTAGGACCAACTATGTAAATATTACTAATGTCACATTCTATAATTACCTCAGATAATTCTATAAAATTAGCTATGTAGACTTGGATATATTTTCCCATTTGATTAAGTGTGTTATGATAATTGATGAACCCATGGATGGAATTCAATTTGAAAGTTGTATCATGTGATGACTCCTTATTATAGACCTATTTGAGTTTATCTTGGATAAATTAAATAGGAAGAGGTTTATCTTGGTAATATACTATGTTACATGATACTTTACAAAATTAATCTTCAGTATCATACATTACATATGTGGCCTTGTCACATGTGCTCTTGGCCTTATCAATATTTTCACCAAGTATTCAAATTTTTAATTTGGCTGCCCTCTTCATCTCATCATGCTCTAAAGGGTTATTTATTATATTTTTAGACATGAGGGTATCACTCTCTATAAATTTAATCCACTAAAATTTAGGAAATTAGAGGTTTAGCCTTTCAACCTCTTATTCATATTTACTTATCTCTACTTTTAGAGATGCAATATCATCCTTGAATGTTTTAAAATAGTTCATGGCCAACTCTATCACTTTATCCCCTTTGTTGATTAGTTATTCATCCCAGTCTTTAGTATCTCTACCCATGATACCAATATCTATCATTACCTCAACTGTTTCTTTGTAAAGGAATTGAGAGAGAGGTTGAGTTGGTTGGGAAGATTTAGGTAGATTTGCTATGTCTATGAATTTTATTAAGTCATTTGTCAACTGCTCAAATTTTTTTAGCTCATCTTTAGTGACCTTATCACTATCCATTTTCTCAAAGAGACAACTTATACTCATTTGGACATCATATTTTAGTCCTTATCTTGTTAGATGACCTAGGTACACCTTAGATATCTGATAATCCCATACCACTAAATCTTCCATTTGTTTATCAGGTGGGGGAACTATTATCTCCACTTATTTTTAGCCTATTACATCATATGAAATTTTGGAGATGGTTTGGGGCATTTATTTGGTCATTTAGATGCTTTTAATAGACCAAAATCTAGAGTGTTGGGAGAAATCATCTATTTTCTCTTCTTTGACACTAATTATACCAACCAAATTGGAGTGGCTACTAATGAATCATCTATTATTCCAATGGCCATTATTACTTTTGAGTCTACAATTGAAGTTGATACACTTGTAGTTACCATAACAAGTGTTGTATCTACCATTGACATTATTTCTAAGTCCTCAAATGATGATTTGGTTTTCTCTTCCCCATTGGTGGGTTGAGTAGCCATAATTGTATCAGTGGGTATAATTATTTCCACCTCTTTAGTGGTAGTTTGAGTCAATTTGAGATTGGAAGAAGGTAAGGATAATTAAATGGGTGGAGTGGATGTGCTTACAAGGGGGTTGAAAGATGGAAGTGACATAGGTAAAGAGGTAAGAATGCATGGTTGTAATAGGGGAACTTATAAAAGGGTGAAGTCTAAGGTAGAAAATAATCAATAAATATAGTGGGAATGGATATAGTATAAATAATGGGAAGTGTGATGGAATATGAAGATGGGGGTGTATCCATCCTAGTGGTTGTGATGGATAGTAGGAATTTAGATAAAATGATTGAGTCTATAGCCATGTATTTATGGGTGGTGTGGGTGATTAATGGGATGGAAGTTATTGTGGAAGAGGAAGGTGGAGGTGGAGTTAGGATAACCAACTACATTGATTGACTCACTACCAAGTGAATCACTTTCACTAATTGGTCAAGTGAAGGAGAAATTACTTTCACTAGTGGGATCATGGAAATGGGAGGGGTAATTTCTTGCACTAGTAAGCTAGTATAAATATGAGAAGTGATTACTTATGTTGGTTAGATAGTAGAAATAGGAAGAGGGATTACAATAGTTGTGTCCCCTATGGAAACTGATAGTAGTTAATAAATTGGCTAGGTTACTAGCACTTGGCTATTGGAAGAAGCCTTTCTTGTCTTTTAATTTTGCTTCCACTTGTGTGAGACAACTAGCCACACTACTTGATCTATTTGAGTTCCACTATTGGAACCTTTTACTTGAGTTCCACCACTAGAATATTCTAATTCTATTACCACTACACCCTTATCTTTTACTTTTCTTAACCTGTTTGTGATATTCAGGGTCTCTTTTGTTATGTTAACCCCCTTACTCCTTAACTAGTTTAATTTTTTATTTATAATTGGGGTGGTCCTATCTAATAATTAGAAGGATTCAAGTGTAGACCACCTGAATTTAGGAAGAGGTTAGAGATAGATTTAATTATCATAATATACCCTATTCACTATTTTTTCCTCATCCTTAAAATCTTTTGGAACTGGTTCCAATATTATAAGTCTTAATTTATTCTAGGGTAATTATAGAATAATCTATCAATCTAACCTCTTTTTCATCCTACATATCTTCTCAATAATCTTCATAAAATGGAATTCATGAATATGAAGAACTCTTTATACTAGTAACATAACCATTCAAATCATAAAAGGGCCTAACATTAAGATCTCTTATAGTCATTTGGGTCATATCTAAATCTACACATTTGGACTTAGATATAGAAGTAAATGTGTATCTCCCTATACTAATAGGGAAGTGTATCCATATCTTGTACCTACTTGTTAAGAACTTATGAGTTTACACTAGTTGTCTCACAAGTTCCATTAAGGCCCATTTATCACTTACATATCTAGGAAGGGTATAAGGACAACCATCTAAATCACTAACTCTGATTTATGACTAGGTGGGGAAATAGATAAAGTATGATCCCTAATATGTTATTTTTATTATTTAAGTTTTAGAAAACCTTATCCTCCCTAGATCCTATTAAAACATGGTTATTATGCATTCAAAAAAGGCATCATTAAATCTTTTGAATTATTGTTTGTTCCACTTAAAAGTAAGGCTAGGATAGTAGTTAAAAACTTTATTGATTTGACTAAGCACTATGTTTAATCCTAAGAATACCCTCCCTCTTGCTAAAGAATAGACCAAGTAGGAGGTCATGTAGAATTTAATAGTAGTTTAGACCTATAACAATTATCTATGAATATAATCACTAATCAATTGGGCCCAATGAATATATTTTTTGTTTTGATGGATTACCCAGATATATTTTTACATCCAATCTTGATAATTCTTTGCATTGGGCTCCTTGTAACTCTGTGTAAGAGTATGATGATATCCCCTACCTCATCCTTGAATTTTATCCTAGCTAGGGTCTTAGACATTCTTGTGGCTAAAAATTTAGGGATTTTTAACCACTATTTATTTAAAACCTGTAAACAAGCTAAGTTATTATACTAATAGAACTTATTGAAGGAATCAGGAGTAATGTCAATATATCTTTCAAATTATGTGATTAAGAACTAGTATCAATGAAATCTGGATCTCAATTTAGAATATTCTCCCCTTTATCATTCACTACTCTCTTCTCAATATTATAATGTTTAGCCATGGTCAGAAAAATCTTGGTGATTTTTATTAATAGTGGGAAGGCTTTAGCCTGAGGCAAACCACTATCATAGATGCTCTAAATCTAATCTTTCTTATATCTTGAATTGAGTCTAGTCTATAAATCTTCTAGGTCTATGTGACCTAGGTCTATGTCAGTTATCTCATTAGTGTTTGAATCTTAGGATGGATGGGATAGTAGGTCCCTTTGAATTTAACTTCATATGTTTTTCAAACATGTACTCTAGGTAAATGGGTAAGGGAAACCAACTATAGATTTGGTCAAGATTTGGACTTGAAATTATAGGTTATTTTTCCTCTTTCAACTGGGAAGAGTAATTTTATTCTTATAGATGGGTTTAGTTCTAATAAGAATATAATGTGAAATAATAGCTATAAAGTCTGACCAAAGTTAGTAGGATTTTAATTTACAATTACACTTGTAATGTCCAACCAAAGGTTCAATGAGGTTATAGTTTGTAATTACACATCAGATCTCTAATGGGAACTTAGGGTGTAAAAGTAAAGGGAATCTCCACATAGATTTAAATAAGGGTTTTATGTGTTTTTATAATTAAAAAATCTATGGAGTTTTGTATTGAGAAGGCAAGAGGGATTTTTTCCTTGTAATTTTATAGTGGATATTGAGGAATATTCTTGATTTTAATAGTATGATAAAAACCCTAGATTTATTTTAAAATATATAAAGGAGCACAAAAATCTAGACCAGTTGAATGAGATTTTAGCATGTGAAAGGAAAATTGGGAAAATATGAGAAACAAGGTCAGTGATGATATTTATTATTAATTTTAGAGATATAAACTTAGGTATGGCAAGAAAAACCATTTAACCTTGCAAAAATAGAATAATGGGGGGTGGAAAAGAAAGAAATTGTAGGTGACCTAAGGGAGTATCATGAAATGCATGCAATAAGTTGGCAATGGATAGATCTAGTGTGTGGCATTTGCATTTCTTTAAAATAAAAATGAATGAAATTTGGTGACTGTGTTTCTCATCTTGGAGGCCTGGATCATAGTTTTACTTGGCATAAAGTTATAGAATTGGTCAAAATGTTAGCTAACTTAGTAAAAAACCTAAATTTTATACCAAAACATGAAATTAATGATAATCATGCTGATAAACTATGGTAAACAGATGAACAAAGGGAAATTGGGTCATTAGAATCACTTTATAATGTGTTTCCCATTCTTCACTTTTTACTGAGGGGTTTTTGGAGGTAGGAATTACTTTGGAGGAAGTTAGCTTAATCCCAATTACACTTTTCAACTTTGAAAAGTTACAAAGTGTATCAAGATTTCTGATTCCTACTAGGTCATAGTGAAATGTGGGAATTAGAGTTTGCATTATACTTTAAAATTGTAATTAGAGTTCTCATTCCTGATAGGTATTAATGATGAGTGGAAAGTGCAGTCCAGATTATAATTTTCAACCTTTAAAAGTTTCAAAATTTAATGTGAGTTTTGATTCCTACTAGGTCTTAGGTAAGTGGGAAAATATAGGTTTGGGTGCACTTTTAACCTTTGAAATGTTACAAAATGCACATAAATGTCTGGTTTCTGCTTGGGTCTTGAAAAAGGTATTTAGGCCATTTTAAAATTTTTTCTCAAAAAAATTATTGGTCTACCTTAAGGTATGAGGTGTTCTGAGATTTTTGGCACAAAAATATTAACAATAACCATGTATCATTTAAAAATTATAAGCCTACATAGGTATTTATTTTTTCTACAAGACAGTTGTGTTTTCCAAATTCTCAATTTAATTCTTTTGTAGACATTGGACTACAATTTGAAGTGGTTTATTCTAATTTTGTTTTGTTGTATTATCTAACTTAGAGGGGTAAGTAAGGGATGTTTTTATATTATGAATCAATTATTTTACCATCATGAATATATAAAATTCCATGATGGTAAACATTGCATTGGTAGAGGGAAAAAAATAAGGGATGTTTTCATCTTTTTAGCTGCCCATGACAACTAAATGTTATATTTCTAATCCTCAAGGCTATTTATTTGGTTCATATTGTATGGGCCTAACACCTTGCCTATACCTTATAATATGTTTTAGGTAATAAATTTCTCTCTCATCTTTTAATGGATGGGATCATATGCACTCTTTTATTATAGTTATTGGAAGTCATCATGTGCATCAATATTTTGAAATTAAAATTAAAATTTATTTATAATTAGACAAGTTTTGTGATCCATTTAAACATAAAAATACTATCAATTATACAACTAACATTGAACGAGGGTAGGGGGAGGGAACATATCTAGTGCCATATAGATGAGATATATAGGGGGTTGATTATCCACTATATCTAGTCTTAGTTATAGCTTAGTTTATCCCTATATATATCTAGGTGGTGCCACATATTATTGTTACATGAGATACATATCTATGATTATAAGGTTACTAGTAATTTATTTATTTTACTTCATGAGATCTTAGTGCTAGAGGGCTAGTTAGTTGACACTAGACATACAAACCTTAATAAAGGCACCCAATATATGTTAAAAATGTAGTTCAAAGATTCAACTATTACAAGTACATATTGGTTTTAATTCCTAAACTAAGAGAAAGAAGTAAAAAGTATAATTATACCAACAAATCCCAAAAGTCATATTTATATTTTAGGCATTTTTACCATATTAGAAAATGTAGTCACCTAGTTTTGGTACAAGACCCTTTTCTGTAGTATTTTTTCCTTATTTTATTATACTTGGTCCACTTGTATATAATTATGTACTTTTATGAATTCTCCCATCTCAAATCTTATATTTTTCACTTAAGCCTTATAAATGCATTTGATGCTTCATTGAATCATTTGTATTCAGTGTTGAGCTTGATTTCACTCATCTCTATGCTTTTTCTCCCACCTCACATCTCTATTTTTCATTAGATGAAATTAATAGTCCCATTGATCATGATTTGGGTGATCTGGTGGGCTTGTTTTTTTTATATATCATTATTTTATGCACCCTTTAAATTCTAGTTAGGTTCCTTTCATATTAATCTTTGTTGATTGTTATTTTCTAGGGTTGTACTTAGCTCATATCATATCCTAAAGATTATTATTTATATCAAATCATACTAATCCACTTCTCTGAGTATCAATTATGAAAGATGTTTCAAGTCTTTTATGAACCAATAAGTCTTACTCCACCTTTCAAGTTTGTGTGATCCCTTTCCATATCTAATACTACACTAATGATGAAGTCATCCTCCTTGATAATTTTTTGTGATATAACCCTTTTTGTACCAAAATAAGGTTTTGATTAATGTGCATATAGTTTCATGTCCACCTAGGGAAGAGGAGGTACACAACCTTTTTGATATTATATTTATCATACAAAAGAATTACATGAGGTTTGATTTTAACATGCAGGATACATGGTTTTAATTCTATTATGGTTGTTTATCCCATAATTTTGTTTTTTGTTGCTAGTTGATGGTAAGTTAGGTCAAGAGAAGGATAATAAATCATTTTAGATAGTTTAACCATTATTTTTGAGAAGTAAAATCACATGATTGTATGATGTATTGAGGCAAACATACACTATAAATTAAATATGTAATAATAATATGTAACATAGATTCAGTGTAGGCATACACAATCATCGAACATAAAGAGACAATGCCAATTCTAACTTGCAAAGAATCTCTGGTCATGTAGTAGGAATAGCTTTTTTTTTCCATAGTCAAAAACTCGTATTTCACACACAACCAACTACATGCATAGACACCATAATTTTAGTCTCAAAATCCTAATATTATACCAAGGTTTGGTGGTTCCTTGTCTTTCACTATTTATTTTAGTAATTTACTTGTTTCAAATATTCCATTATGCTTATTTATTGTTTATGACCACTAGGATAGATTTGAATTAATGTTTTACATTGTTAAATGGTAGATATCCCTTATGAATCTTATTTTACCAATATTTTTAAAGTGAATTAATATAAAACATTGAAAATGTAAAACATTTTTGTGAACCCCACCATTATTCAAGTTCTTATACCTTTTTTGGTTTCCTCATGATTATTTTTATAATTTTTTTAGATTTGATTTTTAGATATGCATATTTTATTACATGTTTTAATCAAATCCTAGATTCTATTCACCTATTCTTTATTTTTGATCACATCTAAATTCATAATTAGGTGAGCACACTTTGTCAATTGAGCACATAATAGATACCTAAACTTGGTATTAATCACTTTGGAAACATCAGATTTGGCACACTTTTATATACTTAGAATTTTCATGCACATTTGACTCTTATGTACACTTTATCCTATATGTTTATCCATTTTTTTCCTTGGACAACATAATTTAATAGATAAAAATATTCAAGATCACCCATAATCTATCCAAGAACCTTCCAAAATCCTAAATAGAATATCTTCATATCTTAGATTATTGATTTTAATTATAGGACAATATCAAAAATAATTAGATAGTTACAATTTGCCACAAGTGTTTGCTTTCTACCAAAAATATACAAGAAAATTTAAGTAATATTTTTTAAATTGGGCAGTCTCCATTAGGTCAACTTAGACACATTTTATGGGTTAGTCATAATGATAAATATCAAAGAGTTAAATATAAATAAAAATAAATCCTAAGGTTATATTAACTTGGTGATTAGTCAATTATTATCTTATAAAGTCCTAAAAAACTTGAGAAATCAATTAGCATTATCTTGAGACATTACCAAGGTTTACACATCTTAATATCACTCAAAATGGAAGCCTAAATATAATTATGAATACACATGTAAGTCAAATTTTCATTACATTCTATAATGATCATGATGGTACACACACATGTAGGTGGGATAATTAAGTGTGGTTTGATCCCTCTTTAGAGTATTGGAATATAATAAAAGTTAATTCAATCAATGAGGAGTGGTTGGTACTACCCAACTTATTATACTAACCCAATTTTAAAGATCATCTTATGGTTGAAATTTAGATTAGAGTTTCAAAGAAAGAGAAAAAGACAAAGATAAACATATAATATTGAAGGTAAATACATGTATATGAAGCATCTACAGGATCATACACAACATTATAAAGTGTCATAATATACCTTAAAAATTAATAGGGACACTTTTGATAGAATTTAGATAGTAATGGTCATTGCATAGATCCTAGAATCATTGATAATGTCTATGTAGGATTTTTAGCTTCTATTTCCTAAATTGAGTGGTTATAGAGTAGACATAAAAAAATTTATTAAAAATTACAAACATAGTGAAAAAATTAATATTATAATAAGTTAAGTACATCTCTTATATAGTTCTTTGTAAATTTTAAATTATCTAAGTAAAAGATCAATATACCCTTTTACATTCAGATCTCTATAATTATTTCCTATGTTTGAATTATAATGACTAAGAGAGGGGGGGATGAATCATTCTTCAAAACCTTTCATTCAATTATGCTTAATCAAACATGAACCATTCAAATAGATCTAGAAAGCACAAGTAACTATCCACATAAGCATAAACCACAAGAACACATCACATATGTGGGAAAACATAACTGGGAATAAAAACCATTGATATATGTAAATGAACTATAGTATTATAAGATGAAAATCAAATTTAGTGAAACACCATATCCACATGGAGCACCAACCCCAACTAGTCAAGCACTCACTTAAAAGGAAACACCAATCCCCTAGATGACTCAATACCAACTCATACATCTGATTGCTTTGATAAAATTCATAAAAATATGTTTCACAACCAATATATGAGTACCACATCTTCATATCTTCACACTCTTATCACTTTCAAATTGCCTTCTAGGCCTTTTCACTCAACTAGGTCTCTATAAGACTGATTAAGTAAAATAACCTTGATATTCATACTCATAAATCCTATTATATATTAATGATATTTTTATACACCCCTTTTATGGTATATAATACCTATTTATATTCTTAAATATTAATTTTCATTCATTTCCTCTAAGCTTACTTAAATAGGCCTAAATTTGCCTTGTATAAATACCATCCTCTTACTTATACACCTCTTAGTAGGTCACACACACTTTCCCACTTATATTGGAAAAAAAATAGGCCTTAAGACACTCTATAATTAATAATAAATCATTACATTAGGTTAGACATAACTCAAATAACTCAAATCCTTCTTTAGGTCTCATAGAGACCTAGTTCCATTAGGCTTACTTTAGGAAACATCACCTTATGACCCATTAGAAAACTCTACACTTATATAAATGGAAAAAAATTAATAAAATAATATAATATTACTTATAAAAATATTCCAAGCACCATGACACTTTTTATATCCAACCACCACTTGCAACACTTCATTATCACTATTCACATTAGGCCTTTAAACACACAATCAAGTCTGTCTTGAACAACTAAAGATAAAAAATAATTTAGAAACACAAAAATAATAATAAATCACTTATATATAACCTAAGTTACCTATAAAATATCATAATATTCATTATAAATTTAAAATTAAGGCATAGAGCTTAAAACTCATCACTGTAACTTGCTTACTTAAAACTGCCAAGACTGTCAAAAACATAGTCATGAAACATTGACCTTATAACAGCTGTATATAGACACTAAAATTCTTTAAATTAATAAAAATTATAATAATACATATATATACCATCTTAAAAAATAAAAATCATATGTTCTAGTGGAAATTTTTGGTCTTACAGACTAATTTGTTGACCTCACTATACATAGACCTCGTTGAGCCAAATAAGCCATTTTGGCTTCATCATTTTCACCACTTAAAATATATTTAAAAATAATAAAATATATTAACATGAATTATAAATAATTAATAAAAAATTCATTCAATTTAATCCATCAATTTACCTTGAAAAAATACTTAGAACCAACTTCTCATTATTGCCTGGGTTTTGTATAATTTGCTCTATTAGCCCTGTGTGCCTAAAAAAACTATCTTCCAAGAATGAAGAAAATACATACTTAATACACTAAAATATTACAAAATAAGTATATATAAAGAGTATAAATTACCTCAGGGTCATAATCACATGCATTAGACACTTCCATCTATAAGATATGGCTTCAAGAACACCTCTGCAACTCACTCACTCATAATTATAAGATTACCTCAAAACACAGTCATGCTAACTTAGACACACACACACACAAATTATAAATGAATTATTATGAATTTATATTATCCTATGATATAATTCTACCATGATTAAATATAAATATCCTATGCTTAAATGGAAAATATTGGTCTTGCAGACCAATCTCATGACCTTATATCTCACTATCTTATCTAAACCAAATAGGTCAACTTGTGAGAGATTTTTTCACCACACACATGTGATAAAAATATTATTAAAATAATTAAAATATATTATAATTAATTTTTTAAAAAAATTATTCACTTGGTTTCATCATTCTATCATGAAAACACATTCCAATTCATCTTCTCACTACTGCTTGGGTTTTTCACTGTTTACACCATTAGGCATTTTAGACACTAGCTAACTTGGATGAATGGTTTAAAAAAATTGAGGGATACAAAATATCCAAAAACCACCATGGACATAAAATAAAATTCTTTACATTATACATACAATCATTTTAAAACTTTGTCCAATACAACTTGTAACATCTACAACAACTTCTTCAAAAACAAACCTATTACTCAACTTTTTCTCTATCCTCTCTCTATACAATACCACCTGGAGGTATCTTAGATATTATAATAAAATATTAAAATACTTACCTAGGAATACCAATCCATTTTGGGTATTTTTTATCAACATATTTAATTGCAGGTCCTTATTAGGGTTCTAAGAGGGGTTAAACCTATCTTCAGTGTTAACAATCATTCATAAATCATAACCCCTAAATTTAAAAACTAATCACTATAAATTTAAGATAGGACCCTTAAAAATATGTCATGAATATATTAATTTCCCACACAAAGGTTTTATGAACTAATGAGCACAAAAAAATCCTTCTAAGGTTGAGAACGATTCAATTTGAGAAATCAAGAGACCTCCAAACAACTTTTCATGCCTTGTCCTTCAATCTATGACCCCAAACTACATGAAAAAACTTGAAACAACATACCTCACCTTGGATAATGCTTATATTATCTCAAACACATTTAAATATGATCATGACCCTTCATTAGGCCACACTCTCTCTTTTCTCTTTAGACTTTGACCTACAAACCACATTAGGCCTTAAAATTGACCTTCATGCCTCTTTCCATGCACTCTAAAGCTAATTCACATACTAAATAAACCCCATAAAATCACTCATGAATGTGTGCACTCATCTCACCAAGCCACCATTATCATACCTTCTCATAAGGTCTCATCATTCCATTACTAGGCTTAGGCCACTTAACCACTTGAACTCCATGCCTCTTTCCATGATTTCAACACCTCAGTATCATGATAAAAATATCACTCTCATGCCATAAAAACTCTCTCATGCTTAAACACTACCATACATCATTGGCATGCCTTGAAAATATATCATGATACCTTATTAGGCTAGGCAGGGTCCAATTATAGACCAAGATAGAATGCCTTATCCTTAAATACCCACATTACAAAATTTTTTAAGGATTATACACCTAAATCACAATCCCATATAATTCCAAATGGCTTCTCACTTTCTTGAGCTCACTCACTTCACCATGCTACCTACACATACCTTCTCACAAGGTCTAGATTAGGATTCACAAGACACCTTGAGAATGATAAAACATATTAACCTAAATGATATCAATAAATATAACATAATTACACTCATAACACACTCACTTCTCTCATATAACATCACTCTTCTAATCTTTTTGACACAACTCACTGCTAACTAGCCTTCCACTACCAACTGGCCTAGATCTCAACAACACTCTTGAAAACCTATTTGTCATCATAAATTCACAAGAACCTTTAATGACAACACTGATAAATTCATGTTTAATAGAACCTTGATATCAACCAATAGAAAATATAATGCTCAACAATCTCACCCTATCATATCATGTACATAACTCAATGACCACTCACCATGCACCTTCACTAGATGCACCTTGACATCAATGACATAAACATTAACATCAATAAAAATACCATGCCAAAAAAATCCCCCTTTGTCATTTATGGAAAAAACAATATAGCCTGATCATTCTTATCTCTCCATTCTAGTCTTTCTCCCCCTTTGACATTAATGAAAAAGGGTCTTCCACAAATTGCCATTTGATCCTTGGACCTAAAATTCTCAACATAGAGATACAAATCTCCCCCTAATATGATGATTCTCCTCACACACACTAGATGAAAACCAATCTCATAAATTTATCATTCTCTCAAAAATATGCATCTCCCTCTAATATTCATTTTCCTAGAACTAGATCTTTTCTTAAATAAACATGATCACACCTGTAACATCTAGAACCACACCTTGAAGTAAAATCTCATCACATAGAATATGAATCATTAAAAGAACATGATACCCCTTACTCCATTCATACCTCCTTAAAATTAACTCAAATTATAAGATCACTCACCTTGTCCTTGACATGAATGATATGACTCAAACCTTTGATCCCATGCTATGCCACCATATTCTGGCCATCAACTAAATAATTAGGGACTCCCCATTTGTCTTGATAACTTAAGATCAACACATTAGTCAATAGGAATAGTAGACCATCCTTGTATTCATTTAAACATATTGATACTAATACCATTTCTCAACATAGATCAAGCTCAACTACCAACTACTAAAAATAAAGAACAACTTTTTGCTTACCTCTCATATACCAACAACACTTCTAGATATATCAACATTATTCAACATGTCTTCATGATAACTAAAAAACTTTAAATTATTGATGAGTGTCTCCATGAATAATAATGGAGCCACCCCTTACCATAGGGAACTAGAATAATAAAAACACAAGAGATTCCCAGATCTCCATGCTCTGATAAGACTGATGATCCGTTAAGATCCTCTTAGGCTTGATTAGCCTCTTTGGCTTGGCCTTTTCATCATATATATGTTCAATAATCTAATTTGATAATGAAGACTATTTATAATCTTTAATATCTATCCTATTTTCTACCATAACAAATAGTCCACTTTGGCTTGTAGATTGATCAGATTTAAGATTGACTATCTTTGGCTTCCACACTTTGGTTTTTCCTCTTTCTTGAACTCTAAGAGCTTTAATCTTCTTGTTCTATCTTGGTGGTTCATGATGATATAATTTTTAAATATGACAAATTTTATGACCATTATATCAAACAACATCACTCATACATCTTGAATAATGTGGATTGTGACTCCTTTCATATTACCATGAGTATTCATTCTTGGAGGGTCTTCTACACTTTCTTTCTTTATGACCAAACTGACTACATGAGAAATAATAACTATTGAATGGATTTTCATACCTTATGGTGTTAGTATGTATTAAAAAATGTGTCTTCATTTTATTCTTGAGGTTGATCATATTTTTCACATTAGCATTATCCTTGTTCTCCTTTTTATCTACTTTGAAACTAAGACCTACCTTATTATTGGCATACTTCTAAATACTCAAAATTTCATCTAGAGCCTCAGTTATCATTTAAAACTTCTCATAGGTCTTCATATTGATCATTGTGTATGATCTATTCATACTCAACCTTTAAATAGTCTATCTCTATCTTCAATTGATCATACTCAACTTCTTTTGATCTAAACTTTGTATTGACACATTCTAACTGATTCTTGAGATCTTTGATGATCTTATCATCCCTTTTGGATTATTTAACCCAATCACTCTTTAAGGTACATATATATTCCTTAATACCCTTGACCATATATCTCAACTCATGTTTCCTCTTCTTTTGGTGCTTCAAATCATCTAGGGAATTTATGAGCTTAGCTTCAAGGTCTACTTTAGCTTCTCCTTCTTCACTGTCATATTAGACTTCTTCATCATATATGTTGTCTTATTCTTCTTGATCACTATACATATTATGATTCTTAAGATCACCTTCAAGATGTTAGGCTTGCTTAAAAGGACCAATATCTGATACCAATTATTGGAAGCACAATAACTAGGGGGAATCAATCTTCAAAACCTTTCATTCTATTACACTTAAGAAATCATGAACCATTTAAATAGATCTAGCAAGCATAAGCAACTCTCCACATAAGCATAAAACACAATAACACAACACATATGTGGTAAAACCTCAAGGGGAATAAAATAATGATATATACAAATGGAATACATTCCTATAATACAAAAACCAAATCTAGTGAAGCACCAACTCCACAT